>CACVBM020000333.1:0-373751 GCA_902728155.2 Microthlaspi erraticum | reverse complement strand
TGTATTTGACATGATCATCAAACTTTTGGCTCTCAATATAATTATTATCAAAAACTTGGTTGACAAAATCTGATATATTTTGATTTGGTAGTTGTTCTACATTTTACTGTATTTGAAAAATCTGACATCTCTTTTCCAATCTTTAGGGTTCACCTTCCTTGCTTTCGAATATGACATTGACGAGTTGGTGGCTGTTATATCGACTAGGGAGCCACACCACACCACACCACACCATTAAACATTTAGCTAATAAGATCTTATCACTGATAAAGTTGCATACAACCACGCTACATTATTGTGGCTTGTACCAAACGAGCGACCAGACCAGTAACCTTAGAGGTATGATCTCTTTGTTATTCAAGCTCAAATAATGCAGAAGACTTCTCTTATCAGTTTTGAACCATTCTTAATATAAAATTACATTCCAATATTCTTATGTTGTTGATATATTTGTAGGGTCATCAACCAGAATTACAAATACCCGATCAGTGAAGTTTGAAAAAGCTCTACTAAAATTGTGGACTATGCATCAGCTATTAACCAAAAATGCAATGACTTTGAAGTTTTCGAAGGTTTCTTTGTTTTTTCTTTTTGTTTTTTAAATTCCTCAATTTATATTTTTTAGAATATCATCATGTTTTTTTTGTTTTCTCTATTAAATACCTAAAGCTTTGTCAAGTTTGTGAGCGTAAGAAATGGTTTTGGTGAAATGGTTTCATTATTGTATTATTGTAAGTACTAACTGTTAGTACTATCGACTTCTCAGGAAGGTGTTATTTTGATTTGTTATATATACCAATTTCTCTTTAACCAAATGATCGTAAACGAGATTTCACTATTTCAGTTTTCTTGTTAAAAAATAGGATTGTCAGAAAGTGGAATAAATATATTCCTTAGATGGCAGTTAAAATCTAAAAACAAGTCTCTTTGATGTAAAGAAGCGATTCTCTGAAAGACTTTTGATACAAAAGCTTAATGTTACAGATGAAACTACCATTGAGGTTATAATCACTTCCCTCAATCTATCTCCTTTCCTGTGGCTAATTTGTTGTGTAAATTGTATGTTCTTGAGCTTTGTCTTTTTCTGAAACTGTGTCATCGGTTTATTTGGGAATCAGCAAGAATCTGTAAGAGAAAGATATGGTTCTCTAAACCTAGTATACTCTCAATTCTTGGTGTATTGCAGCCAGGTATGAGTAGTGTCTTTCATTTGTTGACTAATCAATCTTAGGACATGCTAAGAGACTTTAGTTTCAGTTTTTTTGTTTACTTTTGATCTCAGTACAGAAACAGCCTTGAAATAGGTTGGGAAGTCATCATTGATGCTTGCTTACGAGGTGATTGAGAGCAAATCCAAGTAATGCAAAGACATGAACTCAGTGAAATCGCAACGATTTTTTTCTTTGGCTCTGTTGTGTATATATATGAAAGTCTTTATCTTTGGATACAAAGAGTTATACACAAAATTTTGGCTCAGACTAATGACATTCCTCGCATAGGTTTGATGGTGAGCTTTAAGGTTTGATCTATAGGTTCAATATACTTGTAAAGAGATTCATCATTCAGGCAATATTGTGAAACTCATTCATCATTTCACATCGTATTGTTTTTTTGTTTTTTTTGTTTTTTTTGTTTTTTTTGAAGTATTAACAATTTACTATTTAAGTAGCAACTTAAGAGAGACATTGGATCAAAAAAGAATCATCTAAACCGTTAGATTAAGGTATTGATTGGTTCTCCCTGCTACCGCAAACGCAGCGTTTGCGGTAGTAGCGGTTATTGGCGTTTGACAACAATCACCAAAACGCTTTATACCACTTAACCGCTCAAGATCCTCAATCCTGAAAATCAAAAGCTCCTTTCCGCAAGCGTTTGCGGTTGCGGGCGGTTGATAAAAAAAAAAAAAAAAAAACAAACTTATATAAAATCCGAAAATAAATAATAATATTTATTAAAAAATAAGATTTGGATAATAAAATCACAATATAAATAAAAAATTAGTACTTTTAGTCAATATTCATTAAAATCATATAATACTTATATATTTATAAGTTCTACAAATCAAAATTCTCTTGATAAATATTCTTTTCATACTAATACATATATATCTAATAAATAAAATTGTAAAATAAATTTAATTTTCACATTAAATATATATTTTGAAAATAAAATCACATTTTTATTTAAATTATAGAAATTAAAAGATAGACGTAAGTATTATACACATATTATTCTTTATAAAAAATTATTTTTAATTATGTTGAACCATAAATTTAAAATTTTCATTATAATATAGTTTTGATATTTTTATAATTATATAATGTGTTTATATTATTAATTTATTGTTTAACCGCTATTGCATCCGCAAGTGAACCAGTCATAAGTATCCCGCAAACGCATCCATTTTCAATTGTTATGCCAGTCGTACAAACCGCTTAATAACGCTACTAATCACAACCGCCCGCTTCCGCAAACTCCCGCACCCGCAACCGCAACGCAACCACAACGGTTAAACCAGTCAGGCCCTAAGTTTTCATTCTCAGCTGATTTCCTACATGATAATGATTGATGTCAAAAACCTAGAACCCTCATTTCTCTTTTCAGTGCCGACGCTTTCTTGCTTGAGGGAGATCACAAAAGATAAACAATGACATTTCCCGATCTCCCACGAGTATTGGAATGGAAAATACTCTCTAGGGTTCCGGCCACATCTCTAACCAAATTCCGATATGCTTGTAGACGATGGTATGCTTTATTCAAAAACCCTAGATTCATCGAGAAGCATTCAGGTAAAGCAGCAAGGCATTTTATCTTAAAGAAAGACTTTGGTGTTTATTCAGTGAATATAGATTTCCATGGAATCAACGACAACAAGGACCAGAGATTTGATCCATCCATTCTAAAGGATTCAGAACAGACGATGATACATGCCATCTTTCATTGCGAGGGTTTGTTTTTGTGTACCACCAAAGACAAAAGAATCGTGGTTTGGAACCCTTGTACTGGTCAAACCAGGTGGATCCGGATCCAACCCAGGAGTGGTCACTTAGTTTACGACTCGTATGCTCTAGGTTACGGAAACAACAAGAACAACTATTCTTGCGATAGCTTCAAAATCTTGAGGTGTAGAAAGCATTACGATAACGTCCCGGTTATGGAGTTTGAGTTGTATGATTTAACACTGATTCATGGAGACTTCTTGCTGAAGACGCTCAAAGCAGTTTAACAGTTTCCTGGCGCTGGATGATAACTAGTCGTGGCGTGTCTTTGAAGGGAAATACTTACTGGGTTGCTTGTGATCGACACAGAATAACGATAGTCAATTCTTGCTCAGGTTTGATTTCAAAGGAGAGAGATTTGAACGTTTTTCTCTTCCGGATGGTGGTTACGGAAGTACAGTGTTTCTCTCAGTGGTTAGAGAAGAGAAACTTGCTGTGTTATTTGAGAGGCGTAATATTGATTCGTCAAGAGATCTGAAGATATGGGTGACCGATAATAAGATCGATGAGGCCAAAGGTACGACCTATATCCAATATTTTCTAGTAATGGATTTCAGTAACACTTTGGGCAAAGGTATGGCGGTGGTGAGTTTCTTGCTGGACGAGGAGAAGAAAAAGGTCGTGTGTTGTGGTTTAGACACAAGAAATGGAAACAAGACCATCATGTACATTGTTGGAGGAGACCAGGCATGATCTTGATTAATTTCACTTTCTTAGATTAGTCCAAGTTATAAAACTTAGAACAAATAAGACAAAAATAAAGTCAAGAAGGAAAAAAAAAATTTTGTATTTGTTTTTCCAGCTCGATTATTGTTGTCACGTGCGTGGCACTGGCACAGAAACTTGATAAATATTAAAAACAAAAATATTATTTTTTCTCCTGTGGGTCGTAGATCTTAATCACAGAAATCCAGAAACTCATAAGCAAAAATCTCAGCTATTATCGGTAAGTAGTAAGAACCCTAGATTCGGCCGATTCAAGTCGTGTGCAGGGTTTTGCTACTGAATCCGATCTCGTGAGCTGGGTTTTTGGCATCGAATCTGTGATTGTTTTGTTGGAAATCGAATCGGAAAAGATGAAAGAAGGGAAATCGGCGAAGTTGAATCAGCAGGATCAGCATGAACAGAGTTACCACCAAAATGGTCACTTGGGTTCTTTCAAATTCGCCAAATTGTTCGATTCCGAAGCTTCCTGGGACAAGGTAACCATAGTCTCTCTCTCTCTGTGCCTTTAAGCAAATTGAGAGCTATAAAGTTGACTTCTTTATCTTTTTGTAGATCAACTGTATAGTATTAGGCATAGCTACGACTATTAAGAACTTGTTTTGGAAAAAACAATGAATATGTTTCCGTAATTGGGGATTAGCTTAAAATCCTGATTGATTGCCACATTGTTATATAACTCGTTCTGTGCCTTTATATAACTCGTTCTGTGCCTTAAATCATAATTAGACCATAGAAGTTGGTTGCATAATCAATTGAGAGCTAGAAAGTTGACTTCTTTATCCTCTGTGGCTTTTGTAGATCAATATAGCTTCAATTCTGATTGATTGCCACAGTGTTTTCTGGAAAGTTAAAGCAATATCGATTTCGGTTTATGTGTCTGAAATGGTTATAAAGTGTGTTGCTGTTGTTTGGTGTTGGTTTAGGATCAATTGGGAGATGTGTTGCATTGGATCAGGCAAGTGGTTGGATTACTCTGCGGATTGCTTTGGGGTGCGATTCCTTTGGTTGGAGGCGTTTGGCTACTTCTGTAAGCTCCTCATTCATCTTCAAATCCCTTTTTGTTGCATTGATTAGTTTATCAGTCTTGACTCTATTTCAATCACCACTACATATAAAGCCTTTGTATGTTAACTTAAGCCAGTTTTTGTAAGTTGATTTCTCTTGACAAGTGATATCTTTGGCTGTAAAATTTGGGCAGATTTCTGGCGATCTCATCTGGTATAGTGTATGGTTACTATGCGATGATTCTAAAGATCGATGAAGAAGACTTTGGTGGTCACGCAGCTCTGCTCCAGGACGGTCTCTTCGCTTCTCTAAGTCTATTCCTGGTTTGTTCCTTTTTCTTCCATTGTTTTGCTACACAAGATTTTCTTTAATCTTGAAAGTTGATTTGAGGTTGTGATGAAATACGTTTTCAGCTTGCGTGGATTCTGGTGTACAGCTTGTCTAGCTTCTGATAGAGAGACACTCTCTTGCGCTTAAGTTTGCTCAAAAAGTAGCACCTTTCATTCTTCTTTACGTTTTCTCAACATGGGAACTAGCAGCATTGGTAGATTTTCAATGGAACTTATGGTTTCCTTTAATTTTGTCAACTATTTCTCTTCTTCTTTTCTTGTAATAAACGAAAAGTGCAAAATTTGGAACAATAAATCTACTCTTATATAAACGAGGGAAAATATACATGTCAACAAACTGAAGTTGAATCAAACATTGTGATATTTTTAATCAGAGTGTTGTGAAGAAGGAGAAAAACATTTAGGGAACAAAAAGAAAATGCGTCTGCCGGGAGTCGAACCCGGGTCTATTGCTTGGAAGGCAATTATCCTAACCGTTGGACTACAGACGCTTTGATGTTAATACTTTAGTAATAGCATTAATTCTAATAAAACAATAACAAATGCACAAAAGAATACATGATTAATGAATTTAATCAAACTTCAATAAGTTTATAGCACTGGAAATATTTTTAGACAACCTCAGTTCAATTTTGTGTGTGTGTGTGTGTGTTGTTCCACTTTTTCTATCTCAATTAAAACTCACATGCATTATTGTATAGTTAAAGCCTTATGCAGTAGAATTTGTAACTCAAAAACGGTAACAGTCACAACCAATCAGCCATAAAAGTTTTGTTCAGTTAAAATTTCATAACCATAGTTTACCATCATAACCACAATGCATTCTCCACCATTCAACCATTTGATTTCACATGAGACTTTGTGAATCAAACAAAACTATTAAGGCCTCGTGACTTCTTTCTACCATCACAATCACAACTACATTCACTTCTCTCCCAGTAAATTTTGCAAAGAAAAACACAAACACATAATCTAACACTCAAATCAATCAAGGCCTATCGAAGTAAGAATCCCACTCATGCCTCTTAACATTCCCAAACACATTATATTTCCAAGAATACTGCTCCGGAAAATCAAAAATCTCTTCATAACCTTCCTCTATCCTCTTCCTCAACCTCTCAACTCTCTGCAACACTCCTTCCACAGCAACATCAAACGCATCTACAAACCTCCCCGCGTCTTCTCTCTTACCCGAAGGATTAAAATACATCAGCCTCGGTATCAGCTTTATTACTTCTTCTCTCATCTTCATAACTTTCCCTCTAGGTATCCGACTCAAAACCTTCTCTATACTCACTTTACCTTCTTTAACACTCTTCTCCGGTATAAAAACTGAGTATCTCCCTATATCTTTCGGTAAATGCCATATGTACTGCGCGTAAGCCGATCCCGGATGGAAGAAAACCGGTATGCAACCGGCTAAGATGGAGTCGAAAGTGGACCGGCGAGTGTAGGAGTCTCCTGGAGGTTGGAGACAGAACGTTGAGCTCAAGAAGAACTTCATGATCTGGTCCGGTTTGTAGCATTTTTGAGAACCGGAAACGCATTCAAGAAGCTTGCATTTCCTTCTTGATGCTTTGCATTGGTCCATGATCTCTGTTCTTATGCTGTCACCGAGCTGTGGACGCGGTGCACCTACGAAAGAGAATAGGTAACGACGTTTGATCCTTCTCATTCTGCTCTGCCATTGGAGTATCTCTGCGTTGCTTGAAGGGTGGAAGTAAGTCGGGTATGGAACCGCGAATCCATGGTAGTTCCATGGACTTGATTCGATTAGTAACATCGTCATGTTTCTTATCTCCGGTAAGATCATTAACCTAGCTAGGCACAAAGAGAAAGAGAAACAACAATAATGAGAAAGCTTGTCCAATAAAATACTTAAAACGTTTTGAAAATACTATAACGCTTTGAAAACGTTAACAAGACAATAACGTTTTGAAAATGTTATAGTAACTACTACACATGAAAGCGTTATCATTTGACATATCAAGTCTGTTTACCTGTTACCCCAATCGGATTCATTCTCAGGTGTACGCATAAAGTCCCAAGTGGTACGACCAGCGACCATGAAATGATCTCGGCCGTCCAGTCTCTTCCACTCCGGGCTCTCCCTCAGCCACTTCATCAGATCAAGAGCCGCAGCATCTCTCATGAAAGGGAAAGGTCCCCAAAGAAACCGCATCAAGTCTAAACCGGGATAGTAAGGAACATAAACCGCAGAAGCCATAGACGAGTCTTTGGTCAAGCACTTATACTGTTTCATCCTGTTGTGGAATATCACTTCCAATGTGAACTGGTTTGTAGCAAACCAACCAGAGACTCCTTCCATGTTCTGTAGACGAGGGCCTAAACCGAAATTCGACGTTAGCTCGCACATATCCGTCCACCTACTCAACGTCCAGCAGTTCTTGAGAAGCTCTTCGTTGAACAAAGCTGGAACATCGTGCATGTACACGTATTTGCCTGCGCATGGATCGTTACGTCGCGTTCTTGGTCGTGCTATAACTCTCGGGACTCTTCTCCTTGAGCTTACTCGGTTCTTGGCCACGGAAATGCTGTTATTGGCTGCGAAATTTCTTTGAGTTTTTGGCTCGGACACTACTTGAGAGGTGTGATCATCATCTTCTAGGTCATTGGACAATTTCTTGATCTCCAAATCGTTGTTATCATCAACATTGCTCTCATCATCCTCATTACTACGACGAACCCTTCTCATATCTTCTTCAAGTCTCGCCTTTCGCGAATCCCGATGTCCTTCCCTCGGTTTAGTGATGGAAACCGAATCATCACCACCACTCTTCTTCTCATTCTCTACCGTTTCTTTCTCAAGTTCCTCAACGAGATCATTCACAACCTTGGCGTCTTCGGAAATCAGATCTTTCGGAGAAGAATCAACGGTGGAGAGAGGAAGAGCAGTGTTGTTATCAGCGACGACGGAGGTAACAAGAGGTGCTTGATCGGATTCAGGTTGTTTAGGAACGTCGACGCCGAGATCGATGACGTTTTCTCGACGGAACAATCTCTCGTGGTTGTGAACGGTTGTTGCCGAGGAATTGAAAAGGTAAAGCAAGAAAAGCCAGAGGAGGAAAGAAGCCATTGCGACGTACCAGAACTGTGTTCTGTACTTTGAGCTAGACTTCTCCATCGCCATTGCCATCGCACCTCCTCCTCTCCTTGGTGGTTTTCTCATACATTAACCGAATCTCTCTTGCGGCACAAGAAATCGTGAAAGGATTTTTTTTGAGTCTGATGATGAATGAGTGATTTAGGGCAAAATAGATCTCTGCCAGATTCAGAAAAACGAATGGACGCTGTGATGGAAGAGGAGAGATTGTGAGGGTGTTGAAGCGTTCAAAGGTTGTATAGGTTCTTCTAGTAATTAATGAGAAATATGTCTCTTTTTCTAACAAAACTAAAGAGTTTGATTTAATACTTAGATTTGGAAGTAATCGAGATTCTCTTGTACATGTGTCCTCCGTCCTCCTTAATGAATGTTGTTAAATGGATATATACATGATTTGATTAGGAAAAAAAACATGCAAATATATACTCCAAACATAATTTGATTTAATCCGGATTTCGGTTTATCAATTGTTTTAGAAAATGATAGTAGTCACTATGGTAAATGAAATTCCAAAACTGATATAAACTAATATTGCTATCGAGGTTAATTGATTTGATTTGGGAATTCTTTTTTCATTTCTCACATAATATCATAAACTTATTATCGGGTTTTTTTTTAACTGAAAGTAAAAATTATATTCAAACCAAAAATCCTTTGTTATAATAAATGCTTCCTTTTAAGTAGGTTTAACTGAACAAAATTCTACCAAAAAATAATAAGTAAATAAAAGAGGAAATTTGGACCAATATTACATAAATTAATCATATTTTGAAAACTAACCCACTTTTTAAAATGTTGGTAAACTAATCTTTCTAATATTTAAAATTACTAAAATACCCTCAATTTTTTAGATATTAAAATTGTTTTAAAATTTCGTTTATCTTATTTAAAAATTATTTAAATTGTAAAAAAAATTATGTTATTCTAAAGATAATTATAAACAATTATTTTTATTTTATATAACAAAAAAAGAGAAGAAAATAAATTTCAGTGTGGATATTCCCATAAAATCTGAATAAAATTTACAACAAGAAAACAAAAAGATATTTAGAAGATCTTATTTGAAATTTAACATGTCATAAATATAGAATATGAGTTAACTTTAACACATTCCATCATTTTTTTTGAATGAAGTGTGAGTTTTTCTTTGTTCTAAAATGATATTTATGTGTATATATTTATAGAGTTTGATTCATTTTTATGATAAATATGAATATATTTTCAAAATAACATGTGTATTTTTAAATATTTATTAAAAATATATAAACAAATTTTCGAAAATATCTTATATATATCTAAATTCAATATATATCTAAATTAAATAAGAATTTTTTTCTCATTATTAATAGGAAATGATAATGGTTTTATTGTCTTTTCACTTATTAAAAAAGTTAGTTTTCAAAATTTTAAAAACCATAGTTAGTTTTCAAATTATGAAATTTTTTAGTAATATTAAACCAATTCACCCTAAATAAAATATATATCTTTATCTATCATAATATAATCTTTAGTAAAAAAATCTATCACAATATAATACTAGCGTAGGAATCTGAAGGATATCTTATATATAATTAGGGAGTTGCTCTTTCCATTGAGAGTGTCTACATCAGCACAAAAACAATAAATCATATTTTAAATATTTTGTCTTTTCGTATTTCATTACATATCTTCCTATTTCAAAAATAAATAAAACTAAGAAAAATACACAAATACATTAATTAATTAAAATAAAGTATGTGATAACTTGGTGTTAAAATTTAAAGAAACATTTGTGATATAAAATGGAGATGAAATAAAGAAATATTCAACATAAAATAGTATTTTTCCTATTTAAAATTTTATAATGTGTTTACAAGTTCAAAAATATTAAACATACTTTTTTATTAATATAGTAGAAAGCTCATGAAAAAGATAGAGTTAGAAATTTTTATAGAAGATTACTTTTTTTTTTTTAAATGTTATAATGTGTTTACAAGTTAAAAAAAAAAAAGAATATAATTTAGTTTCTATAGTAGAATATAATGTCCCATGCATGGGCTTCTGCTCAAACGGTGGACGTTTTGACGCCTTCGATTACGGTATTGTACCATTGGGAGAATGGTGTCAGCTAGATGGGGCGTGGAAGGAATCAAAATGTCGTGCGGGACTTGATTGGTACAATTTTGACCCAGATTCAAGTTCCACTTTAGTTGGGGCTTGTAATCTCCGGCGGGGTTTATCCCCTTTACAGACAGAACTGGAGGCTTTAGTGTGGGATATGCAAAGTATGCTAGTTAACAATAAACGGCGAATGAATTTTCAAACAGACTGTGCAGATTTGGTGAAGATGGTGTCCAAACCCAGAGACTGGCCAACGTTTGAAATTTTGCTTGAAGAGGTGGAGAAGTGCAAGAGGAAGTTCCAGGCGTTCTCTCTGACCCACATTCCTAGGACAAAGAACACAAAGGCGGACAAGCTAGCACGACACTACAAGAAATGTCCTCTTTGTTAGCACCATATTAACGCTATAAGAATCTAATATAGCGCTCGACTAACTGCTGTTAAAGACGGTGCTATAGTAGGGGGGTATATACAATAGCATTTTATACCTAGCGCTATAATATTTTTAACGTTCATAGCGTTAATGTTGTGCTACTATAAAGTTTTTAGTAGCAAATTATCACTGCTATAATTTGTAGATTTGTAACGTTTTTTCTGTGCTTTAGTTTACTTTGCAGTAGCGTATTTTTCTTGCCAAGGGAATGCTTGTTGTAGCTCTGTATTTGTACTACATATATGTTTTTCGTATCATTTATTTAATGTCATTAGTATTTAATTATTAGCACATATATACAATAGCGTTAGTAAGGCACCTATGCTCTAAATGTAGAATAGGCGCATATGTTACAATGAAATTCAACCACATTCCTTTAAAACCTATAAAACTCGACAAAAGAACAACCACTTCTGTAAATTTTTATCATTCATTGATCCAAACATACCAATTCATTATTTTTTGAAACTCATAAGGTTTTATCAAACTAAAATGTAAGAAGAACTTCATGTTCTACATGCCAACGTAAAAGAAGGCTTGCTACACCATTACCACCTTATCTTCCGGCCATGCTAAGGTTGATCCAAGTGCATCTTCCATAACCTCGATAAAAGAAGAAGGCCTCCAAACCGCTGCATCGTTGACTTTAACCACATCAACCCAAACGCAAACCGCATGTCGACCTAATGGAGTGAAATGGACTTTCTGATCTGGGTTGCTTGAAGACCAACGCCCTTCAGCAACAACGATGTTCTCTCCATTCAAATCCATCAACATGCACTTGCGGTTCTCCTTTCCAGCGTCATTCGTGCGTTGCTGCCATGTTGTGACCCATAATATGTCGAAATATACTCCAATTGCAAAGAAAATCTAAAGAAACGAAAACATTAAACAAAGCTGTATGTACCTGAGCCAAGTGTTCACCAGTGGATGGTTCAGATAAACTCTGAGAAGTTGAGGGAGCTTTTTTAGTAGGAGCTAATGGAGTTGGAACAGACTGATCAACTGGACCGTCCTGAAAAGGGGTCTCGAAGTTGTCCTCTGTGAAAAGTACCCTAGACGTAGGCCACGCGACAAACGACTTCAGGCAGTCTTCTAGGGTTGAGAGTTCTGCAGTTGGCCTCCATAGGAACGTGTCAGGAACTACAACCTCATCAACAAAACCTTCACTGCCTTTGGTCCAATCGGATATCCATTAACCAATGCCATTGGGTCTTGATCAAACCAACGACCTTCACAAACTACTTCTTCGTCAGTTGTAGCCCAATCAAGTAGTTTACAAAGGTTCGTTGGATTGGTGCTTGGGCTCTGTCAGACAAATGGAAAGCAGAATGTAAATAAAGTATCTCGTCCACACCACAACATATTAATTTAAAGAAAACAATGTCAGAACCGCTAACCTTAGGGTCGTTCTCTTCCGTTTCGGACCCTTGTTCATGTAGAACATCAAATCTCTGAGGCCAAGCGATAACTTCTCCAACAGCTTCCTCAATACAGGTCAACTTACCAGCTGGTCTCCACAAAAATGCGGAGGGTATTATAGCCGTCTGAACTAAGACTTTAACGGAATTTGGTCCTAGAGGAATGTCATTCACAAAGTCTTCAGGATCAGAGGATAGAATACGCCCTTCAGCCACCTTTTCGTCACCTCCACTGTAATCATACAGGTCACATCTACGTTGCTTCCTTGTGTTGACACTCTACAACGCAATGGAGAACATGTAAGTCGAGAGAACATATTCAAAGCAGGACACATGTGCCAATTAAACTATTGATGTAAACTTACTCTCTGCGCAGAGTTCTCACCAATCTCAGGCTCAGGTTTCTGAAAAAACAAGAACACTCGTAAACAAAGACAACATTTGTACTTCAATTACCCCATGTAATATATGTTACTAACCTGGGTGTTTATATGAAAGAGTTGTTCTCTTAACTCCTCCACCTGTTTCTGCAAACTGGCTTGGGTTTTCTGCATTTCCGTCATATATTTGTTCCTCATTTGGAAACATGCGAGCTTAGTCACACTCATCCCTCTACCCATAGCTCTTAACCGTCCTGGATTATCAGGGCCTAGAACCCGAGTAAGCATGTTTTCTTTGGGGTTTGTAGACGTCGATGTAGGAGAATCAGCATGAAGAAGCTCTTCCGCCTTAGTCTGTTACCACCATAAACGATAACTCCTCATATTAACTTATATTAATAAGAATAGCTTATTCCAACTGTTAATACTTACAATTTTCTGCGCAGCATTTGTATTGACTATTGTGCCGTCCTTTTTGGTTCGAGATTTAACCCAAACCTTAAATCTCGTAACTTCTGAAGGATCCGAGCTTTCCTTTTTCTACGGAGGAGTAGAGAACATAAGGTTTATTACCTCGACTGTAAACTTTAACACTTCAATATATAAACAGATTTCTACATATATACTTACCAGATCTTCAGCCAGTCTAGCCATTCCCTTTCGACTGCATGTATGTGGAATCTGAAGGCTTCTTCTCTCCTTAAACGTCTCGCTTATTACCTGTAGATGAATGTGTGAGAGAACTAAACATGGAAGTGTGAATGAATATGAGATTAACAAATAACTAGTGACAGAACGTACCTGGAATTCCGCGCTTGTTTTCTGTTTAATAAATTTACGCCACTCAGCAATAGGAACATTCTTGGGTCTCAGCTGCATCCTCTCTGTATTATTCTTGGCATTTCTGAACTTATCTACTATCCGAGATTTAGCGGATCTCCATATGCATCCCATTTGTCTCATGACAGTAGCCTTCTCTGTATCCCCTTCCAGGTCAAACCTCGCCTATAGTCACATAAGAAAAAGAAGAAGTTAAATGTGGAGCATATGACGGAGGAGATATAAACGTTACAAAAAGAAGAACTTAACCTGAATAGATCTCCACATGACATTTCTACGGTCGTCACCTATCTTCCTCCAGTCATTAATTGTGATAGGCACATACTCTCTCACAAGAGCACCTACATATGAAGACAGCGTCACAGAACCACTCCCACAAGGTTGTCCCAGATCAGTCCATTCGACTCGGACCTTGGAGTTTGGATCCTTGGCAATGTCCTTCATTCGGGTTGGGCCTCTCCGTCTCTTAGGGCCAGGCTGCTCTTTTTCTTGTGGTTCGTCAGAGGCATCTGCTTCTGGAAGAGGGTCCTGTGGCTGCACCTCAATTGCAGTACCATCGTCCTGCACATCCAAGGTATCAGGTCCGAGTTGAGACGCCCCCGCCTCTGCTTCAATCGTTGGAGAAATATGGCAAACAAACTCAGGCTCCACATCGTCAGCCTGGTTCTTTCTCTTTGCGTTCTTCTTCAGATTACCTTTCTTAGTCATCCTGAAAAATCTGAAAAAGACATTACATATGAAAAAATGAGAACACAAGTGATTACTTAAACAGAAGGAGGTCAAATCTCATTCTCCAAATTCATTCATAAAAGCTAGGCTACTACAAACAAGAAAAGCGAACACAAAGCAAGCAATCAGTCCACATATATTCCTTCACAATCATTCCGAGCATTATGAGACTCATCCTCTAAAACCTCTGCTTCCATATTAACCATAGCCGGTAGTGGCCCAACATCAGACTCCCCATTATCCACGGCTTCGTCATTGTATCTTCTTAATGGCCCTCGCATAACAACATACCAATTGGATGAATCATTTTCTCTTGAGTAAAAAACTTGCTTCGCCTGCGAAGCTAATATATATGGATCTCTGGAGAATGATGCTTGGTTCTGATGCAGATTTACAAGAGTGAATCCGTCTTCAATCTTCACACCATTGTTCCTGACTGCCCACTGACACTTGAATAGAGCAACGTAGAATACGTTGTAGTCTAACAGTATAATGTCTACGAGTCGACCATAATACGAAACCATGTCAACTACTTGAGAATTGTCCCTAGCACTAGATCTACACATAGACGCTGCCTCATAGAACACTCCACTGTTCTGACTCTGCCTGCAAACCGAGTCGGTCTGAAACCGCAGACCATTCACTATGTAACCAGTGTAAGACCTTGCATTCAGACGTGGTCCATATGCTAACCACTTTAGGGTTGATTCATTCCCTTCAGAATTCATAGGTATCTAATAATATGGAAAAAATGAAACCATTAAGCTTAATACTATCAAAATAATAACCCTTACAAAATATAGGACTGAAACTTACTTGTTCCTTCAACCAGGATGCAAAATTCTGTGTGTGCATAGTCCATAAGATGGTCGCATCACGTCTGCATATCACATTAGTTTTTTGCAAATGTTGGAGATGCATACTTGCATATTTGAAAGAGAAAAAAGTCAGACAGATATCTTGAGATCTAAGAAACTTTACATTTGAGATGAGTACAAGGTACTTACTCGACGTAGGGATCAACCATTGCCAAGTTCTGAATAACAGCCATATGGGCTATTTTCCTATCAGCTTCACTGAGAATAAACGGTCGTGGTGCAGATATAGGACGTCCCTCAAGGATGGAACTGCTCTCTAAGTCATCATTCCTCTCTGGTTTATCTTCTACGCTTGTACTTGTTTTTAGAAACTCTTTGCAAAAATCCATGCACTCTTGTGCAAGATATGACTCCGCCATACATCCTTCGGGTCTTGCTGGATTTCTGACAAAATCTTTTAACACCTTCATGTACCTACACACATTGCGCTAATTATTTCCCAGAAGTTCATCAATGGCAGTAGATATTAGTAATTAAGAAAGAGGTAAAAACGTACCTTTCAAATGGGTACATCCATCTGAAATGGACAGGTCCACATAGTCTAGCTTCTCTACCCAGGTGGACGCATAAATGGACCATGATATCAAAGAAACTAGGCTGAAAAAATCTCTCGAACATGCAGAGCGTTTCCACAATCTCACTTTCCATTATAGAAAGTTGCTCTCTGTCTACGACTCGCTGGCACAGATGATTGAAGAATGAGCAGAGACGTGTAATTGCGATACTGGGACCCTTAGGTAGTAGACCTCTTAATGCTACAGGAAGTAGTTGTTGCATTAGAACATGGTAGTCATGAGATTTGAAACCCATGACCTTGCAATCCTCCAATGAAACGCAGCTTGATAAGTTAGAACAATAGCCGTCTGGACCTTTAAAGTCGTATAGCCGCTTACAGAATACTTTCTTCTCTGTCTTCGACAGGGACCACGGTGCTGGTGGAAGGTAAGTTCTTTTCCCTTTCAGTTTAGGGTGTAGGTCCTTCCTAATACCAAAGACTTCAAGATCTTTACGCGCCTTCAACCCATCCTTTGAGTTTCCACAATGCAGCAAAGTAGCTATGATGCTCGAAGCAACATTTTTCTCAACGTGCATCACATCTAAATTGTGTCTGATAGGGAGTTCCTAGGCAGTAGTAAAAATTTCAAATGTCAGATGATCAGTAAGTGAGAGTAATGGAGAAATAACGGCGAGTTCAAAGAGAATAACGTAAACGTACCTCCCAATAAGGCAATTTAAAAAAGATAGAACGTTTCTTCCATCTTAATAATTCCTCCTCGTCCACTTCAGTCTCTTCTTCATCATCAGATTCACTATCTGAGAAGGAGTCTAAACAAGGACTCCTACACCTCTTCTTTCCTGTCTTCTTTGTGTTCCCAAAGTTGTTCTTGAAATTCTTTAAGAGTGAAGAAATGTTATGACCCGTGAGTATCCGCCTCTTAACCCCATGCTCAGCCTTGCCATCAAACCAGACTTTCTTTCCCCGGTAACTATGTGTAGGCGAGAGACCCTTTCTGTGGCACATGTACACATGTTTCCTACTATTAGGCAACCACATACAGTCTGTATCCTTCCCACATACAGGACATCCCATCTTGCCCTTGACCTTACAACCAGCAAGATTCCCATAAGCAGGAAAGTCGCTAATAGTCCAGAGGAGTATTGCCTTCAGACTAAAAGTTGTCTTCGTGACTGCGTCATATGTGGACTCTCCATTAGACCACAAATGTTGTAAATCCTCAATGAGCGGTTCCAATTATATGTCAATGCTGTTCCCAGGCTGCCGCGGGCCAGGAATCAACAATGAAAGCATGATATTCTCCTTCTTCATGCACATATCAGGAGCCATGTTGTAGTTCACGAGAAGGACAGGCCAACAACTGTACCTGCTACTCTTCATGCTGAACGGATTGAAACCGTCAGTGGAAAGTCCAAGCCGTATGTTCCTCTGTTCAGCTGCAAAAGACGGATACTTAGCGTCTACTTGATCCCAAGTAACCGAGTCCACAGGATGACGCAGTTTCCCATCTTTGCTCTTATTAGTAGAATGCCACAACAAATTTTTGGCTGTTTCCTCAGACCTGAACATTCTCTTAAGCCGCGGGATAATAGGGAAGTATCTAAGAACTTTCTGGGGGACACCCTTCTTAACTTTACCCGTCCGCATATTGATCTTCCACCTTGAGGCGTTGCACTTCGGACATGAGTCTAGCTTCTCAAACCTCTTTCTGAATAAACAACAATCGTTCACACAAGGATGGATCTTTTGATAACCCATATCAAAAGACCTAAGGAACTTCTTCACATCATACATTGAAGTGTGGAGGACGTTATTCTCCGGTAACATTTTTGGTAGTTCTTCGAGTAGATCGTTGAAACTCTTATCTGACCACCCATTCTGTGTTTTAATCCTAAATAGAGACACAATCGCCGAGAGCTTGCTATGGCTGACACAGCTAGGGTATAATGGCGTCACGGCGTCTTCTAACTTAGCTAGAAACTCGTCTTCTTTCTTATCCTCACCCTCTACGAAATCTCCTAAGTCACCTTTACTAGCTAATTCCTCATCTAAGTAGCCGGCAGCTTTAAATAACCCAACAATCTCCTCATTCCACTAAAATTGCTTTCAACTCCATACTCTGAGACTACATCTCCATGATGATACCAATCAACTTGCTGCTTGTAACTTTCATCCATTCCTCTTCTGACAAGATGATCCACCACATCACATCCTAAGTGACGATCTAGATTGCGACAGTCTATGCAAGGGCAGACGACCATATTAGTGTCTCCTGATGAGACACCAACCGAGTTCACAAAAATCCATGCACCAATCTCATAACCTGGATCAGCTCTGTATAAACCGCAAATGAGAAAGTACAAAAATGTTAATTAGGATCACCAGATGTTACTATCAGCTAACCTACTAAAATACATTTATGTATAACACAACTACTAACCTTGACAGATTGACCCATTCCTTGTCCAGCATCTTAAGAAGGCACCTTTTCAGAACCGTTGTCACCACAATTTCAAACAAATATTCATGATTCGCAGAAAGAAAACCAAGTCAGACAATGTTTTCATTTTCTTATAGCTTATTAATTTCTAACAGAGTGTTTAAGATATATTCTAGGCAAACAAGCAAGACATATACAACCCAAGCTCTATAGTAGTAAAATCGTACACACATTTAACAACAAAGAAGGCTAACCTTTGTAACAATGCAGAGGTGTCGAGGTATTCAGATGGTGAACCTGTAAGCGAGAATCTAAATCCGTTATTATATAGATCAAGTGTTAAGTGAATAACCTATTTGAATAACTGTTGTAATAACAAGTGAAAGAGCTATCGACATTGGTCCGAAAAACAAAATTTATGAATCAACAAACCCAAGCTCTATATTCTTTGGTCCCAACACTAAATTTCAAACTACGGAGTAGAAATTAACAAAACTAAAATGTTGTTTCGAATCCGTAAATGACAAATCGAAACCTAAATTAACTCCAGATAAACGTTACATCGACATTGAACTAAACCCTGAACCGACAAACTAGCAATTCAATCAGAGATGGTTCCGACCTCGATTGAAATTCAGGCGACAGGATTGTTAACTGAAATTGTCTCGACTAAACCTAGAATCATACGGTAATAGAATCGACAAAACCTATGAACGACGATAGATTACGAATTTGGGAGATGGCGAGGATACCTAAGATTGAGATTCAGCTTCGATGAGAGCAGAAATTGAGGGCGGAGATGGAGGTAATCGATTCGATGATGGCGCCGTCGAGTTTTACCCGGAACGTAGTTGAGAATCAGCTGAGCGATTGACAAGATCTGCGGTGAAGGTGAATTTCAATTTTGGGGAACGAAGACTTAGATTTTCTCGGAAAAATTAGGAAAGAGGAGAAAATGAGTAAGTGTTGCCGCGTGTTGTGTTTTTTACACTGATATTGGCGGATTTTTTATTTTTAGATTCCCGCTTATTGCTTTTTTTTTATTAACATTAATTTTACGCTATTACAGCCAAACGCAATTTTTTAACAAGTTGTAATAGCATTTTACTAAATTGTGCCATCGTTTAGTGCTATCAATAAGGACATTTCTTGTAGTGCGGAGTCCTCGAGATGAGCCTTATGATGTGTACTACACAACTCAGTTCCACCGGTTTCGCTTCCCGAACCGACATAGGAGCTTAGGCTGTTGACAAAAAAAAATGAAGGTAATGAGAAGTTATATTTAGAGTTCTTTTTGACAATTTTAAGGATTGTAACATGTTTGTTTCAAAAATACAATCTATATTCACAAAATTAACATTATAGAAATAATCAATGAGTCATTATGCTTCACAAAACATATATGTAAACAGTAATACATCGAATGCAAATGCGATTCTACGAAAAGCTCGAGATGAAGTATAGAGTTAACATCTTAATAAAATAAAACAAAAAACAATTGATGATATACTTAGTGTGAGTGAGTGAGTTAACTCAAAGTATAATCAAAATATGGAAATTAACACAAAACTATTTTATTTAAATCAACAAAGATAAATAAAACCATACAAAAGAATTATCACAAACAACCCCGCGTGTGCGCAGGGCTTCAGTCCCTAGTTCAAATAATGTCAAAGATGAGCAGCAAACTAATCTGAATGATTTTCGCTTTAAAGGACAACTAGGGTTTGACCCGTGCCCTGCACGGGTGATGATTTCTGAATTTGTATTTTTTAATCAGAAATGTATATATAACTATTTTGAAATTTTATACGACATATTTTTCACCTTGGTTAGGTTCTTGTCTTGGTTTATAGTGTGGAAATTAAGCATTTTAAACCATTTTCAAAAAAGTTAAACAAATTAAAATGTTGATCGTAGCCATAAATTAAATATGATAGATTTAAGCATATACATAAAACTCAAATGATTACAATATAATAAAATTGTTCAAAGAACAAAAATGAAAATAAAATACTATTCTTTTTAAAAATTATATATCATGTATTTTATAAGATAAGCAGTTATAGATGTATGCACACGGATTATATCTTTTGTAACTATGCAAACGGATTATAACTAACTTTTTTCTCTTTCATTCAAAACTAAAAAATGTTTTATTATAATTTGAAAACAATTCGACCAATAAGAAAACAATCTGCAGTATCCAAATTGTCAAAACAACAAAAATATAATTACTTTTATATTGAAAGTGAAACAGATAGATCAATATTCAAATTTTTGATCAAAACAAAATATTTATAAGAAGAATTGTCTTATTTGATTTAATTATACCGTTTAATTAAAAAACCATATTAAATCGAATAAAAAACCAATTTACATTTGGATACCTACTCTCCTATGTCATATGGTTGCACATCATCTATTTTTTTATATAATATATTTTTACACCTTCACACAATAACATATCATATATGGGAATTTTAAGAGTTTTAGTGAATATTCTTTTTTTTAAATTCAAATCATAGTATATACAGAAAAATTGATTTTCTTTACTAAATTTCTTATATTGTGATTCAAATTATTTTATAAAATAGAGGTAAACAAAGATGAAATGAGATATCTAATGATTTAAAAAAACAATTATTATGATAGAATTAAATTGATCATCCTTATTTACTAATTTTCGTAATTGCCAATTAAGAAAGAGAATGATAATTTTTTATTAATAGCTACATATATGATTAATTTAATAATACAGATTTAATTTCTAACCAAAAATATGAATGAAAATATTTGATTCCATAACCAAAAATATGAATGACAATATTTGTAATTATTAATATCTTGATAATTTATGTGGCATATTTGTAAATAGTCTAATTAAGAGAGAGTTATTTTTAGAAGATCTGAGAGTGTGGCAAATGCTGACACCTCAGCATGTCTTCTCTTTTAATATATAAGAGATGATATATGTTTGGCACAATTTTATTGCTTTTACTAATCAATGGAATGTCTATTAAATCTCAAATTTGTAAAAGTAATATAATTTTATAATAAATGTTAATTTTAATTTTTTTGATAATCTGAGTCAGTTATTGTTTTAGTATGTGTAAGATTTTTTAAATATTATTTAGAAACAAAAATAGTATATTATTGTTTAGCCAACAAAAAAGGTATTTCATTGGCTGCTGCCCAAACGGGTGAACCTAGGGCGCCTGTGAGCACGGCTCCACGTATAGAGCAAGGTTTGGTGGGAGAGTGGTGCTAGTTAGATGGAGCATGGAAGGAAACAGAATGTCGGACGGGTCTTGGCTGGTTCAATTTTGACCTAGAATCGGACTCAGTTTTGGTTGGCGCTAGTAATCTCCGATGAGGGTTATCACCCTTACATACAGAGTTGGAAGCTTTAGTTTGGGCTATGCAAAGTATATTAGTACATAACAAACGGTGAATGAATTTTCAACGGATTGCGCAGATTTGGTGAAGATGGTGTCCACACCCAGAGAGTGGCCGACGTTTGAGATTCTACTTGACGAGGTTGAGAAGTGCAAGAGGAAGTTCCAGGCGTTTTCCTTAACCCCTATCCCTAGGACAAAGAACAAAAGGCCGGACAAGCTAGCAGAGTGCTCGAGATCAGCCTTACGATGTGTATTATATAAATTCAGTTCCACCGGTCGAACCTCTTTAGGAACTTAGGTTGTTGACAAAAAAAAAAATTATTTCATTGTTTTAAAGCTCTTGTCAGTCAATACAAATGGGAATTAATTTGGTCAATACCCATCTACCTAAGTAGGGAATGTACATTTTGCATGAAAAGGAAAAAAAGTAAATGACTTTTTAAATAGTTGACTTTACAAAAATTGGAAATATCTTCACTGTACATCCATCCAGTATATGTAGGTTTGCTATAAAATGTATGTGTGTATGTGATCCACCTACGAATATAAAAAACAAGAGAGGTCATAGATAATAACATCCACCAAAGTGATATGGCTTCTACCAAACAATTCTTCCTTCTTTTTATTTGCATTGGTGTTCTTCTTACCCAAGGTTTAAATTCTCTATGCAACAAAAGTATTTTTAGTTTAATTTCTTACCTCCGCAACGACAGGTCCACTTTGATGATCTGATTACATATCTTAAACCAAGATTAAAAGATCTGACTGCATATACATGTGTTCGATTTTTCACTTGTTCTCTCAGTTAAGTATTCTATAAACATCCTCGAAATCTTTTGTGTTGGACAGGGTTAGGCCGAGACGTTGCAGTGTTTACTTGCGATCCAGCAGGGGGTTTTGATGACAAAGCCTGCAACAACTACTGCAAGACACAAGGTTATCCAGGAGGCTATTGTGGTGGACCCGTTGTTGCGGAACCAGATAAAAAAAATTGTATATGCAAGAGTAAACACAAAATGTGATTCAAATATATCTTATTATCACAGTTAAAAACATAAAATAAATAATTCAATATATAATGTTCGTCTATTTAAAAACAATTTTAGTTTGATGACTTTAATCCAATTTCGCAATTTCTTTCAGTTTGTTTATTCGTTTGGCCTCACCATCATATAAAGGAGGTGAAATGTGTTTGCCTCCATTAATTTGGTTTTCAGATTTCTTTAGAAGGATGACAATATCCATTTGTAGAAAAATAGGCTTATTTTGTGCAAAAAGACCTTCGAACTAAATTATTTTTGCAAATCAAACATTGAGTTAAAAACTATACAAAATAAACCTTAAAGTCAAAAGAACTTCGCAATATAGGACATTTGTATATTTACGATGGAATTAACAATGATTTTGTGCAAAATAAAATTCACCAACTAAGTTCAAGGCACAAGGTTTTCTGGGAGGCTATTGTGAACCTGACGTTGAGGAACCACATATAACCATGTGTTTCTGCAAGAGTAAATACAAAATATGACTCAAATATATCTTATTATCATAGTTAAAAACATAAAATATAAAATAAATAACTAAAACGTTAAATATGTAATGTTCGTCTATTTAATACTCTTCTGTCACAAAATATAAACAATTCCCTTTGTTAATTTTCAAAAGAGAAGTGTTTATATTTTGGGACAAAGAGAATAATAATTTTAGTTTTATGATTTAAATTCCCATCTTGTAATTTTTTTCAATTTGTTTATCTTTTGGCCTCACTATCATATAAAGTAGGTGAAATATGTTTGCCTTCATTAATTTGGTTTTCATTTATTTTATTTGGTTTTTTATTTATTTTTTTTAAGGATGACAATATCCATTTGTAAAAAAATAGGCCCATTAGATTATACTAACTTCAAATATTTTTTGATGAGAAAAGAATCTTCAAACTTAATATATAATGCTAAGACTAATATCATATAATAAATCAAATTAATTATTAGTTTATCTTAAATAATTAAGTTTTTAGTTAGTTATGTTATTTTATTTCCTAATGATTTAATTGTTATGTTTTAAAAACAAAAAAAAGTAAGTTTTCCTCAAGTTTCCAAAATTAAATTGTGCTTTTCTAACGAGTTTCCAAATTTTCTTTTTATAAAATATGGAAAAACGAGTTTCGACAAATTTATAAGAATTTCCATTTATTTTTGAAACAGAAAATGCATTTTGTTTTTTTTAACAGGGTAAATCTTAAGCTTATGGATGGGCCGAGACAAATCCTAAGCCTATGAAAAATGCATCTTTAAGACAAAGTTTCATGCAACAGTATTTATGTTCAAATCCTTTACACGAAATTTTCTTTTTCTAAACCGTTTGTGATTCCAACAAAAATAGTTTCTGGACTCACCCACTGAGATAATCCCTATTTGATTATTACAATTAATGTAACCTTGGTTGACGGATTTCGATGCTAAGTCAAAATTATCATTTGGATTCGAAAGCAAGGAACATATTTTCTGGATTTCCAAGAAACGGAAAGGAATATTTTCTATTTTCAACTCTACTACATAATGCAACTATATACAGTATATTTTATTTATTAGGATTAGATTAATTTATCTTCCCATCACCATGTGATTAATCAAAGCTACTGTTGGCGCAATTAATACTCGAATCTTTAAAATGTGATTTAAAAACAATAATATAACTACAAAAATTTCAATAATTTACTTATATTAGCAGTGAATAAATTTAATTAGCTTGTTCACGAGGAATGCCCAAAAAGAGGAAAGACAGATTGATTCATCTTCTCGTCTCCCATCTGATTATTCCTCTCTCGCTCCTGTAGAAACAATGTCGTGAAGCTCGATCCTTTCTGTTTTTCTCCGAATTCAGAGGAAGGAAGAAGAGGTTTTTTTTTGGCTTTTCGAAAATGGGTCGCGATCGGCGAGAAGGATTGGAGATCAAGGTGGTGAATCCGCCGACGACAAACAATGTGCCCGTGGAAACTTCTCCGGCGAATCGTCGACGGAGGCAACGCACTTCGTTCGCGGAGTTTCGGCCGTTTAAGCTTTGGTTTCCGTGGCTGGTTCCAGCTATCGTGGTGGCTAACATTGTCCTCTTCGCCGTCTCGATGTTCATCAACAATTGCCCTAAAAACTCGGCTCATTGCTCAGCTAGGTTTCTGGGTCGATTCTCATTTCAGCCTATGAAAGAAAATCCTCTTCTGGGTCCTTCTTCTTCGACGTGGGTAACCTTAAATCTCCAAACTTTTTGGCCTTTTCCCTTGATAGAGATTCTGTTTCAGATTCGTGTGTTTTTTGATGTTCAAAATATTCGATTTTTGGGAATTTTTCAACTTCCATTTGCTGCAATATGCTACTCTTTTTCCAGATCTTAGACTCTGGGGCTGATTATGTAATTTGGTGAGTAAATTGATTGCATTTTTAGTTTACAGCAGACTTAAGATTGACAATTTCATGTATATATGTTTTAGTAAGACTCTTCTTGTGGATGAATGTGAATGTTTCTCTGGTTTGAGGTAAAAGTGTGACTGATTTATGTGTACTTGCATATACCAGATTGGAGCAGATGGGTGCTTTAGATGTTACAATGGTGATTCATAACCATGAGGTGTGGCGCCTATTCACTTGTATATGGCTACATGCTGGGGTTTTCCATGTCCTTGCCAACATGTTGAGCCTTATCTTCATCGGTATTCGACTCGAGCAAGAATTTGGATTTGGTAAGAATGAATCTTTTAATGTGCCAAAATGTGTATGGTTTGATTCTAAAGACTTGACGTTTACTGATTTTTGCTATGGATCCTTAGTACGCATTGGATTGCTCTATATGATATCTGGATTTGGTGGAAGTTTGTTATCTTCTCTCTTTAACCGGGCTGGTATCTCCGTTGGTGCCTCTGGAGCGTTGTTCGGTTTGCTCGGAGCTATGCTCTCAGAGCTCCTCACTAACTGGACTATATACGCAAATAAGGTAAAGCCAAAACCAAGTAAAACTTTAACACTCTCTCCATGAATGTCGTCGTCTAAAGAGCTTCATCTACATTTTGCAGTTTGCAGCTCTTTTGACACTCATCTTCATCATAGCCATTAACTTAGCAGTAGGTATTCTTCCACACGTAGACAACTTTGCACATCTTGGAGGATTCACATCAGGGTTTCTTCTAGGATTTGTTTTCTTGATCCGTCCTCAGTATGGATACTTCAACCAGAGGAACAATCCTCGTGGATTCGCTGCACCGTCTGCTAAATCCAAACACAAGCCGTACCAATACGTTCTCTGGATCACCTCTCTTGTGCTTTTGATTGCAGGGTATGGCATTAAACCGATATTGGCAAAATGAAATACAGATTCTTAGACAAATCTCTGATGCAACAAATTTATGGTTTGTGTTGTTCAGATACACCGTTGGACTCGTGGTGCTTCTCCGAGGAACGGATTTGAACAAGCATTGTTCTTGGTGCCATTATCTAAGCTGTATTCCTACGTCGCTATGGAGCTGTAAATCTCAAAATGTGTACTGTCAGGTAAGAAACTTCTCTGTCTGTCCTTTTCATGTATCTTTGCCTAGTGTTGAATTTGTAACGATGAATGTGGAATTGGTGCAGTCGAGCCAAATCGGGAAACAGATGAACTTGACGTGTATAGCTAACGGGAGAACAGAGATGTATAAGCTCGGTAGCGATAACCAGTCTCAGATCCAGGAGCTTTGTTCTCAGTTATGCAGCTGATTTCACACTAAACATCTAATTTTTTATACCCTTGTAGAGAGAGAGAGAGTAGGAAAATGTCTTTGGGAGAGAGATTGAGAATTGTTCATTGATTTGATCATCATGTACTTACTTTTGATTGTTCATTCTAATCATAGTTCTCTGGTTCCACTTCTTGTTTTATTGCATATGTGTGTATGATCCATCATTCAGTTTAGTAGAACCAGAAACAATGAAGCTTGAGGATAAAAGCTTATCAGTAAAGTTAGAATTTGTTAGGTTTGGAACTTATCATAGTTAGTTCTAAAGATTGAATATCATATCCAAATCTTTGTTAGTGGGAATTCAAAAGCTATAATCTATTAAGTAATGTATCTAAATCATATTTTTTATTGTCTTGTATGGTTTAGTGCGAGTATGATAATCCCACCACCATCTGACTTTGTCACGCAATAGAGTTATTTAGAAGTAACAAGAAGTTGAGTAAAACAAAATTGTTTTGGTTGTTCTTTATAATATAAAGGAAGTTTCCTGACCGAGTGGATTTCTGATTCATAATAAAGAAAACACAGTACGGATCAAAATGTTTCATGTTTATAATAATTGAAAATTTGTACCTTTCATCCATTTTGTTCTCTTCTCTATAGTTTATTTAAACTGTACATATTAAAAAAACAAAACACATCTGTCTCCACCACTAACACACAGACCATTTCCTCCAACTCAAGGTTTCTTCTTCTTCTTCCATAGCATCTCAAATCGCCGCATCTTAATCCCAAACAAGTAAGCTTTCAAGTTTTGTTTCTCCTTTGTATTAAAAATCTCACCTTTTTGTGACTAGATCCTCTGTTTTGTTGTTCAGAGAGAAAGAAAGATTCGATCTTTAAAACGGATCGTCTCTCGGAGACTAGGAAGATACTAGGAATTGCGTTTTCTTGTGGAACAAGTTCTAGGGCTTATTAGGGTTTCTTGATTTTGCATCAATGGGTTCTTACTCTGCTGGTGGATTCCCCGGATCTTTTGAGAGCTTCAATTTCAACAACCAGATTGATTTCCCTAATTTCGGAAACGATTTCTATCTAAATGACCAACCTTTGTTAAACATTCCATCTCCATCTCCTCCTCCTCCTCCAGAGCAATCACCACAACAGAATCTTGCTGCTGCGGATTCCGATTTCTCTGATTCGGTTCTGAAATACATAAGCCAAGTCCTCATGGAAGAAGACATGGAAGAGAAGCCATGTATGTTTCACGACGCTCTGTCTCTTCAAGCAGCTGAGAAATCTCTCTACGAAGCTCTCGGCGAAACGTACCCTGATCATCATTCTCAGCCTCTCATCACTACTACTACAACAAGCCCTGTTCCATTGGCTGATAGTCCTGATGGATCTTCTTCAAGCACAACCACTACCACTTCCTCTGACTGGAGCTTTGATTGTTTAGAGAACAATAGGCCTTCTTGGTTACATACACCAATCCCTAACAACTTTGTTTTCCAGTCTAGATCCATTCCACAGTCTGTTGTTGGTGGCGGTGGCGTTAGTGGTGGTTTGGTTTCTAATATGTTTAACGATAGAGAATTGGCGTTACAATTCAAGAGAGGCGTGGAGGAAGCTAGTAAGTTCCTTCCTAAGAGCTCTCAGTTGGTTATAGATGTCGAAAGCTACATCCCGGCGGACTTTGTTTCTTGCAGACTGACAGGAAAGAAAAGCCATTCGCGGCGGCGCGAAGAAGAAGAAGAACATTTGGCTGAAGAAAGAAGCAAGAAACAGTCAGCTGTTCATGTGGATGAAGCTGAGCTTTCTGATATGTTTGACAAGATTCTGCTCTTTGGCCAGCCTGAGGAGAAACCTGTATGCATTCTTCACGAGAACTTTTCGAAAGAACCCACAACGAAAGCTTCATCCTTTAGCAAGAAACCGGCTGCTAGTAGTAGTGGTAACGACTCTATGAAAGAGACGACGACAGCTGATCTGAGGACACTTTTGGTTTCATGTGCTCAAGCAGTTTCTGTTAACGATCGTAGAACGGCAGATGAGTTGTTGAGAAAAGTTAGGCAGCATTCTTGCTCTTACGGCGATGGAACAGAGAGATTAGCTCATTACTTCGCAAACAGTCTTGAAGCACGCTTGGCAGGGATAGGCACGCAGGTCTACACTGCCTTGTCTTCCAAGAAAACGTCTGCGTCCGACATGTTGAAAGCTTACCATACGTACATATCCGTGTGCCCGTTCAAGAAGATCGCAATCATATTCGCTAATCACAGCATCATGCACCTGAGTCAGAATGCGAAAACCATACACATCATAGACTTTGGTATATCTTATGGCTTCCAATGGCCTCCTCTGATTCACCGGCTTGCATGGAGACGCGGTGGGACGTGTAAGCTTCGGATAACCGGTATAGAGCTGCCACAGCGCGGGTTTAGACCGGCCGAGGGAGTTGTGGAGACCGGTCATCGCTTGGCTAGGTACTGTGAGAAGTTCAATATTCCATTTGAGTACAACGGCATAGCGCAGAAGTGGGAAACGATCAGGTTAGAGGACTTGAAGCTGAGAGAAGGCGAGTTCGTTGCGGTGAACTCGCTGTTTAGGTTTAGGAACCTTCTTGATGAGACGGTGGCAGTGCACAGCCCTAGAGACGCAGTTCTGAAGCTCATCAAGAAGATCAAACCGGATGTTTTCATCCCTGCGATCCTCAGCGGATCGTACAACGCGCCTTTCTTTGTCACTAGGTTTAGAGAAGCTTTGTTTCATTACTCGTCTTTGTTCGACATGTGTGACACGAACCTGACGAGGGAAGATCCGACGAGAGTTATGTTTGAGAAGGAGTTCTATGGGAGGGAGATCATGAACGTTGTGGCTTGCGAAGGGACGGAGAGAGTGGAGAGACCGGAGAGTTATAAGCAGTGGCAAGCGAGGGCGGTGAGAGCCGGGTTTAGGCAGCTTCCTTTGGAGAAGGACCTTGTTCAGAAGCTAAAGTTGATGGTGGAGAGTGGATACAATAGCAAAGAGTTTGATGTTGATCAAGATGGTAGCTGGTTGCTTCAAGGCTGGAAAGGTAGGATTGTGTATGCTTCGTCTACTTGGGTTCCTATGTGAATGTTGTTTGACTTGCGGTCCAAGAAACTGATTTGGTTTGTTGTTCATATACTTGACATTCAGGAATGTATAATTTGTACAGATTTTAGGGTTGTTTCCTTGCTTGGGGGGTTTCTATTTCTGTAACATTACTATATCAGGTTAGGATAACTAGTCCAGGCATGTTACAACGTGTATCATAAGGGAACAAATATTGCATGTTGACCAATATTTAATTTTTAATAATGAATAAACCGATGTTTGTATTTCCTTTGATAAATTGGTGAATTGAGAAAGATGATGATTCATTTGATTTTTTTTATATATAAAATGGTGATGAAAACGGCAAAAATGAGATAAAAAAAAAAAAAACAAAAAATTGTCAATTTGTCATATATGATATTGTATGTATGATTTGGATACGCACTCAAAGGATTTGACTAAATTTAACGTGCATATATGGAAAGCAAATATTACATGTTGACCAATACCAATCCAATAAACTGACAATTTAATAAATAAACTGATAATTTAAGGGGAAGAAAACATTAACAGTAAGAAGTATTTTAATTTATTATAAGATATTTAAGAAAGGAAAGAGTTTAAAACTTACGTTTCGTCGAAACGGTTTCGACTCGGAAATGGTAAGCTTTTAAATTAATATATCAGTCTCACTCTAAAGTTCTCTGTTTCAGTTTACTATAAATTGAATCGAAAGGTTCACATTTTCTTCATCAATCAAATCTCATTTCTCTTCTTCCTCCATAGAAAAAAAAAATGAAATTCTTCGGTTCATTTGTTATGTTTTTGCTTTTCTTGAACGGTTTTGCAACCGCACAAACTTTGATTCAAGATTCTTGCAAGAAAATTGCAGCAAAAGATCCCCAAATCAAATACAATTTCTGTGTCCAGTCTCTTACATCAGATCCGCAGAGCAAAGCTGCAACTACCGTAGAAGGATTGCTCCTAGCATCAACAAAAAACGCTGCGTCCAAAATGATTAACGTGAAAGGCATCGTGGTAAATATTCTCAAGAACAAGCAAGCTTCAAAAGGTATTGAAGGACCGTTGAAAGATTGTGTCGAGCTTTATACTGATGCTATTGGTTCTTTAAACGATGCTTTAGCAAGCGCTAAATCAGGTGATTACAGTAGCGCTAATGTGAATCTGAGTGCTGCTTTGGATGCTCCGAATACTTGTGAAACTGGATTCAAAGAGGGGAAGCACCTTAAGTCTCCGGTTACAAATGAGAATAATATTTTGTTTCAAAAGATCGTGATTCCTTTGGCTTTCTCAAATATTGTTTGATGAAATTACAAAAGTGTATTATTTAACTTATGAATTCATGTTTACCAAAGAAATTTGAGAGCAGAGACATTTTCTTATTCTAAAAAGAAAATTGCTATTTTACAATATGATTTTTAGAAACAGTAAAACGTTATTTAATTTAAAATGTTAAAACAATGCTAGTTTGATGATAGAGGTTAAACAAGTACAACGATACTTAGATGTTTATAAAAGGGTAAAATAAGGATAGTTTGCACGAAGATTGTGATCTTTTGTTTTCAAGTAACATATTAACTAAAACAAAAAGGTAACATGCATATATATATAGCAATTCAATATGTTAGTTTCTTTTAATTCTTTTTACCGTTAATTTTTTTGTGAAACTTTTTTTTTCTTTTGGGGACAACAATTAATACGTAGTAATTAATATAACATATACACTATTATTGGTTTTAGTTCCAATTTCAATTTAGTTGGTGTATCTTTGAGTGTTTGGACATTTTTAGTCTTTTTATCAGAGTTTTTCAGGTAGGCTATTGTTTCAAGTGTGAGGCTTGTGCATGGGTTAACCACAATGATCCATACTGAACATCTTCACGTCCTGAACCTGAACAATGTTCGTAAAGGTGTTGTGGTTCGTAATTAATACATAACATACCAATGAAGTCAATTAGTTTTATGAAAAGAAAAAAAAAACTACGATTGTGAAAAAGAATGATATGAATGACTGGATTCCTTAGCCAACACAAAGAAATATAGGGAAAAAAATGGCCTATACAGGGATCGAACTTGTGACCTTCGCGTTATTAGCACGACGCTCTAACCAACTGAGCTAATAGGCCATCACGTTCTTACTGTTGTTAATGTGATCATGACGTTTAATAATATACAGGCTTAAGAACACCAAAGTTTGCATCCAAAGTTTGAATGGATCCGGTGATGTTGGAGATACAAAACAATGCAAATAAAAAGAGGATGGTTGTCGATGCTTTTTGTTAGCGTCAACTACTTTACCGTATCCCGTTTGATATTTTTGGATATTTTTGGTCGCTGCTTCTCCTTTGTACACACCTAGTGATTGCAAAGACGAAAAATTGTAAGAAAAGGATTTTTCTTGGGGTGCCAACACGCTTTGAGTTTGACTGTGCGTAGCAAAAGCACATTGTATTAGATAACCACACGGATATGGACCATTGCTTTCAGTCCATTTTCACATCCGGAAAGAGTGTCTATAAGTGAATCTGCACCTTCCTATAGTTTGGGCCCTCCATAGACCTAGTATTTACCCTAAATTAGACTTAACAAAAACAAACAAAGGATTTGAAGTCGCTACTGCTATAGCGCAAGAACAACCAAAAGAACACGGCCATTGCCAAAGTAGGGATCTTGACGCTTCACATGACTCTCAATATCGTGCTCACACACATTCTTGTTCTCAGCATAGAATATAACTTCATTCTCATTGGGAAGCACTAATATATCATCGTAACAACCACTTAGCAGTTAGCCTATCCACTGATCCACATCCACTGAAAAGTAAAACCCTAACATTAGTTGTTCGAAAGAATGCTCTCTTACGACCTTTCACCACAAACGGATGATCCTCCATGCGTCTTCAGATTTACCTATAGTATCACCGAAATTGAAGAAGAATATAATACAGTAACGGACATGCAAATTGAAGGTGTAGGAATATAGAAATCAGATCATTCTCTTCCTCTCTAATTACGTCCTCATTAGTTCTGTATATTGTATCGTATATTCCCTCTCTCTGTGTGCATATAATTAAGCAGAGCACGCTCTATCAATAATAATTAAGTCACTAGATCTTGACCCGTGCTTGAGAAGATGTTATATCTTATGAATAAACATTAGAGTATGCTAATTAGGTGAATGTAATAATCAAAACTATCATTAGTTTAATTTAGAGAAAAGATAATTATGGATTTAGGTAAAAATGAAATATTTATGGGTTTGTGTGTTTAATTTAAGGAGACATATTAAAAATCTGATTTTATGAGGCAATACAATGATCGACCTGTTTGTTTAGCCCATATTGCACTTGTGACCCGAATTCATTGTCTTCTTGTTGGTAACATTAACAAATAAACAGCTGTCAAAGAGAAATAGATTTTTTATTTTTCGAATGAAGATGTGAAATCGACTTTATCTGATTCAATGGGATAAGTTGGCGATGGAAAATCAGGTAAAGACGAAGAGTTAATGGAGTTTGAAGTTTGGAGAAATCGACGTCGCTTATTCATCAACGAAGATGAAGGCTTTTTTTATGTAAACGACTTAACATTTCCTTTACTTCAAATCACTTAAATTAGATTTTGATTATGAGAAAAAAAAAAGCTAAATGCTCTTAACAATTCTGTTGAATTGACTGTTTCCTTCCTTTGCTAAATCATTTAATTTTACTTAATTATCATGTCTCTTTGTTTTGATTTTCCGGTAACTTGAAATTCAATATCTATAAAGCATTCCCTAATAAATTGAGAAAGGAAATTTGTCACAATCGGGTAAAGATTCATTCCGATAAATGCTCTAGATAATATATATAGTTTACAATTCTAATCTCTTTTTATTCTCTTTTCATCTTTCATTAGAACCGTTTTTACTTTCCGTCTCTCCAAAAAGACCCATATCTAAAAGAATGTTGGTTTTGACATGTGATGTTGCTATGAATTAATTAAATTTGTAAACATTAGGTTTCTAAGATTAAATATTGTATTCAAATAATATTTAATTAAAATGTTGTTTTGACAATATATGTGTTTTTATCACGGGTTGTTTTTCTTTTTTTTCGAAAAAAATAACTATTTGATTATGAGGAAAAAGGTAAATGCTCTTCATAATTCTGTTAAATTGATTATTTCCTTCACAAAATCACTTAATTTTGTTTGATTTTCATGTCTCTTTTTGTTTTGATTTTCCAGTAACGTAAAATACAATGTCTACAAAGCATTCCTTTCAAAATCGAGTAAGGAAGTTCGTCACAATCGAGCAAAGATTCATTACAATCTAAAAGATCCGGATCTAAAAAAATGATATGGTTCTGACCCAATATGATATGATTACAAATGATATTGTGATTCATAATTAAGCAGAGCACGCTCTATCAATAATAATTAAGTCATTACACCATCCAATAGAAGGAACTCTATATTGTGATTTTTAAGAGAGAAATTGAATGGAATCATTGAACGGATCAACATTGCTAAATTGATAATATTGCTTAAATAGTTAAATCGTTGGTATAAAAAACTCAAACTGTTAATTAAAGATGATAAATACACTAAAATAACCTAAATAGCATTTTTTCATGAGAGTGTTTTTTTTTTTTTTTTTTTTTTTTTTTGACAACAAAATCCATATATTACTAATCTAAACCGAATAGGGTAGCTTCATGAGCCAACCAATTCGAACTGTAGTGTCTACATAGAAAAAAATCATTCCTCGTACCCTTGCTCCTTTTGAGAGGCAATTGAAAAACCAAGGGCTACTGATGTAGTAGTAGATCACAAACTGGGACGGGGTTTTCTCTACAAAGAAATATATTACTAGAAACTTCTTTAAGATAACTTACAAGTATATGCTTAAACGAACTCAACAATCACAATCTATCCACGATCTGGTTGCTGTTCTAGTAACTCTCACGTTCTCAGATCTATCCACGATCTTTGAACCTCTCAAACCCTAGCCCCCATTGTCCTAGCTTTCTTACAAGAAATCTAAACCCAAATATGCTAAAGCTCTCAAGTTTGTGATAGCCGCTTACAAGCAGCCAAGGTCCTCTATTTATACTCAATAGACAAACCGCCAAACCCTACAAGGTTTGTGTCTTGGTGATTACTCCAAATCTCCAAGGGAATATTTCCTTTCCTTATTTTTCTCTAAGAATAGAAAATATTCCTTTTGTCTTGATAGCCGCCTACAAGCAGCCAGAGCACCCTATCTATCCACAATAGGCGTGCCTAGAAACCCTACAAGGTTTCGGTCTTGATGATTGCTCCAAATCCCAAGGGAATATTTCCTTTCCTTATTTTTCTCTAAGAATAGGAAATATTCCTTTTGTGTTGATATCTCCAACTCTCCTCATCCAGCTCAGCGACCGCCTCTTCTGGATTCGTCCTTATCCGCTACAAGCTCGCATCCAGCTCAGCAACATTCCTTTAGCTCCGTTAAGCTCCACTTAGCTCCGCTACAAGTCCGTCCATACGTCCTGATGCACTTCCTGACTGATTCACGATCTGCGTCAAACCAGTTGCATCTTCAATCTCCCCCTTTTTAGCTTTGTGTCTCTCAAGCACCTGTAAAACTCAAAACCACAGTGCATATACCAGAGATGACCAGAATACTGGGATGATCTGAATACTTCAACATTAGTCATAGAAATATTAAACATGATTCAGAACAAAGTTAAATCCAAAAGATCAAAGAACTTTCAACTCTCAACTCCCCCAGAATTCTAGATCGAAAACTACTCAAAACAATGCAAACAAGATCAAAAGTCTTGCTCCCCCACAATTCTAGCTTAGATCCTAGTTTTCGTTCTCTGATACATCATATTCTCCCCCTGCTTGTGAGCACACACAAGTTAAAAACACAAGATGGATAAACAGATTGAAATAGATTGTGCAGAAGGACAACTTACCTTGCAGATTGACGATGATCAGACCCTGAACTATGTCAGTGAAACTGCGAAGGGACCTGTTTCCTGAAGAACTCTCTTGTTCCTTAGCACGAGAGAAACATCTGCATCACTCTGTTCTTCAACACTCTGAGCATATTAAGTCTGAGTAAGAGCGGATGACAAAACCTCTGGCGCTGTATCAGATGGCGGATCAATCGATGGCTGCTTCTCGATTTGAGAAGACTACTTCGTTGTAGTTCGAAACGGTTGACCTAGTTGAAGTTCATCAAGAGACTCTGTTTCGCGAGCTTCGTCGAGAGGGTGAAACGGCTGGTTATGGATCTGACAGAGACATTGATGCGTCGTTCTGTTGTACATCCGGCTCTGCTGGTTCAGAAACACCATCGGCGGTCACTACCAGAGATGTAGTGGTCGCTACTTCAGTCGCTTCGTCAGGCGACGGCAGTGCTTGGAGATTGCTGGCTTGTAGATCTGACGGCTGTTTCAAAACACCATTTAATCGGAATCAACATAAATCAGCCGGATTAATTTGGTTTAGAGACCCAGAATCCTGTTTGATTTCCTGCAACACTTAGCACCAATATCAGCAGTACAGCACAAGGACCCAAAATTGTGACATCCACATAAATTCGATTCAAGATAGAATCCAAACAAGCAATACCATCCCATGTGTCACATCTTTTCAGCTTAAAAACATTTTTACTCAGTTTATCTCAAATTAAATACCTTTCATTTTAGTGAAGGAGACATTGACTGAGTCGGCACTTGCATCAGGATGTATTACAAATTCTCAACAGATTCATAGTGCTTGGCCATCCTGATTCCAACCTGCAGCTTTCACTTTGTCATACCCAGATCATATCACCACCTCTAATTCCAATGATGTGCAAAGTGAAACTCTTTATTTTGTTCAAGGCAGAACATGTGATCATTCTCTGTCGTTGGATGTTGTTCTTGTGAAACATTACCCTTCGAGAAAGCTCATGGACCAACTCAGCCTTGTGAGCTATTGTTGTCAGTCCATCCCCTTTCCTATTCAGCTCTTAGTTCTGTCGTCAGACTTTGTTCTTGTGAAACATTGTCTTTCGAGAAATCACATGAACCAACTTAGCCTTGTGAGCTATTGTTGTCAGTTCATCACATTTCCTGTTATGCTCATTGAATCACTTTTTGGTTCTTGAAGCAGCAAGCCATCTCCATCATATTGCATTCATTTGGAGTTGGCTCAGCTGCTTTTTGACCTTGAACATGCTTTTAGAATCACTTACTTTTCACTTTTCTTATGTTGAGGTGACATGACGGCATGACAAAGTAGCTGATCCTCATTGGCACCTTTGACTCCAAACAAAATCTGAACTTGTTATACACCCCGAGCCAGTGCCTGTATCAGCCCCTGCATCATTCAAAACCACTTGTGCAAATTCCAATGGAATTTCTTAAGGTGACAAAACGGTTAAAGTCCAATGGTTTTGTGAATAAATCAGCGAGCTGTAAATCTGTGACAACATGTTCAAGTACTACCTGTTTTTCTTCCACCAATTCACGAACAAAGTGGTGTCTTATGTCAATGTGCTTAGTCCTTGAGTGCTGCACCGGATTCTTTGATATGTCAATGGCGCTTTTGTTGTCACAGTAGACCAAGAAGGGTCCAGACTCCATCCCATAATCGGCTGACATCTGTCTCATCCATATAAGCTGTGTGCAGCAGCTTCCCAATGCAATGTACTCAGCCTCTGCAGTAGATAGTGACACAGAATTCTGCTTCTTGCTAAGCCAAGCAATAAGATTGTTCCCAAGGAAGAAACAACCTCCACTTGTGCTTTTCCGATCATCTGCACATCCTGCCCAATCGGCGTCACAATATCCAGCAAGATTTCTGTTGGATCCTTTGGAGTAAAAGATCCCCAGATTGACAGTTCCCTTGACATACCTCAAGATCTTCTTCACCGCTTGAAGATGGGACTGTTTTGGTTTGGCCTGATAACGAGCACACACACCAACGCTGAAGCTTAAGTCAGGCCGACTTGCTGTAAGGTAAAGCAAGCTTCCAATCATTCCTCTGTATAGCTTCACATCAACATCTTCTCCTTGTTCATCCTTTCCAATCTTTGTCGTGGTGCTCATTGGTGTTCTTGCCTCCTTGCATTTGTCAAGACCAAACTTCACCAGTAGATTCTTGGCATAGGTGCTTTGAGAAATAAAGATTCCTTTCTCAGTCTGATTTACTTGAAGTCCAAGAAAGTACTTCAATTCTCCCACCATGCTCATCTTGAACTCCTTTAGTCATACTCTTCACAAAGTTTTCCACCAGCTTCTCTGAAGTTCCTCCAAAGATGATATCATCTACATAGATCTGCACCATCATCATCTCATTCTTCCTTCTCAAGTGTGAACAAGTTTTGTCCACAGTTCCTCTGACGTAGCCTGTGTCAATCAGAAACTTCGTCAGGTGCTCATACCAAGCTCTTGGAGCCTGTTTCAGTCCGTAGAGAGCTTTCTTGAGCTTATACACATACTCAGGATGTGTAGGATCTTCAAATCCCTTCGGTTGGCTACATATACTTCCTCTTGTAGAATGCCATTCAAGAAAGCACTCTTCACATCCATCTGATGTACTTGAAGTTCAATATGCATGCCATCCCTAGAACAGTCTGATAGACTCAAGACGTGCTACAGGGGCAAAGGTTTCATCAAAGTCGACTCCTTCAACTTGTGAGTAACCTTGCGCAACAAGTCTTGACTTGTTTCGTACAATGCCAGCATCATCTGTCTTGTTCTTGAAGATCCACTTTGTGCCGACCACATTCACACCATCAGGTAGAGGCACCAGTTCCCATACATCGTTTCTCACGAACTCCTCAGTTCCTCTTCCATGGAGATGATCCAATCTGCATCTTCCAGTGCTTCAAGGTGTTCGTGGCTCTATGGTTGACACAAAGCATTCAAATTGAATAATTGCCATGCTGACCATCTGCTTGTAGTTCAGCTTGATTCCTCTCGTCTTTCGTGGCTCAGTGATGTCTCCAATCAGATCACTTCGATGAATGATTTCTATGAACTTGTGTCACTGGGTGTTCTACGGCAACCACCGTGTCAGGACTGTTCAACCTTCTCGTCATCCTCAGCTTGTCTTTTCTTCATGTCTTCACGAACCTTCTCTTCATCCTGCTTGTCTGGATTCCTCTTCATGTACTTCGCTGCCTGGGTTCTGGATCATAATACATTGGAAGTCTCCCATAATTGCGATTGATCGATCATCAAATACACATTGACCGACTCCATAATCATCTTGGACCGAAGATTGAAGACTCTGAAAGCTGAACTGTTGCCTGAATAACCCAGAAAATATGCCTTCATCACTCCTTGAGTCGAACTTTCCAAGTTGATCCTTGTCATTCAGAATATAACACCTGCATCCAAAGACACGAAAGTAACTTAAGTTAGGTGTTTTTCCTTTCCACAACTCATAAGGTGTTTTGAGTAAATCCTTTCTCATGTAGACACGGTTGATGATGTAGCATGCGGTGTTGATTGCTTCAGCCCAAAACTTCACAGGAATATTTCCTCCATGGATCATTGCTCTCGCCATTTCCTTGAAGTGTTCTGTTCTTTCGCTCCACTACTCCATTCATCTGTGGTGTTCTAGGCGCTGAAAATTGGTGAGCTATGCCTTGTTCATTGCAGAACTTAGTCATGACCTCATTCTGAAATTCTCCCCCATGATCACTGCGTATGCGCTTGAGGCTTCCTTTCTCAGTGATGACTTGAAGAGCCCAAATCTTGAAACTCGCCATGGTGTCAGATTTGTCACGAATGAAGCGCACCCAAGTGTATCGCGAGTAATCATCCACTAGAACAAAGACATAGCGTTTCCTGCAATGCTCTCCACTTGCATTGGTCCCATCAAAATCCATGTGTACTAGATCCAAAACAGTCTTGGATTGTACATCTGGCACCTTCTTGTGCTGGACCTTGATTTGCTTTCCCTTGATTGCATGGACCACACACGATTTTCTCACATCCCTTCAGTTTTGGAACACCACGAACAATCTCCTTATTCACCAGAGTGGTAAGATGTCGAATATTCATGTGACCCAATCGTTTGTGCCATAGTTCAACATCATCTCGGACACTTAGGCATTTTGCAGATTGATCCCACATGTAGCAGTTGTTGCCTGAACGAACTCCTCGTAGAACTGCTTTCCGTCAGCATCAATGGCTTTACACTCTAGCTTGTTGAACCAGACCGTTAAACCTTCATCGCAAGTTGGCTGACACTGATCAAATTTGACTTTAGACCTTGGAAAGATAGACATTCATAAGCTGTGGTTGCTCCTCAGATGTTCGTCCTTTGCCTTGAATAGTTCTTTGGTTCCACATCCAAATGTCACCTTTCCTCCTTTTAACTGCTTCACATCCTGCAGATTTTCTTTCATGCCAGTCATATGTCTGGAACAACCGCTGTCGAAGTACCACGTTCCTGTGTTGTCCACCTCATTGCTTTCTTCAAATAGTGCCATATTGGAGCAGAATCGCTGTCTTGTACCACCTGGTGCTGTACGTCGAGCAGGATTCTGGTAAAGATCAGTCTTCCTGGTTCAGTCCATGATTCCAGTAGTAGCGTCCTTGTCTCCAGGCGTGATCAACTCTAGCACAAAACTTGTTGCAGAACGCCTTGATATGACCCACAACTCCACAAAAATAGCACTGTTTCCCTTGATGTCCTCTGTGGCGATGTGATGCTCTAGCATTACTGACTTTCTTAGCCTCATATCCTAATCCCATGGTGGTCTTTCCTCGATTTTCACTCCTTAGGATGGGATCAGGTTTATGTGCGGATGATCTAGTCTCTGCTTGAACAACATCTTGAGCTATTCCTCCAGACACGAAAGTGACTGTCTTGCCGGTTGATCCACTTCCTGTTGAGTATCCCAGACCAAGATTTGACTTCCCAACACGACCAAGACTCAGGATCTTGTCGAGTTCCTTAGTTCCAGTCAACATCTTCAGTTGCTTTCGATGTTGATCTAACTCAGCTTGTAGACTCCTGGAGTTCTCCTTCTCCAAAAAGTACTCTTTGGTGATGTCATCTGCTCGTTTAACCGCTTCCATCTTTTCCAACATGATATTGAGATTATCCATGTTGAGATCTTTTTCCGCTTGAAGTGCCTTCTGAAGTTCTCCAACCTTTTCTTCAAGACGAGCATTCTCCTTTTTCAATTCGAGATTCTCTTTCCCGGTTTCAACCAAAGCATCACGAACTTCTTTAAAGCTTTCGTAGATATCAATCTCAGATTCTTCATCACTGGACGAGTCTTCGGTATCTGATTCAGATGCTTTTCTTTCTTCCACAAAATCAGAAATTCCGGCAAGGGCTATGAAGTTACTGATTTCTTCATACCCATAGTTTCCTGCATCAGGTATCACTTTTGACCTTCCCATGAAGTCCGGGTGATAGCCCTCTATTCCGCAAGATCTCACCTGCTATAGCAATACACACAAGGTGACTGCTCTGATACCAATTGAAAAACCAAGGGCTACTGATGCAGTAGTAGATCACAAACTGGGACGGGGTTTTCTCTACAAAGAAATATATTACTAGAAACTTCTTTAAGATAACTTACAAGTATATGCTTAAACGAACTCAACAATCACAATCTATCCACGATCTGGTTGCTGTTCTAGTAACTCTCACGTTCTCAGATCTATCCACGATCTTTGAACCTCTCAAACCCTAGCCCCCATTGTCCTAGCTTTCTTACAAGAAATCTAAACCCAAATATGCTAAAGCTCTCAAGTTTGTGATAGCCGCTTACAAGCAGCCAAGGTCCTCTATTTATACTCAATAGACAAACCGCCAAACCCTACAAGGTTTGTGTCTTGGTGATTACTCCAAATCTCCAAGGGAATATTTCCTTTCCTTATTTTTCTCTAAGAATAGAAAATATTCCTTTTGTCTTGATAGCCGCCTACAAGCAGCCAGAGCACCCTATCTATCCACAATAGGCGTGCCTAGAAACCCTACAAGGTTTCGGTCTTGATGATTGCTCCAAATCCCCAAGGGAATATTTCCTTTCCTTATTTTTCTCTAAGAATAGGAAATATTCCTTTTGTGTTGATATCTCCAACTCTCCTCATCCAGCTCAGCGACCGCCTCTTCTGGATTCGTCCTTATCCGCTACAAGCTCGCATCCAGCTCAGCAACATTCCTTTAGCTCCGTTAAGCTCCACTTAGCTCCGCTACAAGTCCGTCCATACGTCCTGATGCACTTCCTGACTGATTCACGATCTGCGTCAAACCAGTTGCATCTTCAGCAATCGGCTCGGAGATTTAACAAATGTGGGATGAAAACGAGGGAAAAGTGATTAAAGCGTGAAACAGTGAAGTAAAATTCCTCTAATTCTGTGGTTAAAGAAGGCCAGACTTCAAGCTCGTCAAAGATCTTCACAATTTGCAGACAATCTGTTTTGTGTAACGGAGACTGGGCATGATACGTGGAAATTGCTCCATAGGTTTTTTCGCCGTCTTCCTTGTCCAGGACAAAACCTCCTCCACTAAATTTGCTATCAACACCCCATGAGGCGTCGACTTGGCACCGTGGGAGTAAGATTGCATCATCTTCGCCTGTGATAATATTTTGTGACGGCGAATCTTCACCTCCGGTTTGTTCCACCCTTTGTGCTGCAGACCAAGCTTCTTCTTCGGCGATAGAAAATTGCAGCGTTTCCAGGGGGTTTGTGTCTTCATTTTTAAACACTTTCTCGTTCCTTGCTTTCCAAAGGTACCATAGGATCCAAGGGAACTTTGCTAGAGTTTCATCATTAGCTCCTAACTCTGTTGCTCGCCATAACAGGTGGTCGAAGTTATTGTAAAGTGATACTGTGATAGACACGGGAAGGTTCCCGGAATTTTTGGAATATCCGACAAGTCCCAGACTTGTATAGCATCCGGACATTCGAAAAGAAGATGATTTATAGTCTCTGTTTCATCTCTGCACCGAGGGCAGGAGCGTTCTGTTCCGCAGTGTCGGTCTACTAAGCGATCGCGTACAGAGAGGCAGCCCAACACATATTGCCAGATGAAGTGTCTCAGCTTTTTAGACGTACGGGTCGACCATACTTTGCTTTTAATCGCAGTTGTACTTGGTTCCGGATAACTGTTAGAGCCTCTTGGGTATACGGATATTTCAATTGGCCTCAAAATTCTTGGCCTCTTGGGTATACGGAATGGCTGTTAGAGCCTTGTTCTAGTGTTGGGGAAATGAGATTGATAATGTAGTTGAGTTTTTTTTTTTTTTTTCACAGATATGAAACTCGACATTTTTCTATTGGGATGCATGAGGATGCATGCAAATGATGAAAACAAACAAACAAAACATCAAGCAAATTGATGCCTTCGATTCAAACTGGAGTTGGACGTAATCCCAATTAATTTATCATTCTCCACTCTTGTGATTTGTTGAAAGAACATGAAGAATACGAGATTGGTTTCATGGAGAATCTTCAAGAGATTTTTCTAGTCTCCTTCATACGAGAGCCACATATCTCATTTCATGGATGAAAAAGATACAATATGTGCATTAATTGTGTGTGAATGCTGCTAAACACTTGTAAACCAATTGTAAAACATGAAATCAAAATGAAAGCTTCTTTCAATAGTGTGTTAAGTTAAATTTCAGGCTTATGACCACAAAAAGGCCAATGATAATCGCTTAAGACATGTATAACTATGGTGGGAAAGTGACTGTTTTTTACTTCACTTACCTCAAAGACAAGGGGTGAAGTGGATTTGTGGGTTGTGGAAGACTGGAGGAAGAAAGAATGGTCGATGAAGACTCTGGTTTTGCAGACTTGTCAGATGCATCTAGTCGTTGATAATAGACTGAAGCCAAAAGGTAGGATTCACAGCTACTCAAAGCTCTGAATTCAAATTTGGAATTGAAAGAGATCTACGGTATTACAAAAGTTATTTTATTTAGCGAAAGTTATTTTATTTCAATTTCGAGAGTGACAAATGTTTATGCTGACTCATTAGCAAAAGCTTCTCTCCACTCCCTGTCAGTGGAGATTGAATTATCTTAAGGTTACTTAATGAAAGGATTCTATTTTGAACAAAAAAAGGTTGTTTTGGTACCGATTAAGTTGGTTTCTCCCTTTTATTTCCTCTGCTATGATCTTCGAAGCAATGATCTACAGAAAATTGATATCAGAGGGATACCGGATCGCTGGTTTAGCAAGCCTGTAAAGACCAGATATTTTGACATTGAGTTTATGGATTCGAGGGAGAGCATCAAGTACATGGATATTGGATAAACTTGTTTATGTCTTATCTTTTTGATGACTTATATCTGCGTCACCCACTTGTCTCCTATAGACACCACATCCCCTGCCTTGCGAGGAACTTGCAACATTTCAAACTCCTCTGACCTCGCGTCGAAACTCACAAGCACGCAAGTATACGAGTCAGTCCAAGCCAAATAATATAAAACGCCGTTCATAGTCAGTTCTAGTGGATCAGGAAGATGAGGTTGAAAATCCTTCGCAACCCTTGTGGCTCAAGAAAAAAACATTCTTGCCTTTGTCCGACTACTTAAACGATACAGCTAGCTAAGAATCTACATGTGAAAACTATCCTTATTTTTTGTTAGTTTTGAAACATACATTTCTATATGTGAAATAATTATCCTAATCTAAGGTTTTCAACTAATTTAATAAAAACGAAATTCAAGTAAGAAATATAATCATTAAAAATATAAATGTTATTAACAGTTCAAATAGGGTGAGATTAAAATTGTTTATAGAAAGTTCCAAAAATATTTAAATTTGTTTAAAGATAAATGCTAAAATCGGAAGATTGATTTATCCATTTTAAAATTTTAATAACTTATGAAATTGAAATATATATAAAGTTTAAATTTATAAAGGTTTCATTCAGTTCCAATGGGGAGTGAGATTAAGGTTGTTTATATACAATTCCAAAAATATGTTTAAATATATATATATATATATAAAGTTTAATTCAGTTTGAATGGGTGAGATTAAGGTTGTTAATATAAAGTTCCAAAAATATTTTATCTTTTTTAAATATAATCATTAAAAATGATTGATAGATTTATCCATTTTTAAAAAATTAACATTTATTTACGTGGATAAAAATATGATTAATTCTATTATTTCGAAATTCGTTTTTTTAAATTGTCTTCTTTTTTATTAAAACAGTTTTTTAGTATAAAAGATGTATTTTTCAAAAGAGAAAAAAATGTATATAAATTTTAAATTTATAAAAGGTTTCATTCAATTTAAATGGGGAGTGAGATTAAGGTTGTTTATATACAATTCCAAAAATATGTTTAAATATATATAAAGTTTAATTCAGTTTGAATGGGTGAGATTAAGATTGTTAATATAAAGTTCCAAAAATATTTTAACTTTTTTAAATATAATCATTAAAAATGATTTATAGATTTATACCCAAAGATTACTCAGTTGCAAGGATTATTGAAAATGATCATCAAGGAATTTAAAACATAACACAAAACAATCACAAATATTGATGAACCCTTAATCGGGTATAATCTAAGATAAACATAGAAGAATGTAAATATTTCCAAGAAGGTTACTAAATTTACTAAAGCAAAAGTCAAGATGGTATCATCCAACCGTAACAGGGAAGCAAAGACACAATTGCTGCTAACAAAGAATATTCAATCAGATTACAAATCAAAATGCAAGAAATATCTTATCACAAAAGGAAAGATCACAATCGCTGCTAACAAACTCGAATAACTATTTCAAGAATCAAGAAGCAAAAGTCAAGATGGCATCTTACAGCTTAGCACATACAAAACTGACATCGAAATTCAAACTGTCCATTTTAAACAAACAATCAACAATAAATGTTCTTTTCTTATCCATTAAGAAAATGCAAGAATTGCAAAGATATAATTCTCATCTTTAGATTACTCACCAAAGATTAAAAGGGTAATGCAAAACATATAAACTTGAGACTGGTTACACGAGTCTCACTTGCATTCAAAATATATATCTTTAGGAGACGACAAGACACATCTATTTAAGAAAATGAAAGACCTTATGATACATACAAGCACCAAAACAGAATTTAAACATGTAAGCTTGTAAAATTACGACAGAGATTGCTCACAAGATAAACACACAACTTAATGTTTCAATACCAGAAGTAACATCTACATTTTTACCAATGGATATGTTAGAAATAAGTTTATAGAATCTGAGAAAAACTAGATCAGTGAAACTGATAGTAAGGTTACCGAGACAGCTATATAAGAGATATTTCAAACTACAAATGTTGGTTTGATCATTATTTCTCTACCTATACGTATATCACTTAACATAGCTTCTGATTTTCATAGGTAATAAAATTAGACAACTATGCAATTAATATTTCTAACAATGAATGGCACTTAGAGATCAGTATTTTTAACTTTGCGTGTATATTTCTAACTTAATTTCAAGAATTAAGAAGCAAAAGTCAAGATGGTATCATCCAACCATAACAAGGAAGCAAATATCACAATCGCTGCTAACAAATAATTAACAATCAGACAACAAACCAAAATGCAAACAATACGCTCACTAGACATATCTTATAGCAGGGAGTAAAGATTACAATCCCTGCTAACAAACTCGAATAAATATTTTAAGAATCAAGAAGCAAAAGTCAAGATAGTATCATCCAACCATAACAGGGAAGCAAAAGTCAAGATAGTATCATCCAACCATAACAAGGAAGCAAAGATCACAATCGCTACTAACAAAGAATTAACAATCAGACAACAAACCAAAATGCAAACAATATGCTCACTAGACTTATCTTATAACTTAACACATACAAAACGAACATCGTAATTCAAACAGTCCATTTTAAACTAACAACCAACAATAAATGTTCTTTTCTTGTCCATTAAGAAGATGCCAGAATTGCAAAGATGTGTTTTTTTTACTTTAGAATACTCACTAAAGATTCAAAGGCTAATGCAGAACATATAAACTCGAGACTGAATACACAAGTCTCACTTGCATTCGAAATAAATATCTTTAGGAGACGACAAGACACATCTATTTCAGAAAATGAAAGACCTTATGATACATAAAAGCACCAAAACAGAATTTAAACATGTAAGCTTGTAAAATTAAGACAGAGATTGATCACACGATAAACACACAATCTAATGTGTCAATACCAAATGTAAAATATACATTTTTATCAATGGGTATGTTAGCAATAAGTTTCTAGAAACTGAGAAAGACTAGATCAGTGATAGACTGTTAGTAATGTTATCAAGACAGCTATATAAGAGATATTTCTAACTATAAATGTCCGTTTGATCAGTACCTCTCTACCTATACGTATATCACTTCACATTTTTTGTGATTTACATATCTGAGAAATATATCTAACAATGAATGGCACTTAAATCGGTATTTGTAACTTAATGTGCATATATTACTTAACTTAATTTGCAATTCTCATATGTAATAAGATCAATTTAATACAGAAAAGTTCAGAAAAGCTTATACCTGATCACATGCTTTCGCTACGATGAGAAATCTCTTTGGCTTCTATGTGAATATGAACTCTCCTTCGGGTGAATGAGAATATGAACAAGTTTTGACATACATACATGAACAGACGAAGTAGTCTTTAGTTCACATATGTGTCTCCACGTGATTTTAATAATTGTATCAACTAAAATTACAAACAAGTTTGAAAAGCACATACCTGTTAAAGAAGTCTTCTACACTTGAAATCTCCTCAAAGTCTCTAGCAAACAGAACACCTTCTGAAGCACATACCTGAGAAAATCAGAATTAGTTAGTCTTTACTTCATGTTAAATGTCTCATACTTACCTTGTCACTTTCATCACTTTCACACACAGATCATATGAATCTGTTTTTTATTCATAATCTCATATTTGGTCGTCTTTTCCATCCAACAATGTCATTGTCTAAAAAACATTTCCAGCCTTTGATCGTTCTTTTGTGTTTGTCAAGACTTGGTTTACCATTCATTGTCTTGTGTCTTAAGGTTTCGTTAAGCCTTGTGGGGATAGTACCTATATAGTTTATGGTTCATAGTCTATATCTCTAAACTTAAACCGACCCAGTTTTCTAAAGACTTTTTTTGTGAGCCGTGTGTAAGTAAGGACTCTTGTTCTTTAAGACTTTTTTTATTTATTTCAGTTGTTCTTCTCTGTCTAAAAGACTTTTTCATAAGCCTAGTCTCTTTCAGTTGTTCTGAGTTCTAGTCTTTTTCTTTAAGACGTGCGTTTTATTTCGCATCCCCAAACTTCCTTTGTTATCAAGCAATAACAAGTCTTTGCATCAAGCCTTCTAAAAGACTTTCTCATAAGCCTAGTCTCTTTAGTTGTTCTAAGTTCTAGTCTTTGTCTTAAAGACTTTTTTGTGAGCCGTGTGTAAGTAAGGACTCTTTTTCTTTAAGACTTTTTTTCTTTCAGTTGTTCTTCTCTGTCTAAAAGACTTTCTCATAAGCCTAGTCTCTTTCAGTTGTTCTAAGTTCTAGTCTTTGTCTTAAAGACTTTTTTTGTGAGCCGTGTGTAAGTAAGGACTCTTTTTCTTTAAGAATTTTTTTCTTTCAGTTGTTCTTCTCTGTCTAAAAGACTTTCTCATAAGCCTAGTCTCTTTCAGTTGTTCTAAGTTCTAGTCTTTGTCTTAAAGACTTTTTTTGTGAGCCGTGTGTAAGTAAGGACTCTTTTTCTTAAGACTTTTTTTCTTTCAGTTGTTCTATTTTTTTCTTTCAGTTGTTCTATTTGTCTAAAGACTCTTTCAGTTGTTTCTCTTTATCTAAAAGACTTACTCAGAAGCCTAGTCTCTTTCAGTTGTTCTGAGTTCTAGTCTTTGTCTTAAAGACTTTTAAGACGTGTGTTTAATTTTGCATCCCCAAACTTCCTTTGTTATCAGGCAATAACAAGTCTTTGCCTCAAGCCTTATCTTAACCGTTTGTCACTTTCTCCATCCAATTTATAGTCTTAAAGACTTTTTTGTACTAGTAGGGAAGTAGTGAATCTGTTTCAGTTCAGTCTTTGTCTTAAGACTTTCAAAAGCCAAGGGTACTTAGTCAACAATGGATCCACTACTTCCACAAAAAGCCGTGGGTACCAAAGACTCTTTCAGTTGTTTCTCTTTGTCTTAAAGACTTTCTCATAAGCCTAGTCTCTTTCAGTTGTTCTGTGTTTTATTTCGCATCCCCAAACTTCCTTTGTTATCAAGCAATAACAAGTCTTTGCCCTCAAGACTTATCTTAACCGTTTGTCACTTTCTCCATCCAATTTATAGTCTTAAAGACTTTTTGTACTAGTAGTGAAGTAGTGAATCTGTTTCAGTTCAGTCTTTGTCTTAAGACTTTCAAAAGCCGAGGGTACTTAGCCAGCAATGGATTCACTACTTTCACTAAAGCCGTGGGTACAAAATTAAAGTGTGGCTCTTTCAGTTGTTCTTCTCTTTGTCTAAAAGACTTTTTCATAAGCCATGGTCGTTCCTTCCAATCCAGGCAACAAACCCATAAAGACTTTTAAGCCGTGTCTTATTTCCCATCCCCTTATATCCTTCCTTAGACATGCACTACCAAGCCCATACATCACAACCTTGAGGCAACGGGACAATGTTCCCAAAATAAGAATATGACAGAACTGCCTGATATCTTTTTGGGTCTTTCAGTTGTTCTAGTGTTTTTCTTAAACCCTTTTTCATAAGCCTTTTATAAGCCGTGGTCGTTTTTTCCATTCCACGCAACAATCCCATAGTCTTTCACTAGACTTTTAAGCCGTGTCTTATTTCCCATCCTTCCTTAGACATGCACTACCAGCCATTTCCCATCACAATCTTGAGGCAACGGGACAATGTTACCAAAATAAGAATATGACAGGACACTATTAGATTAGTGTCTGCCTGATATCTTTTTTGGGTTTGACTCTTTCGGTTGTTCACTTTGTCTTGAACTCTTTTTAAATAAGCCTTTTTGTAAGCGTTTTTTCCATTCTACGCAACAATCCCATAGTCTTTCTCTAAACCAGCAAAAGAGAAAGGAAAAGAGCTTATCTGTTTGCTGCTGCTACTTCTTTATTAGCTCATCTCTGAATAGGATAACCTGCAACAATGCAGAACAAGAAATTGTAAAGAGTCGCAAGCATAATATTGATCAGGCAGAGAAATGTATGACTTGATGCCAAAGAAGGTTCCTTTCTTAATCATAATCAAGATCTATTTGTTATACGAGTAAAGCCCATGTGTAAATTGTTGACTTTCTGTAAAACACATCCTATTTTCAAAAATCCTAAGACACCGTCGATTTCAATTGCATAAACACGAATCTCACAGACGATAACAAATTTTATGCGTTTGTAGTCAAATAAAAAACCAATTATGCAGATGATTATAATAAAACACAACATATCAGGAAACCCTAATTTAGAAAGAGAAATACCTGGTTCGATGATGGGGTTTCACACGGACTCAAGCCTCCGGGTTGATTCAGTCCAAGATCACCCGCATACGATTCTATAAGAAGAATTAGGAGACTTGGAAACCCTGAAACAAAATCACGAAGACGAAGAGGGAAAAACGTAATCGATCGCATCAGTTTCACGGAGAATCAAATTGAAAAACGAAAACCCTAAATAAGATCAAATCCTAAGAAAATTGAACAATCTAGAGAAAAGGAACGGACTTTTCCGTTTACAAATGGTCAAAGAGTTGATCGAGATAAATTACCCCGGAGAATTCATCGAAAGAAAGAGAGAGACGATTTGGCGGAAAGCTTTGCGATGAGCCCCATCTTCTTCCTCCGATACTTTCTGTTGTGTCTCTTGACTCACAGCACAGTTTTTCCAACGGACGTATCAGAGATTTAACCAAAAGAGAAAATGAAGGAGAAAGACAATTTAGGGGAAAATACAGTTTTGAGAAGAGTTAAATCTTGACAAGTCGGTGTATCTAATGAACGTATATTCAAACCGAATTAATTATCATGGGCCTGGCCCAACCAAAACCAAAGCGGAACTAAATTTCAGTCGTTGATCTGTTCCACGAACCACATCGGACGGTCCGACATTCTCCACGATTCTCGGTTAGTGTACAATTCCCAGTTTTGTCAATTTGGCAGGTTTAGATGGTTTTCGATGTAGTAAAACTAAAACCCAATAAAGTTCAATCATTCAAATTTCAAATTTTTTACTTTTACGCTCTTGACTCCATAAGACGGAGATCTCTGCGGTTTTTATTATACCGTTGCTTCATCTTCCTCCGTCAATGGCGGCGAATTTAATTTCAAACACATATCTAGCTGGAGACTGTATATATAAGGAAAAATCCACTTCTTTATTAAAAAAAACAAGGAAAATCCACTAACATGACTGTATATATAAAGAAAAATCCAATACATGACTATACCAACTTAATATAACTTTATAACACACAAGGTCCACAAAAATGTAATAATTCATTTTGCGTGGCCATAATATTCAAGAATACCTCGAGCGAATCGGAAAATGCATTTACGAATTGCGAGACCGGAGCATGGCTTTCGTGGGACGAGGATCATGGATGAATATATGCTATGTTGCTGCATGAGATATTAATTGCACGTGGCAAAGTATTGACCAATGACAGACAAGAGTTTGTTAAAACGAGTTACTGAAGCGCTGAAAAGTCAAAGAATGTGGAAATAACATTTTTCTTGTTTGCTGGAAATAACTAACTGATCTCTTCCCGGAGTCAGGTCCAAGTTTGTATTAAGCTACTTCTTCAGGTGGTTTGTTACTCTCTGTGGAGGGAACGGAATGCCCGTATCTTCACTGCGATCTCAACTCCTTTACATGCGCTCAAACGCATGGTCGATCGAACTCTGAGGGACAGACTCCTATCTTTCCCTGCTACGGATTCTCATCCTTCTCTCCTAGAATTTTATTTTGGTTGTATGTCTCATCCGTTTTGATTCCGTTCCAGTAGCTTTATGGTCTTTTAGGTAAGTAGTAAAGGTAAGGGTCTATCCTCCTTTTTTGTAAATTTTCCTTCTTGGTTAATGAAATCTTAACATTAAAACCAAAAAAAAAAACCAATCTAGGATTGACATAAGATAAAATCAAAACAATGCTTAATCATTTGTTTAACAATCTCATAACCAAAATGAAAAAAAAAAAAAAAAAAAAAAAAAAAAAAAAAAAAATCTATAAATAAAGGACGAAAAGGAAGAAGATCAGAGCATATGAAATTAAGCGGTGAAGAGAGATGAGAGGCGTATTACCCAAGTATCACCACTTTTACACTTTCTTCTTCATTTACGTTCTCTTACTTCTGTTTAGTCATGTCTTCTCGATCAATACTTTGTCACCCACAGATTCTATTTCTATTTCTGTATACTGCATGTGACCAATATTTAATATTTAGTAATGAATAATAAATCCGATGTTTGTTTTTTTTTTCTCTGATAAATTGGTGATTTGAGAAAGATGATGATTCCTTTGAATATTTTTTTCTTTTTTGGCCGCTGATAATATCTTTGATTTTTATTAAAGTGGTGATGAAAACGGCAATAATGGAGTATGATATATTATATAATATGTATGATTTGGATACGCACTTAAAGGATTTGACTAAATTTTATGTGCATATATGGAAAGCAAATATTACATGTTGACCAATACCAATCAAATAAATTGACAATTTAAGAAATAAACTGATAATTTAAGGGAAACAAAACATTAGTAGTTAGAAATATTTAATTCTATTATAATATGTTTAAGAAAGGAAAGAGTTATATATAAAACATGCGATTCGGCACGGAATGGTAAGCTTTTAAATTAAATATATCAGTCTCACTCTAGAATTCTCTGTTTCAGTTTAACTATAAACTAGGTCTTGACCCGTGCTTGAGAAGCACGGGATGTTGTGATTTCTAAAAGAACATTTTAACTATTGATACAATTATGTTAAAAAAAAATAAGGGAAACATGAAATAGTAAAAAGGGAAACATCTATGCAATAACCCGGTATGTACTAATCACCATGTGAACGATGTATTTATACTTTCTTAAGATGGGGTCATTAGGTTTTCAATCAATATGGTTTCAAAATATTTATACACAATATTTTTTTGGCACGTATTTTTTGGTATATATTTACGCAAAAATCTCTGAATTTTTTTTCATTTTGGTAACTTTTCAAATTCAATATCTATAGCAAGGTTAAGGTTATGACGGTTCTTTTGCTAGGATTAACTTCATTTTTCCAGATGCGGATGTGTATTGCTTCCGAAAGAAGCTTAACTTGGATTCACCAACCTATTTTGAAAGGCTTGCCATCATAAAGGTATGTGAAGCAATAAGGAGAAAATGTTTATTTATATATCATAGATGAGGACTAACAGTTGATCATTTCATTAGTTACTTGGTGATTCAAGAAAGAGTTTTTGGTTGCTTTTCCATTCATAACTTCTCTACATCAAAATCAAAATGAGATTATTGAAACGAAAACATCTATGTAATAACCCGGTATTTACTTTAATAGTATAAATATTAAGTTTCTTGTTTTCAGATTTGATTAAAATGTTGTTATGGCAACATATGTTTTTTTAACCATATTTTAACCCTCAATTATTTAATATTATTTTACTTATTTCTTAGAGTAATTTTGTTATTCGTTATGTTTTTCTTTTATTTCATTTTGCGTTATTCAAAATTGAGTTTCCTCGATCTCTACGTCTTCTTCTCCGATCCGAACGGCTGGTCGAATTCCTTCTTCGATCCCCAGTTGTTTATCTCGTCGTTGTTCGACGTTGTTGTTCTTGTTCTTCTCCTTCTCCTTGGTCTCCTTTCTCCTTCACACGCCGTTTCTCTTCTTCTTCTTCTCCACCTCCACCGAGAGTTCTTCTTCTATGATCTCGAAGTGTTTTGTCGTCGTTGGTCGATGTTGTTGTTGTTGTTCTTCTCCTTCTCCTTGGTCTCTTTTCTCCTTCACGACGTTTCTCTTCTTCTTCTTCTCCATCGTTGTACGATCTCGATCGATTCCTATCCTCTGTAAGGTTTGTGACTCTATGATTCCATTATTATGAGTTGCTATTAGTAGCTGATTTTAGAGATTTTATTTGATCAACCTAACTGAAATCGTGTATCTATTGCCTTTGACATTGAATTAGACGCATAGTATATTGATTTCTGATGTGTATTTCAATTTCATATAAGTTTTGTGTCAATCGTGAAAGTTCTGTGACAAATTTGGTTCCATTGTGTTGGTTGATTGTGTTGTTAATTGAATTGTATACTGATATAGTATGTTCTGTATATAAATTCTATAGATGTCGTTGCATCAAATGTGATTTTGCGAAACAGTCTCTTATCATTGCATCAAATGTGATTTTGCGTCAATGGAGCTTGTTCTATAGCTAGACGTTAACACTGAGATCTAAAGGTTACAGCTTTATAAAAGCTAATCACTCTGATTCTTGCTAATTCCTTACCTTAACACACATTATCACACAAACATGTTAAGATCAAGATTACAAATTTTCACATTTGATTAGATATGTTTTTTTTTTCTCTCTCCAAAAAAATCTAAATTTAAAAGAATGTTGGGTCTGACCCGTGATGTTGGTAACCATTGAGTTAATTAAATTTGTGAATATTAGATATTTAAGATTAGATATTGTTTTAACATTTAATTAAATAGAACTAAAGTGTCTATCCATATTATTTTTTGTTATTAGTGTGAAGCTCATTTTAGGAAGAGAAATTTATGTGTTAAGAAAACGATACTTTCTCTGTAGATCTAATCTTTTTTTTTTCCATTTGTAAATTTGTCTATGAAACAAAGTCAAAATTACAAATTTTCAGATTTAACTAAATCTATTATTGCTTTCCGTCTCTCCAAAAGACCCATATCTAAAAAATATGTTGATTCTAACTTGTGATGTTACTAAAGTTTGAGTTGATTAAATCTGTAAGCATTAGGTTTTTAAGAGGGTTGTTGTAGCTCTCACTGTAGCTTCTTATTAAAACGACACAACATAAAAGAAATGACATAACATAAGGTTCTTTGAATCCAATGAAAGCCTCTTCCTGCCATAGAGTCTTTCACTTCTTCCTTCTCTCATACATCGCCACTTTCATTTGCCTTCTCCCACTTGCGAGCTCTTCTCCCTTCCGATCTCTTCTTCTTCCTCATATAGGCTAAGGGAATGCCGAGTCTATCGATAAATTGAGCTCTCCTGAGACCCAAAAATGGGCTCTCCTGATTCATAAAACCCATGCATTTCTTTCTGAAACCTCAGTTATAACTCATTCTTCCCAATTTGCAGAATCGAGAACTTTAAATCTTGCCTTCGATTTCACCTGCAGATTTAGCTCGATTAGATAGTGCGATGACCTGCAATTTCTCCTTTCACCTGCAGATTCACCTCGTTCTTCGTTTCTTTTGATGCAGCTTCTGCAAATTTCAGTGTCAAGCTTCAAATCACAGCGAATCCATCGCACAGGCATTTCTAAACTTAGTTTCACCTTCAGTTTGGATATAATATTTGTTTATGTTGATGATCTTAATAAATTTAGCATCTCTAATTTGTTTTCTTTTCCTTTCAATTCAGGACTATACTTCCGCTTCTTCCCAGTTCATCAATGGTTTAAAGAAGGATCCTCACCTGTAAACCTTCCCTTGATAGAAACTACAGGGACTGTGTTGTATGGAAGACGATGACGTCATTTAACCCAGGTATATCTTAATTGTTCCCACGTTCATACCGGTTTCTAAAGATGAGAAAGAACCTTTACGTTTTTTGGATTAGAACCTTAATGTTCTTAGAAATATCTGCATAACGTTTTAGAGATAGACACGAGAAAGAAGTGAGACACTTTTTCATTTTATAAGTAAGTGTGAGTGTTCTTGGGGAAAAACAGGGGAGATATAAAAACAGAGAGAATAAATCTTGTAAGAAAGTTTTGGGTGTTTTGATCTCTTGTAAAACCTTGTGATTTAGTGGATTCCGGTGACACTGATCCCGGCGAGACGTAGTGACCTTCTTTAACAGGCACGAACTCGTTAAATGCTCTCGTGTGCTCTTCTTCTTATCGCTTCTCTGTTCTTATTTGGTTCCTTCTTCTTAGTGTTCAGACTCTGTTTCTCTGCAGGATCTTGGTTTGTTGGTGTTATAGAGTTGTAGAGGCGTCAGCTTTAGGCTCAAATAATCCTAACAACCGTTAACTATGAATCTAACTAAAGAGTTTGCTCATAACGTATGCATGTGTTATCGATATGTTTTTATTCGTTAACTATGAGTTTTTTTGGTTTCCAGTTCTGTGCATGTTGGGTTGTCTATCCGTGAAGAAGAAGTGATGCTATGGCTTGGGTTTCATTCTCAGTTAGAAAGTTTGGTTTTTGCTTAATGCTTATAGAGGTTTCTACTATTGTATCGTTGGATAAATTTCTTGTTAGCAAAGATGTTTAGATCTTGCTCTTAGATCACATAAGTTCTGCTATGGATGGAATTGCTTTTTTTTGAAATAGATGGAATTGATTATAGCACACTCCTGCTTTGTTTTATGAAGCCAAGTAGCAGGTCACATTGTTGTCACCTACATGAACATGACCACAGTTAATAGAGAAAGAATTCAGAATAATGTATTGTGTTCTATTAACATTTTGTTACCCTTTTCCTTAGCTAAAATCAGCTCTAATGTCTGTGCAGATGTTGCCTCGTTTTGCTTTCAAACATGCAGGACCTTTACTTGGATTCGTCATGATGTTTGAAAGTATTATGTGAAACATAAAAGAGTAGTCATTGAAATTGACATGTGGTGTGCGTAAATGTGTTTTTTGGTGTTTGCCATGGTGTGGCTTTTCTTGTAAGCTGCTAACGATTGAATTATTTACAATAGATTCTTCTCGATTGCAAAGTCAAAGTCTGTGAACCATTCATCTGATTTTTTTTTGTCTTTCTGCAGCAGATAAGGTAGAAGATAGAAGAAAGAAGAATCAAGCTCTACCTGTTTTGTAAAACCCAACCATGTAATTTTTGAATTCATCTCTGATTTTATTTCGTTGAAGCACAAAGAAAAAGTATTTAACTTCTTATTTTGTTATGCGTAAACAAAAAATCTTGATATTGTTTATGCTTATTTCACTACATTTCAGACCCAAGAAGTCAATCTCCAATCAACTCGAGTCCCTTTAGAAAACGCAGGTAAACAACTTTACCTCACCTAGTTTCTTCCTCGAAGCAAATTTCTCATGTCATAGGTAGACTTTTTCAAAATATTTTATATGAATTTACAATAGATACATAAAAGTTTAGAACACTTTATTATCAAAGAAAATGAAACGATCATTCTGAGATCATATTAAACTTGTCTACAAACTAAGTTTTCTCGTCTAAACCCTCCATAGTTCTTGTCTCGCTGTCTTGAAAGATGTGCCCTTATTCTTCTTAGTATCCTCACCTTTACCTTAGTTTTCTTAAACTCCTCTGCCATAGTCTTCACCAAAGATTTTTGTGTGCAAGACTTATTTGATGTATATTGCAGGTCCAGTTGATGAATGTGTTGCAAAAGTGACAGGATTTTCCTGGATATTAGAAAGCATAACAGGTACCTAAAAATCAAATGTACTCTTAAAATATCATTCTAATAATATCTTATCATATTAACTAACCAAACAGTTTGTGAACTTGGACTTGGACAGTTTGGATATCCTTGATTTCCGTAGATAACATCTGCCAACAAAGATTAAGCGCAAGTAAGTTGTTGTAGTTTCTCTCCCCAAATAGTCAATATAACTTTATTGAAATCATGATATTTCTTCGTAATATTAATCTTTAAAAAACTTAAATCACACCTTAATTGAAAAGACTTACCAATCAAGAAGTTATGGTTGTGACCCCATCGGAAATGGTTTGGAAATTCACCAACGATAGGAACAAACTGTCTGATTTCAAAATCACAAAAGTAGGACTACTAACATTAACAAAGTAAACATGACATATTCCAAACAGATTTATAATACAAAAATGTTAACGATAATAAAAAATATTAACTGACATATTCCAAACCTTTTCTCTTCTTATTTTCAGGAAGATGTACCAACACCAAACCCATGTTCTTTCGCTCCTTGATGATCACAGGTAAACCATTGTCTGACTTGTGTTAACTCCTATGTCTCTGTAGCAAAACATTAGCTAATTTTCTATAATTTTTTTTGAAAAAACAGAACATAACTCGGTTTCTTTTCCCTTATTGAATGTCAAAAGGTTTTATAAACGAACCTGTTTCTCTGCCTTTTCACCTTGAAACAGTGACTTTCTTGTTGAACCCAATAGTCATTCTCGTAATAGTATTTATGATTCTGTGTACTGCTTATGATGTGCTGCTGAATGAGCATATATTTATAGTATAGATCCGTTTTGAACGTGCTAGGGTTTTGCGGAATTAATTTTTGAGGTATTTAAAAGTAATAGATTGCGAATATTTTAGTTAGCTTAGATTGTGGGAAGATTTGCTTAAATTTTGCGTGGAAAATAAGTATAGATGTTAGAAAGTTTTTGATATTGTTTACAGAACGGGAATGTAGCGTATTCGCTATTTTAAATGCAGGCGACATGTTTGGGATCTACCCTTAAATCATTAACAGGAAAGATGTCAGTTATGGAATTGCTGATTTTTGGTTATGCAATTACAGTAGTGCTAATGTGAATCTGAGTGCTGCTTTGGATGCTCCGAATCCTACAATATATTAAAGACCATGCACAAAAGCTGACATGGCAAGCACTCCTTTTTTGGAGCATTTTTGATTTTTTTAATTAAATTATTTAATTGCAAAACGGATAAACACACGGATCCGTTGCTGGGTCGGATCTTTCATTTAAATCGTAAAAAGGCTTCTCAGAAACTATATTATTGGGCCTTTATTAAAACTTGAAATGCACGAGTGACATAATAGAGCCCATTTGTGATATAAATGCAGTCGGATATACGATTATTAATACCCCAATCATATTGCCTTGCTTTACTTATTGTTATCTTCGTAAAAAAAGGATAAAATGGAAACTTATTAATAACGACAGTTTACTGTATTCCCATATATTCCTAAGTTATATGGACGAGTTATTATTTATTACCTTTACACTATTAGAGTTATGCGTAATAGTTGGGACTTTCAATATGATATTCGATTGTTACTCAAGTAATATATATTATTCCTTAGTTTCACTTACTATAGTTAATTCAGCTATTTAATTCGAGGAATAACATTTACTCACGTATATTTCATTTGTGGCTTGACCTAAACAAGACGTCGATACCTCATTCCCCTATATAAAAAGATCATTCTCTATTTCACTCTCATCATCTTTCCCATTTAGTATTACAAAACTGATATAAATGACTCCAGAAACAAAATGTCTCATCATCCTTCCCTGCAAGCCCACCGGTGAGTTTTCGTTTTCACTTTATTCTCCCCTGTTTCGAGTTTTCCAGTGGGTTGATTCGATTTGTTGGGATTCTCATTTTATTTTATGTTGTTGATTTGGTGAAGGTCGTGAGAGTTCTAGAGAAACAAGGAGCAAGGTTGATTTTTCCGGCGAGTAATGGAGACTGGGACGTAAGTTATCAGTAAAAACGAAAGTATTTAAGAGATGAAGATGAACTATATATTTTTGATGTTGATTGTTTGTAGGGATGAACGTTTAGATTGTACCTTATGGAATTCAATGGCCGAGGAAATGCTGAAGCATGCGAGAGTGATGGAGATGAAAGGGTCATTTGTCTATTAAGATTTTCCTAAATTAGGAAACTGAGAGGTATGAACTATGAAGACAGTAATGCAATATTTAGATACATAAATGTGCTCTGATATTCTGATTATTTCTTCTGTAGCAGTGCAATGATTTTATGAGTTGAATAACTTAAGCATTTTCGTTGTTTTTCCAGGGTACAAAAGATTGAGCATAATGCAAAAAGTCTGAAAGATATTTACCACCAAACGAAGTATGAGAGATGTTGAATATCAGCCTCAGTCATGCAATCGGTTAAATGCAGGCCAACCAATCATGTGTGCAAGATTGGTTTAATGAAATTAACTTGCGTGATTCAGACGGTGAATGTGTTTCCGTCTTTGTTTTTGTGACATGTAACGTTTAATAAAATAATGGATGGTCATAATCAAAGCATCTTATTCTTATGTGTGGTTAGTGTATAAGTTCAACATTTAAAATATAATATAGTGACATGAATAGTTCCTAAACTATTGTGTTGATCATTGTTTTTTTTTTTAAAGTTATCTTAGGGCAAGTGGTCAGTGTTGGAGAGATTGATTCCTATGTTTTTAAAAGAGAAAACTAAGAAAATTTGTATTTGCTGATAGTCTATGGTATCTCCATGGTAAAGTGAGTGATACGAAAGAAAAAAATCTGATTGCATGAAATTAGCGAAATTGGATATTTAACATGAAGTGTTGAGAACTTTAAATTTACCTTTTAAAATTAACTGAATAATTAAAAATGAATTATATATCTATTTGAAAATGGAAAAACAAGCAAAATGAAATACTACATCACAAATATATAGACATAGAAGTACATTAAGCATAATGTGAATCCTTTGTTGTTGCTGAAAGTTTCGATTAACAGAGTAAGAGAATATCATAATAGCTAAACGAATCTGATGTTCCCATTTTTGTGGTTCAAATATACCCCAACATACTAAAAAACCATAATACTATAGCGACAAGTAATGTAAAAATAAGTTGTTACAAAAAGAAATAGTTTGCTGAATAAGAGGATTTAAAAAAAAAAAAAACAGATTTTGAACATAATACTTGGGTGGAAATTTTGTAGCAAAAAACTAATAATTTGAAATCAGTCTTGCAAAAAAGTCAATGATATCTACAACGATAATTTTGCGGATCGGATTTTATTTGACGTGAACTTTGTGGCATAGTTTGTTTTTTTGTTTAAATCATTTTTATAAAAAAATTATGGTCAAAATTTTATGAATTCATAATTTTGGTAGAGAATTTGAGGAATCCTATTTTTGGGAAAAAAAATATTTAGAAAGGCTTCCGAAGTAAAATATTATTTTTGAGAAATTTGTGATTCTATGTTGCACAAACTAATTCCATAAATTTTATTGACTCCCATTTATGGCGAAATTTTTTTTTAATCGGTATTTGTTTGACGGGAACATTGCGGAATAGTTTGTCTTATAAATTGTTCTCTAAACATTTTGAAATAACTTTTCAACTTTAAATATGTTTGCGGAAAATTTACATACTTATATTTTGGTGAAAATTAGCAGAATTATATTTTGCATTAAAACTTAAAATGTTTTTTTTTCGTACATGTAGTGGATATTGCTATTTGCTTTCTTAATATAAAATTTAAAGAAGGTTTACCTTGATTAAATATTATTAGCAATATTTCTTAAGGTCCTTTAGATTTAGTTAAATTATAATCTTTTAAACAAATCACATAATTAATATATTATGAAAATAGGAAATAACTAACATATAATACACATAAATAAATAATCAAATATCTATCCATTATTCCAAAACAAAAAAAAACTATAATATTAGTAATCGAGACAATATACTTATTATTATATTAAAAATATTTATATGGACTGATAAAGAAACAAAATATATTTTAATCTAAAAATAATGTAGAAAATGATATATCCATTCAATATGAAAATTTTAAAGTTAACTCAATCCCATGCATTAGGCGTGGGTAATCCCCTAGTACTTGTGAAACTGGATTCAAAGAGGTAATAGTGCTTAAATCTCCAGTTACAAATGAGAATAATATTTTGTTTCAAAAGATTGTGATTCCTTTGGCTTTTTCAAATATTGTTTGATGAAATTACCAAGTGTAATTTTCTCAAAGAGATGAAATAAGGGAAATTATAGTAAATGACAATAAAAAATGTCAAAATTAGGCAAATAGCCATATTGACTCATGGCTAAAATATTTCAGTATTTTCTGTATTAATGACGAAACTACCCTTCTTTCTTTTTCACCTCTCTTTGTTCTTCGAACCTCGTCTCTGTTTTGCATAGCTGTGACTCCTCGTGAATATATCTCCGCTTCTCCATCATTTCTTTCACCATGCTGATGTAGAATTCGATCACGTATACGTATATGGGCTTTATCTATAAGCTTCGCTCAGTGACATCTCTGCCGTGGATCTCGCTGGCGTCCATGGATAGTAAATCTCGCTCGGAATTGTATCGAGCTTATCTTGAATGGACGTTGCGGAGACAGCTGAACGTTGCTACCTTTTGATGAAAGCACAATCACTACCTTTTGATGCCCCATCTTTTTTCCTGATCTTAATTCTTGTCTTTCTAACAATTTTTTTCTACATTTCATGGCCAAGGTCTTGTTTTCTTTCTTTTCTCCTTAACCAAATCATGTAATTTGACTAGTTCTGTATTAGTTCTATATACTTTCACCTTGTACTATACTATTTTAACGTAACTATTTTGTTCTTGAACGATTTCAGTCTTCTCTTATCAAATGATTCCACCTCTTATTATGCTCTGGGTTTAATGTTCCATTGCTATCATCAATTGACAAATGATTTCCTTTTTAAACTAGTAATAGAACAACCAACGAATTGACGATAGATGGTACACAATCTTTCAATCAAGGGTATTTTCGTCCAGAAACACATCTCATGGCTGTTGACTTAATTTAGAAAAAAGGATGGCTATATTCTTAATTATTTCTCCAATATAGTTATTGAGCCAATTAACCCATGAAATAATGTGAGACATTACAGTAAAACCTCTATAAAGTAATAACGTTGGGACCACAATATTTTATTACTTTAGCGAGATTATTAATTTATCGAGGGATAATTAGACCAAAAACTGAATTCGGGACTTGAAAATTCTATTCATTTATCGAGGTATTACTTTATCGAGTATTACTTTATAGAGGTTCTATTGTATCTTATTGGAAAAAAAAAAATCTTATTTTACAATATGATTTAGAAACACTACAGTGTTTGTTAATTTGAAATGTTAAAAAAAAATATTACTTTGATCCCTGTATGTAATTGGACATTTCTTCTGATAGACCTTTTATCAAAGTTTTTCAGGTAGGTTATTGTTACAAGTGTGAGGCTTGTGGTTAACCACAATGGCTAAAAGATCAATATATAGTGTGAGACAATGAGAGCATGTGGAAGTGATCCATATCCTTTACTATGTTCGTAGAGGTGTTGGCCCGTAATTGATACATAACATACAATGATGTCAGCTTTATGGAAAGAAAAAAAATGACGAGTGTGAAAACAAATGACATGAATTACTAAATTCCTTAGCAAAACAATATAGAGCTATAGAGGGAAAGAGAGAAAAAAGTGGCCTATACAGGGATCGAACCTGTGACCTTCGCGTTATTAGCACGACGCTCTAACCAACTGAGCTAATAGGCCATCTTGTTGTTAATGTTGTTGATGTGTAATTATAAGCTTAAGAACAATGTTCTTTTGTCAATTGCTGCTGTACAGTTGCCACACAAAAATATAAAGAAAAATAAGAACAATATCTAATAGCAAAAATAATAAATTCATTTGATTGAATGAAAATTTGTTCATAATATAAGATGAGAAATACACTACACTAAATAGTTTTTATGAGGTGTAGCGATGCATTCAATATTGATTACATCGAAATTCATGTAATTTTTGAACTTAACAAAATTTCATTGATCACACTGAAATATATGTAACACTGTGAACTTAACAAATTTTCATTCAGTCAAATGAATTTATTATATTTGCTATTTAATTCAAAAAAGAAAGTAATTTTTACAAAGGGCCTCCAAAAAGTTTTGAACTTTGTAACATTGTAACACAAAGAATTGGGCCTCTAACAAGTAGTCAAAAGAACCACCGCCAAGATTCGTTTGACTTCCTTCTATGGACGAGTCGCAAAATCTCCCAAGACTTTGACCACTTTCTTCTCTCCTGAAACCTCCAAAATCTTCATCTGGTCACGGTTGTTCTGAAGCTTCCTCACAAAAATTACAAAACATATCTGCAAGCAACAATCTAAAGCTCACATTTTTGACCTCGTACACTGGAGTGATTTACATTTTGGGTGACTTTTGACTTTGAGTTTACAGAAAGAGTGACATTTTCTCAGAGGTGCACTTTTTTTTGTCTTGTTGTGAAAGCAGATTCCACTTTTACCCTTAATGGAAATTGGGTGAAAATATGTTACCATTTTTTTGGTTAACGAGAAAGTGGAATCGATTCTTGTTCGCCGGCTGTTGTCATCGGAAAATTTCTATGGTTACCCAACATAATTCGAAGTTCGATTCTCTGACTATATCAATTAAGATATGCGAAAGTAGATGGTGTACAATTATGTAGTGGATAAAACTTCTAAAGAAATTGGGAGTTCATCCAATTGCTCTTGTTCATGAATAGCTTATGTGACTCATGAGATCAATGTTTCCTTCTCCATAGATAAGATTGAAACTCCCTGCAACCTGCTCCACAAAACAGAGAAAGAAGAAACAATCCACACAAAACTATCCACATTTGTAGTGTACAAAAATATATGGACAATTTGAAGCATGGACGAATGTTTAAAACTGAATGAATTCATCCACATGAAGCTATCCAAATTATTTTAGGAGGTGATATACTAGCCATATTCAAAATGAGCAACATAAGAAATGAAGAAGTGTTTATGTATTATGGATAGACATTCCGTGGATTGTATGTGACAACATCGTTTATGGAAAAGTATTTATTAACAAGACCTAATACGATCTCTGCAAAAGATAATGAAACTTCTTTAAGTCTTTTGTAATTGTATTATCATAACATAAAAAAAAAAAAAAAATTAGAAAAAGTAACCTGAGATGATCTCAAGCTTGAGACCAAGAGAGCTAAAGAGTGTTGGAGCCTGTTCGTATTGAGCAATACTGCAATAGACGAAGCAAGTAGAGCAGTTTCTACTTCAGTGATGATCACTTTCTGTAATTTATATGCCACAATGAACAGAAGAAAGGCCAAGGCCTCGAGAGATGATTTTGGAGCTTCAATAGTAATCTTCCCTTCTCATTATAAACATAGGAGCTTTGCTCTCGAGACCTCTTCTCATTATAAGCTTCAACCAGCTTCAATTGACTGACGCATAACAATATATTAGAAGCACCGGCTTTGAGATCCCCCATTGATTTGCGGAGCTTCTGTCTCTCCAATACATCGAGCTCTCCATGACTATTCTTCTCCATTGAAAGGAGCCGCAGCTGACCCTAGAATTTTCAGACCATAGTCAAAAGCAATTCATCCACATAAACTTGTCCATGGTCTCAAAGCATCCAATTTAAACCATCCACAAGAAACAATTTGTGTCTAAGTGCCTACCAAAAAACTATCCAAGAAGAGACGATGAGAGTTACCATTAGCAGGTCGGAGACGGTGGACCAACACAAAGCCCTGACGTTTTCTTCTCTCAGTGATTAGTGATGAACCCGAGATCCAAAAAGTTCAATCGCTCTCTCTCCTCATCAGATCCGACCAAAGTTGATGTATCAAAACTCCATAGCCTTGAATTCGATGTTTCGTTGTTGTCGAAGAGAACTATTGCCTCAATCAGATTCAAACCCAGAGTGAATGAGGGATGGAAACAGCAGGGAAGGGAGCTACGTGAATTATAAAACTCGACGGAATCGGAAGGTTGAGACTTGACGGAAAAGAGGAGAGGACGATGCAGTAGGAAGGTGAGACTCGCCGGAGTCGGAGAGGCGACAGTTCCCGTGAAAGGATTTTCGTGGAAGGATTTCTATGGAGTTCAGAGAATGTTAAAAAAGAAGTAAAAATTGAAACGAATATGCAGATCGAAGGGAGAAACGGCAAAGAAAGTAGCTTCTTTTAGAGAGAAATGAGAAACAACAACGGAGGAAGAGGTGTTTCCGGCAAGAAGAAAATAGTTCTCCGATGAATTTTTGTCGGAAGAGAAAGGTAAGAATTGTTGAGTAAATGTAAAAAAAAATTAACGCATAAAGATCTCAATGAAAGAGGGCAAGAGTGTAAACTCATATCCTGAAAGTCCACCTCTGATTGAAAGTCACTCTTTCTGTAAAGTATAAGTGAAAAAGTCTCTCTTAAGTGTAATATTCTCTCGTACACTGCATCTAACTGAGAGGCAAGCAATGACATCAGCCACTTCCCGTGTTTTCTTTTTTGCTTATGTAATCCAAAGTTTTGATTTTTAATTTCTTTTTGATTTAAAGTTTAAACCTTTGACCCTCTCTGTTTCTCTTCTTCTTGGGTTTTAGGTCTTCTATGTGGGTTTTTCTTCTGCAGAGATAAATGGATCCCAATTTCTTCGACTATCACGATGAGAACATCTCACTCAATCCCAATCTCGACTCGTTCGATTTCATTCAAAACCCTAATTTCCTCTCTGACCCATCTCCTCCCTCCGACGAAAACCAATCATCCAACAACACCTTGTTGAAATACGTGAGCCAGATCCTCATGGAAGAGAGCATCGGAGACAAGCAATCCATGTTCTACGACTCGTTAGCGCTACGGAAAACCGAAGAAATGTTCCAGCAAGTGAACACAGATTCCAAATCTCAGTCCTTTAATTCCTCTGACTCAGCGATCACTACCGATTCCGCTGATGCTGTCTCCGTCGGTGGTCCGGAAATCGAGCCGCCGGTGAATGAGATTCTTGTCAAGAGTATGTTTAGTGATGCAGAGTCAAATCTACAGTTCAAGAAAGGGCTTGAAGAAGCTAGGAAGTTCCTCCCCAACAGTGACCAATGGGTTATAAACCTCGTTAAAGAAGAAGAGACGTCTAGGGTTAGGGTTAAGAAGCATCATCACGAGAGGGAAGTTCTTGAATTTGAAGAAACCAGGAGTCGTAAGCAATCTGCAGGAAACGTTGAAGACGGGAAGATAACGGATTTGTTTGATAACGTTCTGCTTCTTGACGGCGAATGCGATCCGCGGACATTGGTGGAAGACAAGTCTCAAGAAATGATTCTGAGTGATGACAAGAAGAAGATGAAGAAGAAGAAGACAAAGAAGAAGAAGAGTCAAGTGGTTGATTTTCGTACACTTCTCACTCTCTGCGCACAAGCCATCTCCACCGGAGATAACAACTCTGCTCTTGATTTACTATTGCAGCTAAGACAAGAGTCGTCGCCTGTTGGTGATGCGGCGCAGAGGCTCGCTCATTGCTTCGCCAACGCGCTCGAGGCTCGTCTGCAGGGGAGCACGGTGATACAGACTTACTTCACTGCGCTAACCTCGTCGAAGAGAACCGCTGCGGATACGCTTAAAGCGTACAGAGTCTATCTCTCTTCGTCTCCGTTCGTGACTTTAATGTACTTCTTCTCCTTCAGGATGATTCTTGATACCGCTAAAGACGCTGAGGTTCTCCACATAGTCGATTTCGGGATTCTCTACGGGTTCCAATGGCCGATGTTTATTCAGTACATATCAAGACGGAAAGATGATGTGCCGAGGAAGCTGAGGATCACCGGGATCGAGCTGCCTCAGCGCGGTTGGATAGAGGAGGAGACGGGGCGAAGACTGGCTGAGTACTGCAAACGGTTTGATGTTCCGTTTGAGTACAGAGCCATTGCTTCTCAGGACTGGGAAACGATCAAGATCGAGGATCTTGATATACGGCCGAACGAGGTTTTGGCGATTAATGGTGGACTCAGGCTGAAGAACCTTCAGGATGAGACTGGAGGGGAAGAGAATTGCCCCAGGGACGCGGTGTTGAAGCTGATAAGGAGTATGAATCCGGACGTTTTCGTGCATTCGATAGTGAACGCACCGTTCTTCATGTCGAGGTTTAAAGAAGCGGTTTACCATTACTATGCGCTGTTTGACATGTTTGATTTGACGTTGCCGCGGGATAACCAGGAGAGGATTGGGTTTGAGAGGGAGTTTTATGGGAGAGAGGCGATGAATGTGATAGCATGCGAGGAAGGGGATCGGGTGGAGAGGCCGGAGACGTATAGGCAGTGGCAGGTGAGGATGGTTAGGGCCGGGTTTAAGCAGAAACCGGTTAAGGATGGGCTTGTTGAGTTGTTTAGGGAGAAGCTGAAGAAATGGCGTTACCATAAAGACTTTGTGGTTGATGAGAATAGTAAGTGGTTGTTGCAAGGCTGGAAAGGTCGGACTCTTTATGCTTCTTCTTGTTGGGTTCCTAATCGCTGAATTAGTTCTGTAGTTTTGTTACAAAAAAAAAAGTATAACCAATCTTAGGAACATATTTGACAGTTTTCTTTGCTTTTGTCAAAAAGAAAATTGATTTGTTTTTTTTCAAGAATTCCTAGCTCAATTCTACACCAATACATATACAAGTATTTGGATTCAAATTCTGATGTGTATATAGCAGACGATATATGTATATCTCTTGATTTGTGTTATCAGAAGTTTGAAAGCATCATTATTTTACAGCTGTAGCAAACCAAACATTGAAGTGATCTGCATTTCCAAACCCATGTAAGCGAAAGCTTCATTTCCAATTTTTTTTGTGTTACATATTTGTGTGGCTGTGTATTCTTATTTCGAAATATATATCCATAAGATCTACAACTCTCAAAGAAATATAAGCAAATGATTATGCAATTGGGAGTAATGTCATACGTTTTATTTAAGCTTTACTGTTGATTACTAAAACTTGGAAACCAATGCTGATTTCTGGTTTTTGTGAAATATATAAATCAAACATGGAAACGACTATTGAAACGGTTAGGACCAGTTTCAATTCCAAAAAGAAAAGGAATATTCATTGATTGACATCAGAGGTGATGCAGGCTCGAGAATCCACCGGTGTTACGTACAATGATGTACTATCTCAAGAAGTTGCATCATCATCTTCTGTTGAATCAAGACTTTTTTTGTTTTTTTCTATATTGAAGAAATAGTTGATAACAAGTAATTACTTAAGGTCCATAGTTTACACATGTTCTGCTTTACTCATATTAACCAAATTTTTTCTTCTGTAGTGAACAAAACAAAAGTCCTTATAATCAAATTTATGTGACTCTTGAATTCATTTTTTCTTGCTGCAACATGTTTTGCTAGACTCCATATATTGGGAATATGCGTTTACATAATTAAACTTAAGCTTTGATTTTTGTTGATTTCTTTTAGATTTGGGGGTATATGATGTTCTATGTCAAAAACAGAGTAGATCCGCTTATATATGATGTTTTTTTCTTGGCTCTACAATTTATTTAACCACTAGACTATACGACCAGGCTTAAATATACGCTTAAGAATGGTAGATATATCTTAAGAACAGTTCTTTCCTTAGAAGCTTCCAATATCGATAGAAGTAGAGTCTTGAATACTCCATCTGGACTCCTTTTCGATGGAGAAAACAGTCTCCTTAATCTCGTTTTTTTTTTTCGTGACTATTCTTGTAAAGAAATCAGTTATAGCATTTGTTAAGAGCTTTAGAATATTAAACATAGTTTCATCTAATACCAAGAGCCAAGAGGGATTAGATAATTTAAACAAAGCTTAAAAAAACAGATGCAGCTGCTCTTTTTTGTGTTTCCAACTAGTGTTAGTGTGTTACGTTACTTGGTTATTTCTTTAGCAAAGCCAAGGCATTAATGTTACGCTTTGCGTTGACAGATGCATGGAAAAGAAACTAATCCTTCTGAAATTGCATAAGAACAAGCATTTTGAGGCGCATCATATACTGTTAGAGGTGCATCATATAAGCAACAAATCCAAAAACAGAGAGTTTCATAAGATAGAAAAAACACCACAAAGTTACACATTTCCGATTCATATAAGGTAGTAGTAGTAGCTCCTAAGTTCAAAGAAAAACAAACGAGAGAGCGCAATATCATATCATCACATTTCCGATTTTAGCGATCAAATCTATATGTATAATGGCTTGTCCTTAATTGCTTCAGAGATCATAGAAGTAACCTCATGCAAAAACTCATACTTGTGCAACAAAAACTGGAATTCCTTAGCCTGCAAGTCTGCAACACTTTCACCTTCTCTTCAACCTTCTTCTTCGTCTCCACCGGAACCAAACTCTTGCTTCACACAACTCTCATCAACACCAAAACGAGCAATGGCTCCAACGATCATTCCTTGCAAGACTGTGATTTCGTTCGTAGACTTCAGTCCACATTAGTCTCTGAAAAGCAGACTTCTTCGAGTCCTCTCCGATCTTCTTCTTCTCTTCAACCTTCTTCTTTGTCAAACTCCACCTCTGCTTCACATAACTCTCATCAACGCCGAAACCAGCAATGGCTCTAACGAGAAACGAGTTAATGACTTGTCCTTAGATAGTTAGATGCTTCAAACTAATCGGCATATAAATTTTACTTTGTTTTATAATTTGGTTTGGGCTAGTAAATTTTGGTTTGGTGCAAAAACAGTTCAATTTGATTCGGTTCTAAAAACTTTGTCAAACATGAATCTAAGTCCTCACTCAAATTTACTTCAGTCTTACCTAGAAGGTTTTAGTTTTCCATTTCCAACTACATAAGAATCTTCAATAACAATGAGTCAAATGTTAAAATTTTAGAATTTTTAAATGGATAATATCGTTAAATATAATAAATTTCAAGATAAATGATAAAATATCGAATATCTTCCACTTACAAAAATTCTACAAAATAAATAATTTCAAAAACATTTTGTTTGGATTTCTGATCCAAGGAGGTATCCTTGGTATTAAAATCCACGTAGGACTAATTGAGTCGAAAAAAGTTAAAGCCTGTGAGTAAATCACCCAATTAACTTACGCCACGTGTGCAATCGTTCTTTGTACCTTGATACATACGATCCCTTGGTTAAAAAACCTATAAAGGAGAATCTCTTGTGAATCAAAACTGCTTTGCCAAATTTTTAGCTCCGATCTGCCATTGACTACACCTCCTTGAGAAGAAGCAAAGTTTCTACGATCTTCAAGCTCCAAAAAACCCTTACACAATCAGATCGTTTTCGCTTTCTTCGGTACGGTTGATCAAAGCTGCTCTAATAAAAACTTTATCGTTCTTCATCTGCTGGGTTTAAACTTTCAAAAACAGTCCTGAAGATTGTCTAGATCATCTTTCTGGGTTTTTGTTATAAGTGCTTTTTCTCAATCTAGATTCATCCAGTAAGGTCCAGAAGTTTGGATTTTTAGCTTGTTTCTAGTTTTACAATGATCGTCTTTGATGATTTTTTTTCTTTCTCTGCAAAGATGTTATCTTTTTAGGTTTTGAATTGAGTAATTTCCAGCTGAAATTCTGATTTGAAGGATCGTATGGGTTTCAAAAGAAAGTTGTCTGCTTGCTGTGTTGATTTGTGCCCACAAGGTTTTCGATGATTTGCCTCAATGGCTTTTTGTGTTACTTCTACTTAACTAATGAGTTATACTCTTGTAGCAGTAGAGATGAACGGAGATGATTCGAGCTTCGAGCAGTGTTACCGTTGTTACCCAGTCTCATTCATTGAAAAGGTCCAAACTTTCTTTAACCAAATTGTTTGTTTTGATCTCTTCTTATCAAGAAAAACGTTTCTAATTCCAGACCCATTTTTAATTTGCAGGCTCATCTTGAGAAGGGTGACAAAAGTAAATCACTCTCTAGAAAACAAAAAGTTTCTTTCTTTACCATATTTCTCTGACTACATTACTTAAATGTATATGTTTCTTTTTGTAGTTATCATGCCTCCTTCCGCTCTCAATCGTCTTGGTAAGCCACTTAAGTACTTAACATTGCAACTTCTGTTATCATTTCAGTGTTTCTTTGCTGACTCCATATTCTCTCAGCTTCTTTGCATATTGAATACCCAATGCTGTTTCAACTGAGTAACGTCTCTGTTGGGAAGACTACTCACTGCGGTGTACTGGAATTCACCGCAGACGAAGGCGTTGTTTTCTTGCCGAATTGGGTATATATACTTATATCTTTGTCTTTTAGTTTTTACTTTTCACTTACTTTCTTGATCTGATCTTCTCTGTAATTACAATGTAGATGATGCAAAACATGTCTCTTGAAGAAGGAGACATATTGCAAATCAAGAATATCAGCTTGGTTAAAGGGACTTACATCAAGCTTCAGCCTCACACTCAAGATTTCTTGGACATTTCAAACCCAAAAGCCATGTTTGTACCTTTTGAAAAAACTCAATCTCTTGTTTTCTTTTTGGAAGAATCTTCTCTTTTCTTATATTCCTTTTTTTTTATGTTGCAGCTTGGAGACAACGCTTAGGAGCTACTCTTGCTTAACCACAGGGGATACATTCATGGTTCCTTATAACAACAAGCAGTATTTCATCAATGTGGTTGAGGCTAAACCTTCTTCAGCTGTGAGTATCATTGAAACGGACTGTGAGGTTGATTTTGCTCCTCCTCTTGATTACAAAGAACCTGAGAAGCCACAAAAGTTGACTCCCTCAAAAAAGCGATCTCTCGAAGGTTTTTCATTTCGACAACTCTCTATCGATTATCGACATTGGAGTCATAGCCTCTAATACCATTATCTTCCTTGTCCTTGCAGTTGAGGAAGAAGAAGCAGCAAACAAAGCTCCCAAGTTCACACCATTTACTGGATCCGGAAAGCGCTTGGATGGTAAACCGCAAACAAAATCAGCCGAAGAAGAAGAAGATACAAAACAACAGGCAAAGCCAACTGAGAACGGAAGAGACGATGAGAAGTTGTCAAGCACCACGCCACGGCAAAAACCAGGGAAGCTTGTCTTTGGATCAAACAGCAAACAATCTGCAAAAGAAACTGTCAAAGTATGTATCTTTCTCTGGATTTTCTGTTCATGTGTTGCGTCATTCATTGCAGATCCTTATCTGACTTGTATGGCTTCTAAAATGTGTAGGTTGAAGCAAAGAACATTGAGCAAGAGAGTTCAACTAAATCCGATGATGCTAAGTTTCAAGTGTTCACAGGGAAGAAATACTCTCTCAAGGGTTAAAAAAAATCTTCTGTTGAAGAAAATTTATTTGTTTATGCATTCATTCATATATTTATCACCGATCTTCTTGGCTTTTTAAGGATCATCGTTTTAGGTTTGTTGATATGTTCCTATCTGATACATTTCGACACTCAAAATGACCAAAATTCAGATATTTCGATCAGGGATTATAGTTATTTTCCAATTAGTATACACAGCTTTTTCTCAATCTTTTGGTTCCTTAGTGTTGAAACTGCAGCCAACAAAATTTCACAAATCTTGAAACTTCCAATATTTTCCAAAAGAAGAAACAGGTCCATACGTCACACAAGTTCTTGGTAAATTTGTGATGTTTGGGTAAGCAACAATATAATCAGTACATTACAAAACGAAATTATAAAAAGAAAATCTTATTAGAAGCAAATAATTTAGAGAGACAAATATTCATTGCTAACAAACAAGTCTCTCCATCACTAAAAACATTTGAAGAACAAGAAGACCGGTGTTGTTTATTGCATTCTTAATCAAATATACAATTTGGTAACAGTGAAGTCTCTCTCTCACACACTCCTAAGTCGGAACCACCTGCGGTTCAAGCGGCGGAGGAGCTCCTTCATCCACCACAGGGTTAACCGTCGTGGCGGCAGACTCTTCCTTCTCACTGTCCTCGAACCCGGACTTGAACCGGTCGTAATTCGTCACCTCAGCAGACTTAAACGGACGTTCACCCAAAACTTTCACAAGATCCTCTTGATGCAACACTTCTTTGTCCAGCAAAAGCTCAGCGATCTCAGCCACTTTCACTTTGTGCTCCTCGATCAGCTCCACCGTCTTCTTGTAAGCTTTGCTCACCCAATCCCTAACCTCCTCGTCTATGATCGCACCGGTCTTGTTGCTATACGGTTTGTTGAAGTCGTAGCCATCATCCCTCGGCGGAAACGAGAGCAGACCAACCTTGTCACTGAAACCGTACACAGCCACTTGCGCGTACGTCATCTTCGTCACTTTCTCTAGATCGTTTTGTGCACCCGTCGAGATCTTTCCTATCAATACCTGCATTTGCAAAGATCCATAAGATCGAAACTTATAAATTCTTGAACCATAACAAGATTACTATATCTTCTTGATCAAGATCTTGAACCATAACAAGATGTCTATATCTTCTTGTTCAAGATCTTGAAACTTATAAGATCTTGAACCATAACAAGATTACTATATCTTCTAGTTCAAGATATAGTTATGGTTCAAGATCTTGAAACCTACTCGCAACGAAAAATCTGGTAAAAGCAGTAGTGAAGTTACCTGCTCAGCTGCACGGCCACCAAGAGTCATGCAAGTCATGTCAAAGAGCTGTTCTTTGGTCATGAGAAGGTTTTCGTTCGGAACGTACTGCGCAAACCCGAGAGCAGCTGTGCCACGAGGCACGATAGTCACCTTCAGCAATGGCTCAGCATGCTCCAAGAACCACCCAGCAACAGCATGACCAGACTCATGATAAGCAACCGTACGTCGCTCCAACTTGCTTATCACCCGGTTCTTCTTCTCAAGACCACCAATAACACGATCAATAGCAGACTCAAAATGCGCCATAGTAACAGTAGACCCTTCATGTCTAGCTGCAATAAGAGCCGCCTCGTTACACACATTGGCAATGTCAGCTCCAGCAAAGCCAGGAGTGAGAGCAGCAAGCCTCTGAGAGTAATAAGAAGGCTTGTGATCAAGCTTAATCTTCTTCAAGTAAATCTGAAAGATCTGGTCACGACCTTTAATATCAGGTTTATCAATGGTTATCTGACGATCAAACCTTCCGGGCCTCAACAAAGCTTTATCCAAAATATCCGGTCTGTTCGTCCCCGCAAGAACCACAACTCCAGCGGTTGTACCAAACCCGTCCATCTCAACAAGCAGCTGATTCAAAGTGCTCTCACGCTCATCGTTGCCTCCTAAGCCACCACGTCCTCTTGCACGACCTATCGCATCGATCTCGTCTATAAAGATGATGCTCGGTGCACATTGCCTAGCTTCTTGGAACAGATTCCTCACTCTCGAAGGTCCAACACCAACGAACATCTCCATGAAATCTGAACCGGAGATGGACAAGAACGGAACGCCTGATTCCCCTGCGGTAGCTTTCGCTAAAAGCGTCTTCCCGGTTCCAGGAGGACCGACTAAAAGCGCACCTTTCGGCATCTTAGCACCGAAATCTTCATACTTTTTAGGGTTCTTCAAGAAATGCACAAACTCCATGATTTCTTGTTTAGCCTCCTCACATCCAGCAACATCCTTGAAATATATCTGTCCAAGAAAAACAAGATTAGTAAACTGTAAAAACTAAGGATCAATCATAAAAACAAAATTTACTTACCTTGTTCTTGGAATTTTTATCAGCTCTTGTGATTGTGGCTTTGCCTATATTGAAAATGCCACGGCCGTTCTTGCCACCGGTTCCTCCTACACCCAATCCGCCTTGCATCCGTCTGGCACCGTAGAAGAGAGTACCCAAGAGGAGCAAAGTCGGAGCAAACCTCATGATCTCTTGATACCAGACCATCTCAGAGACGTAGGTGACGGGAACAAACTCGTGAGGATCAACGCCTAACGCTTCTTGAGCTTCTTCGAGCTTCTCTTCGAAAGAGTCGACGCTACCGATGTTGAAGTAGTACTTGTACTGACCACCACCGCTTCTTTTAGCAACTCCGTTACCATCTCCTTGCATAAGAGAATCTCCAGTTGTTTGTTGGTTTCTCGGTGTGCTTCTCACGTAGACTTTGGCTACTGATTTGTTTGAAACGTCTATGTGGTCGACGAGACCTGGCTCGAGAAGCTTGTTTTTGAACTCCTGGAAACTAATCTGGAAACATAGCAAGATGATATTAGTATAGAGATACAAAGATGATAACACAAAGTTGAGGTTTTTTAAGTATGCTTGCCTGTTGCTGGTCTCCAGAGCCAAATGAGAAAGAAGAGAAGAAGAGAGCAAGAGCCAGCAGAGGCATTAGCAGGTTTTGGAAACGGTTCATGAACATATCTCCCAAGTTCTCACTTTCATTCTTATCCGAACCATCTGTATTGCAAACACAAACATATACAACCATTAGAATCATTCAGTAGCACCAAAGATGATTTGTAATTCAATTGGTTTTACTCTCAAAACAAGCAACAAGACTTGTCCTCAGGTCATTCCAATGCAACATATAAATTACTAACACTCTTATTGAGTACAAAGTTGACAAATTCAACAAAATTCAGAGGTCTATACACTTTCCTCCCTAAACCAAAAAGCTCATCTATATAGTTGAATCAACGTAACAACAGGGAGAATTAAACCGATAACTCTATAAACCTTCACTGATAACAAAGCTCAAAGCTTTTTCCTTAAAACACAAATGAGACGAAACCAAATAAATCTAATAACCTTCACTGATAACAAAGCTCAAAGCTTTTTCCTTAAAACACATATCAGAATAAACTGATAAATCTATAAACCTTCACTGATAATAACAAAGCTCAAAGCTTTTTCCTTCAACGCGGATGAGAATTAACAGATAAATCTATAAACCTTCACTGATAACAATGCTCAAAGCTTTTTCTTTAAACACAAATGAGAATAAGCAGATAAATCTATAAACCTTCACTGATAACAAAGCTCAAAGCTTTTTCCTTGAACACAAATGAGAATAAACTGATAAAATCTATAAACCTTCACTGATAACAAAGCTCAAAGCTTATGCTTAAAACACAAATGAGAATCCGTTCACCTTTAGACTCGGATTTCTGGTCACTCTTAGGTTCTTGCTTTGCATCTTTAGGGAAATAGTTCTCATAATCTGCACAAATTCGAAAAAATGGCAGACAAAACACTAATGAGAATCACATTTCTCAACTAACTTTGATTCAGTAATAACCCCTGAAATTAAAATTTTGATTTTTTATATAATTTTTATGCAACATACTCTTCTTCTTCGGAGCTTCGTCGGAGAAGAATCGACGAAGTTTTGGATTAGCTAAAACACCAGTCAAATCATTGTTGATCAGAAACTTCCGACCAGCTAAAGAAGCAAAGTGCCGTTTCAGAAACCCTAATCCACTTTCAGCCGAATTAGCGGAGGCCGCATCAAGAGCCGGCGGAGCAAGCAGCCTCGCCGATCTCACACCACAACTGTACACCAACCCCTAATTTCACCAAAATTAATAGAGGAAAACCTCAAATTTAGCGAACGAATCTGAGAAGAGGAATCAACGAAACGAAAACGAAAACGAAAAAACGGACCTTTGAACGAGAGGATTGAAAAACGGAGCGACCAAGCTTGGAGAAGATCATTGTCATTTAAGAAATCACTAGGGATTTTGCATAATATTTAGAAAAAAGGCGAATCAAAGATCTGAAGGAGGCAAAAATGCAAACTTTTGCTTTTCTTGGTTTTGCGGATTGCAATCAAATTGAAGGAATGAAGAAGAAAACAAACAAGATAAGAAGGGAATTAGGGTTTCTGATGGTGAGCGAAAAATAAAAAGTTTGGGTTTTTAATTTATTTTTATGTATCTGTTGTTTGATGCAAAGAGGTTTATGAACTGCTTGGCAGACAAGACAGATACGCGTTGTGTCTACTTATGTTGTTGTTGTTGTTCTGTGGAAATGGATTGTCTTGAACCGGTTTTTGGTTCCTAGAATCCGTTTGGGGTTATTACCGGCTGAAACAAACCGGTTCTTGGTTTTCGAATTTCAAACTTCATATCTAAAGAGAACTTGTGTTTGGATTCATGAGTTAGAGAGGCTTAACGTCTTAAATCCAAATTCGACCTAAGCTGTGTTTATTGTAGCTTTTTGTCCATCAAAAAGAAATATTGGAACAAAGTCAAGAATTAAAAAGAAAAGTGAAGAATGAAACATAATTGGTTTATTGTGGTTCAGGTCTCCTTTAACTGAATTCACTTGTATATAAACTCTACCGTATACATATTCTTAATACACATTTTCATGTGCAAATTTTCAAAACTACACCTATAATATGTAAATTTTCAAAAATACACATTTTCTCAATTTTAATATATGTTTGGGTTCACTAATTTTATATTAGGGTTTACCAATTGGGAGAGAATCAATAGATTCCTTTTCGGGAACGATTCATCCTTCCCGGATAGTTGGAGAGGTGAGAAAACCCTATACTTTTCATTACAGGGGAGTGAAATAGAACATGAAACCGTAAGCTCCAAAAAAAATAGACTAAAAAGTCAATTTGAAATTGAAATGGATTTTAAACCTTGAACGAACATTCATCTGCAATCTTCGACTCTTCGGGGTTTATCTTCAATTAATAATTTAGGAAATTGAACTTCATCTGGGTTTGAATCCTACTGAGAGGTCCACTATAGATTTTGGGGTTTAGGGTTTAAATTTAAGGGTTTAATGTTAGATTTTAGGGTTTTGGATTTATATTTTAGGGTTTAGAGTTCTCTTACTAAATGAAAAAAGTGTAGTTTTAAAAATTGACACCATAGAGGTGTATTTTTGAAAATTGACATCTCAAGAGGTGTAGTTTTGAAATTTTCCCGAATAGAATATCAGTTTACACTTTAATACTTAGCACAATTTTGTGTTTGTTTACAACATTAGGCATGACCAAAATCAAACCGTAACCGTATTTCGGACCGTAACTGTACCATTTTTAAACCGTAACCGGACCGTAACCGTATAAATTGGTTAAAACCGTAACCGTCAACCGTAAAAAAATATTAGTTATGGTTAAAAAATTCTTTTAACCGTAACCGCTATTTAACCGTAACCGTATAAAAATCGTTGGTTAACCGCACGGTTAAACCGTTTAATTTTAACCGTAACCGTCTAGAATATTATATTAAAAAAATAAAAAAATTAGCTATGACATGAATATATTAAATTTAAAAAATTAGCTATGACACAATCACAACAAATATTTACTATTATCTCTTATTATTATTCTCGACTCTGCTTTTTTTTCTTGCTATTAACAATGTCTTCAGGTTCATTTTTTTCAAATGTGGACGTTGAGAGAGAAGGTGCTGCCATACCAACCATCAATACTCAGGAAAGTGCAACTCAGGAACAAGCTAGCATAAACGTGGAGAGACAACGTTTGAATGCTTCCGAGGTTTTTAAGGTACACTTTCGAAAAGAAAAAATTAATGGTATAATGAAAGCATGTTGTAACTATTGCGACAAAAAGTTTTTTTGGAAATCGGGTTCAGGGTATGGTTCATATAAATATCATTTGAAAAAGACTCATCCTGAAAAATTTGGTTTAGAAACCAACCAAGATCCTCATGCTGGTTCTTCTAATCTTTCATCTTTTCATTATTCAGATAAAAAAAACAGAGAGGAATTAGCAAAATGTGTTGCAGTTGACCATCTTTCATTTAGCTTTGGTGAAAAACTGGGTTTTAATAATTATTGCAAAAATGCTTTAAATCCTCAGGCTAAAAGAGTTCCCCGTACTACTCTTACTCGTACTTTAAAATCACTTTATCGGAAATCAAAAAAAGATTTACAAAACTTATTTTCTAGTTTTCATAATAAAGTTTCAATATGCTGTGATATTTGGAGTGATCATTGGCAAATTCATTATTATATGGGTATTACATGTCATTGGATTGATAGTGATTGGAATATTCAAAAAAGAATTATTGCTTTTCGAGTTTTTGATGAAAGACATACAGCTAATAATATTTTTAAATTAATAAAAGTTATTTTAGAAGAATATAATTTAACATCCAAAATATTTTCTATTTCATTTGATAATGCATCAGCTAATACAGCTTCACTTGATGAATTAATAAATAATTGTAATCCTATTTTAGGTGGAAAGTATTTTCATGTTCGATGTATTTGTCATGTTTTGAATTTATGTGTTCAAGATGGTTTATTAGTTTCTCAAAGTAATATTATTGCACCAATAAAAAATGCTTTAAATTATTTGTGGGGGCATCCACAATTAATGAAACAATGGTTTTCATTTTGTAAAACTCATAATGCATCTCCCAAAAGGTTTTCTCGTGATGTCCCTACCCGTTGGAATTCAACTTATGATATGCTTGTAGATTCAATTGGTTATAAGGATTTATTATGTAGTTTTATTCAACAAAAATGTATTTCTTTAACTTTGTGGCCTACTCATTGGGACGAATGTGCTGCACTTTTAAAATTATTAAAATGTTTTAATGATGCAACATATTTATTATCTGGTGTTTATTATCCTACTGCTCATTTGCTTTTATATGAATGTGTTAATATTGCTGATGTGATGCATGCACATGAACATGATATTGTTTTGTCATCATGTATTAAGAGTATGAAAGAAAAATGGTTAAAATATTATAAAGAAATTCCACCTCTTAATTTGCTTGCATCTATTTTTGATCCTAGAACTAAATTGGATGGTTTAAATGAATATTTATCTACATATTATGAGTTATTGCATTTGTCTGAAAGCATTAATATTCCAAACATTATTTCAAATTCTAAAAAAGATATAGAGACTTTGTATGATGAATATTATAGAGTATATAAGCATCTGGCACCACAAATGGATGAATCATCTGTACAAAATGACATGTCCTCAACATCTTCACTAAGTCTTGCAGAAAGGATGCGGAGACAGAAACGACAACGACCATCACAAGGTAATAATTCTGAACTTGAAAAATATTTATCTACTAACTTTGAGTTTAGTGATGCAGATGCAGGTAATAACTTTCAAGTCATTCAGTGGTGGAAGTATCATCAATCTCATTATCCCATTTTAGCTATGATAGCAAAGGACATTTTCTCTTCACCAGTTTCTACAGTTTCTGTGGAACGGGCTTTTAGCATGGGAGGTCAAATTTTAGACGAAACTCGATCAAGAATGAGTCCAGATTCTCTCGAAGCTCAAGCATGTCTTGATGATTGGACCAGAGCTCAATATAGACAACAAGAATACATCCGAGACAATGAAGAAGAATTAGAAGATTTTGATAGTGATGTATCTTCAGTGAGATCCGAAGACAGTGACTAATATTTTTTTAAACTTTATTATTGTAATAAATAATTCTCAACATGAATAATTCATTTTTCTTTCAAAGTTTTATATACATTTATAATTATGTTTTAATTTATCTCTTTCATATATGTTAGTGTAAATTTTTACATTATTCTGTTTTTTTATAATATTTATTTAATCATAAACCGTAATATTAACCGTATTATAATTATAACCGTAACTAACCGTAACCGTACTAACCGGATTGATATTTAACCATAACCGTATTAACCGTATGTTAAATGGTTAAGGTTAAGGTTAACAAAATTTCTAACCGTAACCGGTGGTTAAATAACCTTAACCGTGATAACCGTAACCGTGGTCATGCCTATACAACATCCAATTTTGGAACTCATTGTTGCATCGTTATTGTTTGATCATGAGCATAAGAATTATGCTCTTTTCTAGTTGTCTATTGCGATTATATAGGGGAAATTGGCAAAGTACCCAAAAAAGGTTACTGTTGTCTTTACTTCATTTTTTTGACTTTGGCCATTTTTTGCTTAATTGTTCCTTCAATATTGTTAAAACCTCATAATGAATATTTTTTTAAGTGAACAAAATTTCTAAAATTCCTAAAAATGATGTCAAGAATGTGTAAAATAGTTGAACATTTTTTAAAATGTTTTGGATGGTTAGAAAATTCTTTGAAGTTTTTGTTCTACAAAGTAAATTATCAAAGCAGAATACGTTTTCTACAAGATATTCGCACGTCTAACCGCCGTAGAATATGATATCTACAACTTCTTCATTCATCTTCCGGATTAGACTTCGATATCTACCATATACAATACACTCTACCATTTTGTAGAATTCGCTCCAAATATATTCTACAGAATACACCATCCGCTACTAATCGTAGATTTCAAATTCTATGGTAAACACTGCTATCTACCGGTCCTAGTTTTCGTGTACTACATATTTCATGTTTTTCTGCATGGCGTAGAACCAGTGATCTACTAAAAAGAAGACTTCTACAATCCGCAGTAATCGTGTTTCCACTGGATGTTCTACTAAATAGGTGAGTTCTACATTTTGTAGAGTTCAACTTCTGCCAAAATCGAGAGAATATTGCAACCAAATATTTTTCAAATCTTTGTTTCCTTATTTTCCTCCAACTATCCGAAAATATACCACGACTAATCCTCCATGTTCTTCCTCGTCTTCTTCATCCCCTTCCTCCTCTGTAGTCCTCTATCTCTCTATCATTTCTTAACTAATATGGTTCAAATATATATAGCTTGTGGTTCATGGAAAATGTTTTAATTTATTTTAAAATAAATAAGGTTCAAATCTATGTAGCTTATGCTTTGATATTTTAGAATTGTAGAACAAAACTTCAAAGAATTTTCTAACCATCCAAAACAATTTTAAAAATATTCAAATATTTTACACATTCTTTAGATCATTTATAGGACTTTTAGAAATTTTATTTATTTTAATTTTAATTTTTGATTTTGTTTTATTTATTTTAATTTTTAATTTTTTAAATCGAAAATGTTTAATTTCTAAAAAAACATTATCAACTCAATTTCAAGGTTAAAAATGGACAAATTGCCAAAAAAAAGTGTATTGGACAAAGATCAAATGCAAAGTGTAATGGGACAAGGAAGCCTTTTTTTGGAGTATTTTGGCAATTTTCTCAATTATACTCCCTCCGTTTCCTTTTACTTGTCATTTTAGGAGACTTCACGCAGATTAATAAAACAGATTAAAAGTTCTATTATACCCTTAAAAAGCAAATTGACTATTAGTATTCTTCATTAGATCAAGGCTAAAATATATATTTAATACTAAAATTTATATTGGAAAATGAGAATGCAACTATTTTGAAAAATAAAAATAAGACTAGAATGACAAATATTTCGAAATGGAGGGAATATATCTTAAAATTGATTTGTGGAGATTATATCAAAATTAGCTATAGTTACAGTACAGATGTAAAATAGAGTTGAAAGATATTTTTATGAGGTTCAATTCATTGAATTGCAAAGAAAAGATGCCTGCCATTGGTCCAGCAAGAGTACGTGATTGTGGTTCGCAACGAGCGGATTAGATGCTTAACTTACATATATTGGGCCTTCAAAGAAATATGGGCCGAGATTTTTGTCCATCGAATGATATAATTAGCATGTTAGAAAAACTAGAAAACAAAAAACTGAAATGCTTTGATCCTTGAAACGCTAACACAAAGAGAACAAATTTATAACCGCCCGACCCCCATCTTGGTAGATCATTCACACCCTTTTTCGGTCCATGAGCCCCACCCTGTTCGCCGGTCAATTTATTATTTTTAAGAGGTTCTATCAACTTATTTACTATCTCTGCAATCAACACTTATTGTTTCTTATATTTTGGTCTCATTCATATGATTTTGGAAATCACTTCCCGAAATATCACGCATTTTTCCATTACTTTAGTCCAAACATGCTTAATTTTGGAGTTAATTATGGACCGTTGACGGAAAAATAAATGCACTTTGTTGACATAGATAGTCAAATCAATTCTCTTAAACTTCTCCTCATTTGTCACAAACCGGGATGTTACAATTCATTCCCACTCACTGCACGTCCTTGTTGTGCACCAGGATCGTCACCCCCGACGATGTGAGTCTACTCCACTTGACTCCACACTCTCGTTTAGATTTGACTCTGATACCAAATTATAACACCTATCCCAATGAGTCACTCACGTCCTTTCTTGACTTGTGGATTTCACCCATGTCCGATGGCCGGTGTCTTATTTTTGAGAGATTTTACCGATTTATTTACTATTCGTGAAATCAACACCTAATTTTTCCTTGTCTTTTGGCCTTACTCACACGGTTTCGGAAATCACTTTTCGGAAGGGCATCCGTCCTTCCACTACTCCAGCCCTGAAGTTACTTATGGACATTTGATTGAAAAGGTAAATACACTTTATTGATATAGGTAGCCAAATCAATTCTCTTAAACCTTTCATCATTATCAAACCGGGATATTACAAAATTGCTAATTAGATTAAACGAAAAATGACCCGCATGTTGCGCAGGACCGAAACATAAAAGCTTTTTCGTTGGTCGAGATCCCCTTGTAAGTATAACAATGATATTTCAATATAGTTTTGTTATGTTTTTAAAATTTTGGCTGAAAAAAAAGAATTAGACTAGTGAAAATTAGATGTGGGGTAAAAAATTCTCATGAGTATCTCAAATGAAAATCCGTTTACTGTCTCTCATACTTTTCAATGACTTTATTTTTATATACTTGAAATATTCTCAAGAATATTTAATAGTGTGTTAAGTTAAATTTCAGGCTTATGACCACAAAAAGGCCAATGATTGGTTGAATCTAATTAGCAAAACTATAGTTTATTTTTATATACTTGAAATATTCTCAAATATTCTTGCACATTTTATAAGTTGGTGTTATAGTTTTATAAGAATTTAGTTCACATATAGTTTTACACAAAACTTTTTTGTATTTCACCACAAATGAAAGAAGGTCTTATACTGCAAGTGGTTTTGAACTTTATAGGAAAGGCTTGCAGTGATTTTAGTTGAGAGTTTAATTTGAAAAAGAAAACATAAAAATTTAAGGGGTTTTTTCGTTCACAAACCCACTCTTTAAACCATACATTTTGACAAACAAACATAATAATCACTGACAATGTATATGATAAATTTAGAAACGTATATACACAAACACAACTTGTCTCTCTTTTTTTTTTTTTTTTTTTTTGTTAAAAACAACTTGTCTCTCTTTCATAAAAATATACTGGAACTTAGGATATCTAGTAAACACAACATGAAAAATTGGAAATCGTGGCACCGAAGTCATATATAGATTTCGTTGCATTGTGGTAAAAAAAAAAAAAAAAAAAAAAAAGAGTTTTTTCTGTTCTTCTGTCGCGATGGACTATGTGTATATATTATTATCATTGACACATTTACGTAATAAGAAGATATATTGTATGGTTTCCAAAAAGATATATTTTAACAAAAAGATATATTGTATGGTTTCCAAAGACTCATCTCATTTAAATCAATCAGGATTGAAAGCATGAGGTTAAAAATTAAAAGTTTCGGCTACTTCACGTATCTAATCCAAAGGAATATCGTACTATTAATTAATTATCCACTCTCCCCTCTTTTCTTTGTACACGTTTTAGTCGTCTCACATCAAATCCTCTCCCTTAAAGATAATCAAAATTTGCAAAAAAGAAGGAACAAAAGATTGAGAGAGACTCTTCCAAGAACAAATCATGTGAAAACTTTGAGGTAGGACTTAACGTGAGAGGGAGGGGGTGAGACAAAAGGGATAAGAAAGGGTTGGAGCATGTTAAATCTCTGTCCACCAAACCCTCGAAGTAGCTTAGAGACTCACAAACAAGCCTGGACCAATGTAAATTCATTTTACTTTGATCCTCTCTGACTTTAGACAAGGACATATCGGGGACAATGAATTAGATTCATTTCAATCTTTTTCGTTTATGGCAATCAATACCTCCACGTAAGCCAAGTTAGGTGGAGTCGTCGCATGCACGTACCCGACTATAAACACGTGGCGATTCGTTTTATCACGAGACCTAATATTGTATGTGTGTTGTCTCCTTTCCATGGCTCTAGGGTTTATATACTTCCGTGTTTGTGACATGATGATATAACGAAAGTTGTTATCTACTCGAATTATTTGAAGGATTAAGGATAGATACGGTTAGTTTTTTTTTTTTTTTTTTTTTTTTTTAACAGATGCGGTTAGTGTTTTTAAGTAACTCACTTATAATTCCGTACAAAAAATTTGCGTCTACTTCAGCTCTTGATGTCTGAACGGAATCTTAAAACGAAGATCCAATATTATTTCATTGTAGAAAATGATACAGAATAAAATATAAACATATTCTTCACATTATATATAATCGGAACCCTATATAATCCAAACACACACACAAATATGTCAACGCAACTGTCACAAGTCACAACGCGATAGCAATAAGCTAGTTGGAAATGTGTAATAGAGTAGTTCAAAGATATTTCATCAGCAAGTGACTAAAATTAAATAAATACATTGAATTGCAACTTTACATAGATTTGGGGAATAATCAATCTACAAAATAAAAGTGGCCAAATTGGAGGCCATTTTGAAAATGAGCTAGATTATAAAGTAAAAACAGAAGAAAGAAAAATTTATCTACCGGTAGAGCAACTAAAGGATGAATTATTGGGACTGAAAGAAAAATAAGAAACCCAAATATACGCCTTAGGCTCAAATTGGGGTGACTCTTATTGGTAAACCCTTCTTAGGCACAGGGAAAGGACCATATTGTATTCCTTCATCGCCTCCTTCCACTTCCCATCTGTAAATTACCCAAACATCATCAGTAATTTTGATGAATAATAAAGATAAATAATCCGAGGTTAAACGAGAACAAAACTTTTTATATAAATTCTTCATAAAGATTCGAATTTTTTTATATAAAAATACCTGAAGGAAGTAGTGAGGTGGTGAAGGAGGATAAGCATCTCAAGTTTGGCCAGCTCACTTCCTGGACATGAGTGCACTCCATTCCCAAATGGCATGAACGTGTAAGGTTTTGGTGCTACCTGTCGACATTACAAGATATCATCTACATGCAATGTAAGTCCACCAAAGTCCCCACATAGTTGACTAAACCCTATAATTAATTTGGCTTTGAGGTCGATGTTTTATACTCTTTGCATTTTTTTATATCTTTCTAGGTAAAACGCAAACGTAGTCATAAGAGTTATTTAAAGTCATTGTTCCATGTCTCAATCACCTTATCTTCCATGCATATATGCACGTATTGTTGATATGATTAATTTATAAAAGAATATACCTCGAATCTTGAAGGATCAAATTTCTCGGGTTCGGGGAAAAAATCGGGAGAGTGATGGATTCGCCGGAAAAGAGGAAGAACTTTCCAACCCTTTGGGATCAAGTAGCCTTCATATTCGACGTCTTGTACTGCTTCTCTAAACGTAAAGGACAATACACTTGCTGCTCTTAGTGTCTCTTGTATCACCTATCATTATATGTATTATACATTAACATTAATCAATTGATACATATACGTACGAATACATTTACATTATGACATCATTATTCCAGTTACAGTTGATTATATCAAAATGGTATTATACCCTTGTGGTCAGTGGCATTTTTCTTGTATCTTCCCACGAGATTCCTCGGTTTTCTTGCTTTATCTTGTGTCGAATGCCGGTTTGCTCCCTCTGTAAAAAAAAAAAAATGAAAAACATATGTAAATACAATGTATTATGATAAAAGAATATAGTGTTATCAAAGTTTTATAACAATTTGTATTCGACTGAATTTAAATATGCGTGCGAAAAGACTAATTTGTTTAGTTCATTTTTCTTTTTCCCTCAAATCATGCTAAGGACAAATTTAAAGGTTAAAGAAAAGTGGCTGACAAAAAAAAAGGGTTAAAGAAAAGTGAGTAAGCTTCTTACGGAGACTTCTTGGAGGAGGATAGGGTTGTCGTGTAAATACTTGAGAAGCCAAGTTAAGACAGAAGCGGTGGTATCGGTGGCGGCAAAGATAACTCCGATGATGTTGTCGGCGATTTGTGAATCGCTTAAGCCATTACGTTTCTGATCCTTTGCACCGAGAAGTATTCCCAATAAGCCTCCTCCTTCTCTCTTACTTTCTCTTCTCTTTTCTATCATTCTCTTTAATTCCTCACTTAATTCCCTCCTTGCCTTCATTTTTCATTGACCAGAAAAAAAAGATTAGTATTAATACACTATACCATTTCACATTTAAATCTCTCCTAAAAGTCAACTAATTATTTTTAAAATTTTCAATAACAAAGAATAACATGAATGGAATATTTTCAACACATCAAACATCAACGCTTGTAGTTGAAACTGACTTTGTCTTCATGTTTTGTGAAAAGAATCTAACCCATGTCAAATAATATCGCACACGTGTGGTCCCTAAAAACCAAACTGTTCACAATTTTCATTTTCCATTTCTTTGTGGCAAATTACAATTCTGCATAAGCTTGTCACGTTCTTTAAGAAAATTTAAGGAATCATCTCTTATCTATAGTGATCACTAGTTCATAAGGTACAATATACCTTCATGGATTTATGAAAAAGTGTGCCAAGTAAGTTGAGAGGCATGGAGTTGTAACCCTTCTCGAGACGTTGATAGAGAAGCTTAATTGCTTCAATTTCAGTGGGCTCCTCTTTGTCTCCAAACGCTGACATGATCGCCACATCGAACGCATACTACACCCACAAATCCAATCCAGTTCTTTCATCAAGATCATTTAATATAGCGAGAGCCGATCTGAAAAAGAATTTGGCATCCCTATGCGGAATTTTAAAAGAGGGTATTACAATTTGAAATAAGCGAAACTATATTTTAAGTAATTATAGTGTAAAAACATAAATTACTCTTAATACCGTAAGGTCCAAGTTTTTAATGTTGTTTTTCCTACAAAGACATTTTAAAAGAATGGACCTAAAAATATTCAAGAATCAAATCTCTTCCCCTTTTCCGTGATATATATATATTTTTTAACTTCAATTGTTTTTCTTTATATAAACTGAGGACCGCGAAATTTGGAAATTATTTTGTCAATATTTATTTTTGGCATTTCCTCAAGGACCATCCATGCATCTAACCCAAAATAGACGAAAGAGACATACTCGTTTCATGTGTTGAAGGGTGTTGATGGACTTTTGGGATGTCCAAGAAGAGAGGGTTTGAAGGACAAGGAGCTCGATGTGAGAGACGGTTGGTCTGAGAGCAGAAGGCATGAAGGAAGACTGAACGAGCCGCTTGAGTGTGGCATGGTAAGGACCTTGGTGGAAGAAGAGAGCCTCTCGTCCAATCATACGCTCTTTGCTAGGAGGATAAGTTGGCTTGAACATGTGTGCTTTACTCACTAAGACCATTCGAGCTGCCTCTGGACTGCTTATCATCACACACGGACATCCCAATATGTGCGTCTTGAATATATCCCCATATCTGCGGATCAGGACATTTGACGCAAATTATTACGTATTTTATCTATTTTGTTGTAGTTTTTTTAATGGGGAATATTAAAGTGACGTTCAAACTACAGTAAAACCTCTATAAAGTAATAATGTTGGAACTTAAAAATTATTCTCGATATGATAATATATTAAGAAATGAAAATTATTTATTCATTAATATGACATATATAAACTTGAAATTATTATCAAATCTTTTGGATATCATAATAAAACATATATTATTAGTTTCTATAAATATTTATTTATATAAAATTTGATACATAATAAATGTTAAAATTTTATAAATAATTATAGCTACTAATGAAGTTGAAAATGATATGTTTAGAACATATTTAACAATTTTACATGCATATAAAAATTGCATTATGAGTTTTTTATATAAGAAAAAGTTAAAGATAAATTTCAATTCATAATTTAATAATTGGTTTAGGCATATACAATGTATAATTTTATATAATTATTACTTTAACTTATAATTGGAATCATATTTTTACATAGGAGTTTCAAAAATATTATTATCTTATCATCTTATCGCATTTTGTTTATTTTTACATTGGCCCGAATTGGGACTGGAGAAATTTATTATCTTATAGTGATTATTACTTTATCGAGTATTACTTTATAGAGGTTCTACTGTATTTTGTGGAATATGTAAAAGAACAATATGTATTTTTACAATTTTAGAAATCAAAAGTGACAAATTGTTATTGAAATAACGGTAGAAAGATTTGAAGTTTCGTGGTTCAACTAACAATGTGACCACTTGACTATTGTGACTTGTTTAAATTTGAGTTAGAAGGTTTGACATTAAAGAAATGCAGTTTTTTTATTTGTAACATTTTTCCCACAAATTTGTGGGTTAAAAAAAAAACATAATGAATGACATACCTAGAGTAAATAACTATGTAAGAGAAGAATAGAGTACTTGTTTTGGCGAGTGGCGAAGAAGGAATTGGGATTCTCAGTGTAGAGGCGGAGTGTCTCGCCGATGTAAGGCCAACCCATGGAGCCAGGCGGTAGCTTCCGTCTTTGCTTTTTCCGGTGCAACCGCCATTGAAGCAACACCACTAGCAACAATACTACTACTACACTGGTTATTGTCATTAGTGCCGATTCATCAGCATAAACAGAGAAGAAGAAAATCGAAGATGGTGGTGAAATTTGCATTATTTGGAAGTGATTCAAGTGTGTGTGAGTATATATATCTAAAAGTTATAGTTATGAATTGAATATATTGGTTCTTGTTAGTGACTTATGCTTGAAGAGTATTGAGGGGTATATATAGCTAGTTGAGGTAGAAAGACACTTCATTCCTGGCCTTTCTTTTTCTTTTGTTTTCACAAATTGCGTAGATTTGGCAATTATATAGATAAAAAAAGAGAAATTACAAAATTGCCGCTAAGGAAGATAGCTAATATAAACAACATTTGTTTACAAGGCCGAATCTTAATTTTTGCATTATTTTATTTGGGTAATCATTCAAAAATTCCCAACGGTTCCTTGGCCAAAACACAAGTAGTTTTAGTATTTGTATTCTTAATTTTTCGATATAGATATTTAAACTCAAAACTTTCTTTCTTCTTGTGGTTATTGTTTGCTTGATTTCTTGTGCCCTTGGATGTTCTACAATATTTTTTTTAGGATGATTTTATATTTATTGTATAATAAGAAAATCCGTACGGAACAAAAGAGGAGAAAATAAAAATGTGTAGGTTCATTGGTATTTGTGTATTTGGATAGTATTAGGCTACGTTTTTATTTTACTTGCCCTTTGGCTAACCCCACTATACACTTTAGTGACCACAAAAAACAAAGACCTTAGTCCATCATTTTTGTGCGATAAATGGGATCCACTGAAAATGTTCTATGGCTGAGTTCTCTTGTCAGTAGGAAAAAATCTATTGAATTTCCATGGAAAAATATTAAACTTCCATCAAAAAAATACGAAAATTTGTTTTTCCATTTTTGTTTTATGGGGATGAATCTTTTTCTGTACGATGTGATAGTCGATTTCTATGTATTTTTCGTATATGCAGCATTATATTTATTTTATATTATTGAAATATCCTGAAGGCGTCAAATATTCAAGATGACAAACTATTATCTCATTCAAAGATGTTATGTAAAAACAAAACCTAGCAAACATAAAAATAAGAGAATTACATTATAATGGACTCAAACAAACTTTGTCGACTAAAATGGCATTATATTTTTTTATGAGTAGCATAAATAATTTGTGAAAAATCATTTCATGTAAAACTAAAACATTATGTTTAGGTTTATTTTTTTCTCACATTAGGATTTAGATTTTTGGGTTTAGGGTATAGATTTGAAGATTTAAGGTTCATAATTTTGGTTTAGGGTTTAAATCATTAGTTAATTAGTTTTAAAAAATATTTTTTATGTTGAATTTTATTCGATTTTGGTCATAAAAAATTATAATGCCATTTTTGTCATATTAAGTGTTTTGGTCTATTGTCCTAAGAATAAAACGTTTACAAGTTTGGAAATAATTTTCAAATTCGGTGATGAATGTAAAATACAAAGAAATAAATCTGGAAAAAAACACTAGGTTCTTCAAACAAAAATATATAAAAATGTCGACTACATACTATTTTGGCTGTAACTGGTAAACACAAATTAGAATTGATGAAATTATGATGAATGAAATAAAATGAATTGAATACAGTAGAACCTCTATAAAGTAATACTCGATAAAGTAATACTTCGATAAATGAATAAAATTTTGGAATCCCAAATTAAGTTTTTGGTCTAATTATCTCTCTATAAATTAATAATCTCACTAAAGTAATAAAATATTAGAATCCCATCGTTATTATTTTATAAAGGTTTTACTATATGGCAAAAAAGAGAAGAAATAATCCTTTGAATTTTATTTTATTTTCTTCTTTGAATTAGGGATGACATGTGATCCTTTAACTCTTTAGTGGATCCTCCGCCCCTATTTTTAATCTCTTATTCGATTTCCACTTATGAATCCTTACAGAATGCTGACAAAAGAATATATAGGTTTGGGTTCAGAACTTTTTCATGTTAATCAAAATTTACTATAACAGATTGAAAAAAAACGAATGTATGTTCTATCATTAAATTTGAAAATTTTCTTACCTTTGTGAACCGATCACCTTAATTTATTTCGGTATTGTAATTAGAACTTGTCCCTATGGGACATCCAACAACAAAAAGTGTTATTTTCTTACCTTTGTGAACCGATCACCTTAATTTATTTCGGTATTGTAATTAGAACTTGTCCCTATGGGACATCCAACAACAAAAAGTTAACACTTGAAAACTGTGTATGGTCTTTAACAAAAAAAAAGAAAACTGTGTATGGTCGTTCGTTGTGGTGAAAGGGCTGCGCAGTGGATAAGTTGGAGAAAAGTTGACAGAATATAAATCAATAATATTTGGAGGTTTGAAATATATAAATAAAAGAAGGTAGCCCGTGACATCCTGAGATATCACACATCATCAAAGATCAGAGAGGGAGTCAGAGATGAACCAAAAAATCCTGCAAAATGCAGTAACCGCTTGGCCTTCAACTCCTCAGCTACTCACACAGTCACACTTCACCATTTCCTCCTCCTTAAGAAACTTTCATAAATATGTAGGGAAAATTACTCTTTAGTCTTGTGTGTTTGCGTATTCAAGATAGAAATGAGACAACTAGAAATTTTAAGAAAATTTTCTTTATAATTAGGAAAGGGATTACAAAAGCTCTCAAATGTTTTTTTCGATGGATGATTACAAATGAGACCAAACAACTCTATTTATACTAGTGGTAGCTTCTTCTAGAATTCTCTTATAATCTTATCCTAATTAAACTTTCTTTATTCTTCTAGAACATTCACTAATCCTTATCTACTTAGCTTTAATATTTCTAGATAATTCTTCTTTTCTCCATAACTCCATTTCTCCTTCTTCATAGTTCTAGAGTCTTCTTTATTTAATTTTGGGCTAATGGAGGGAATATCCAACAAATCTCCCCCTTCCCGACTTAGCCCGAAATTGTCACGATGCCGATACCTTGACAACAATCTTCAAACTTTTTGATTGGCAACACTTTGGTCATGATGTCTGACCAATTTTCGTCTGTGTGTACTTTGTCGAGATGTATGAGTTTCTCTTCTAGAACTTCTCGTATCCAATGATGTCTAATATCGATGTGCTTCGAGCGGGAATGCAAGGTTGAGTTCTTTGCTAAGTGAATAGCACTCTGGTTATCACAAAGCAGAACATACTTACCTTGCTTTACTCCCAATGCATGGAGAAAGTTCTTCATCCATAATATCTCCTTGCAAGCTTCAGTGGCTGCGATATACTCTGCTTCAGTAGTTGACAAAGCAACACACTTTTGTAGCTTTGATTGCCAGGAAACAGCTCCCCCTGCAAAGGTAGTTACATACCCTGATGTTGACTTCCTGGAATCCTTGTTGCCCGCCCAATCTGCATCGGTATAGCCTTGTAACTCAAGCTTCCCATTACCAAAACAAAGACACCTTTTTGTTGTGCCTCGTAGATAACGGAGGATCCATTTTACTGCCTTCCAATGCTCCTTCCCTGGATTTGCTAGGAAGCGGCTCACAACTCCAACTGCATAGGCGATGTCTGGCCGTGTACATACCATGGCGTACATGAGACTGCCTACTGCTGATGCATATGGAGTATTCATCATTTCTTCTTTTTCTTTCTCATTTGTTGGACATTGTTCCGTACTTAGCTTGAAATGTCCAGCAAGTGGAGTGTTTACCGGCTTTGCCTTGTGCATGTTGAATCTCTCCAGCACCTTTTCAACATATCATTCTTGGGATAGCCAAAGTCGCTTCTTTGACCTATCACGAGTGATTTTCATCCCAAGAATCTGTCTGGCAGGCCCCAAATCTTTCATAGAGAAACACTTGCTCAAATCTTTCTTTAGAGCAGCTATTTTGATGCGGTCATGGCCCACAATCAACATATCATCAACATAAAGCAAAAGTATGAGAAAGTCGCCGCTAGCGTACTTTTTTATGAAGACACAATGATCATTCGTGGTTTTCTTGAAGTTATGATCCGCCATAAAGGAATCAAACTTCTTATACCACTGCCTTGGGGCTTGTTTAAGACCGTAAAGGCTCTTCTTTAGTCGGCATACCATGTTTTCTTTGCATGAGACCTTAAATCCTTCAAGTTGCTCCATGTAGATCTCCTCTTCGAGGTCACCATGAAGAAATGCCGTCTTGACATCGAGTTGTTCAATTTCCAAGTCTAGAGTAGCAGCTAGACCAAGAACAACTCGGATGGAGGACATCTTTACCACTGGAGAGAATATTTCTTCAAAGTCTATGCCTTTCTTCTGGCTGAATCCTTTTACAACCAATCGAGCTTTGTACCTGGGTTTTAAGCTGTTATCTTCAGACTTTATCCGATACACCCATTTATTCTTCAAAGCTCTTTTTCCTTTTGGTAACTCCACCAACTCGTACGTGTGATTCTCATGCAAGGATTCCATTTCATCTTGCATGGCTTCTACCCATTTATCTTTGTGGGTGTCGACTATGGCCTCCATATAGCTTTCAGGCTCCCCCTGATCTGTAAGAGTCACGTATTCATCCAACGGATATCGTGTAGACGATATCCTACCTCTTGCTGACCGTCTTAATTCAATCTCTTCTCCTGGCTCTTGTTCTTCGTTCTCATCACCATTTTGATCTGAAGTAGTGGTGTCTTCTTCAGGGTCGTTTTCACCATCTTCAACCGCTTCCTCTGGATTATCACGTGATTGATGATGTTCTACATTTTTGCTAACCTTTAGCTTTGGCTTCTCCGACCTTTGGATGTCTTCGATTGTCTGGTCCTCGAAAAATACAACATCTCTGCTTCTGATGATCTTTCTATTTTTCGGATCCCAAAGTCGGTAGCCAAACTCATCTCTTGATGAGCCAAGATAGATGCATTCCTTGGTCTTGGAGTCTAACTTAGCTCGTTCATCCTTAGGAATATGGACAAATGCTCTACACCCGAATACCTTCAAATGGTTGTAGTTGACCTTCCTTCCTGACCAAACTTCCTCTGGGACATCACCGTTTAATGGAACTGATGGTGTAAGGTTGATGATATCAACCGCGTTCATGATAGCTTCTCCCCAGAATGACTTTGGTAGTTTTGCATGAGAGAGCATACAACGAACTCTTTCTCCAATTGTTCGATTCATTCTCTCAGCAATACCATTCAGTTGTGGTGTCTTGGGTGGTGTCTTCTCCATCCTGATTCCATGACTTTTGCAGAATGTCTCGAAGGGACCCCGGTACTCTCAACCATTATCAGATCGAACGCACTTGAGTTTTTGACCCGTACCTCGTTCTACTTGGGCTACAAATTCTTTGAAAGCATCAAGAACTTGATCTTTCGATTTTAATAAACGTACCCATACTTTTCTTGAGTGGTCATCGATGAAGGTGACGAAATATGATGCACCACCAATGGATTTTTCAGACATGGAACATACATCGGTATGCACAAGATCGAGAATGTGATTCCTTCTCGTAGGTGTAGAAGATCTCTGGAAAGCGACTCGATGTTGTTTTCCAGCTAAGCAATCAGAACATGGTTCGAGGGACATACCTTTCATATTGGGGAGTAAATTCTTTCGAGCGAGAATATTTAGACCTTTCTCGCTCATATGTCCCAATCTCCGGTGCCATATCTCCATGTTAGCACTTGCGACATTTACTTCCTCATTACAAAGCTTAGCTTGGGTCACATACAACAATCCCTCTTTATTTCCTCGAGCCATAATCAAGTTTCCTCTGGTTAGTTTCCACTTGCCTCCACCAAAGTGATTTTCCAAACCAGCATCATCAAGCTTTCCAGTTGATATGAGATTGAGTCGCATGTCGGGAACATGCCTCACATCTTTGAGAACCATCTTACATCCTGTGTTTGATGTAAGGATCACATCTCCTCTTCCAACAATCTTGCTTCTTCCTTGATTTCCCATTTGTACGTTACCAAAGTTACCACTTTGGTAAGTTGAGAAGAAGCTTCCATGAGGAGTGACATGAAAGGAAGCACCAGAGTCAACGATCCATGAAGTATCATTGGAGGCAATATTGAGAAGATTGCATTCTCCAATAATATAAACATCGTTATCCTCGTCTGACACAATGGTGGTGGTCTTGTCATCGTGCTTCTTTGTGGGATTAAACCGGTCTGGTTTTATGTTACCCGTTTGTTGGTCTTTCTTGTAAAACCGGCATTCTGGTTTTCTATGACCCACTTTTCCACAATAGTAGCAAGTAACTCTAGGGCGTGACTTGGATCGTCCCCTAGATTGATCTCTATCTCGGGTTCTATTGCGTCCACGAGTTTCATCTCTACCCCGTCTATCTATGACGTTTGCCTCCGACATGGTGCTTGAACCTCGTTCTTTTCTCCTTGTTTCTTCGTTTAGAAGACTATCGCTGACGGTGTCCATGGTGAGCTTTTCCTCTGGTGCTGAATTGCTGAGAGTGACAACTAGTGTGTCCCAACTCTCTGGTAGGGAGCTAAGGAGTAAAAGGGCTTGCATTTCATCTTCAATCTTCATGTCGACTTTGCTTAATTGATTGACGACCCCCTTGAAATTGTTCAAGTGCTCCATCATGCTCTGGCCATCCTTGTATTCCAACTTTACCAGCCGTCGAACGAGGAGAGCTTTGTTCCGAGGCGTTTTCTTTTGAATCATGGACTCAAGTTTTGTCCATAATTCATAAGCGTTGGTGTAAGTAGAGACATGTTCGAAAAGTGATCGATCAATGTACTTACGGATTACAGCAACCGCTTTTCGATTTAAAATCTCCCATGCCTTGTCATCCTTTCCTGCGGGCTTATCCTTTGTAATGATGGGCTCATGCAAGTCCTTGCAATAAAAGTGATCTTCCATCATCGGCTTCCAATAAGAGTAGTTGTCCGTCGTAAGCTTAAACAATATCACCTTCAAAAGTAACGGTAGCCTCCATCTTAATATGCACAAGATATCAATGCTACAAGTGATCTTGTGAACCTGGCTCTGATACCAGCTGTAGGGAAAATTACTCTTTAGTCTTGTGTGTTTGCGTGTTCAAGATGGGAATGAAACAACTAGAAGCTTTAAGAAAATTTTCTTTTATATTAAGAAAGGGATTACAAAAGCTCTCAAATGTTTTCTTCGATGGATGATTACAAATGAGACCAAACAACTCTATTTATACTAGTGGTAACTTCTTCTAGAATTCTCTTCTAATCTTATCCTAATTAAACTTTCTTTATTCTTCTAGGACATTCACTAATCCTTATCTACTTAGCCTTGATATTTCTAGATAATTCTTCTTTTCTCCATAACTCCATTTCTCCTTCTTCATAGTTCTAGAGTCTTCTTTATTTAATTTTGGGCTAATGAAGGGAATATCCAACAAAATATTGGGTAAACAAGAAACTATTATTAAAATGTTTTTTATACATATGATCGGTGTTGAGTGGAAATGATTGTTTTTTTTTTTTTTTTTTTTTTTTTGACCAAGAGCATATGGGGGGGGGGATTAGTTTATTAGTGGAAAGAATTTTATTAGTTTGTTTTTTGGATAGATTATAAGTATTTATGTCATGTAATCAATTTTAAGATACATTAATGTTTATTGTTATTAATTTTGATTTTACAATGGTTTACTTATAAGAATCATGTGTTACAATTATATGACTTCCCTTGTATAACAAACACTAAAGATAAGCTTATAAAAGGCGTAAAAAGAGTAAAACTTAATCACATGGAATATGTCGGAAAAACAGAATAACTTAATTACATACTGACATTTTTTGTTAAAAATTACATACTTACATGGAATAATATTTAGGGAACTTGGATTATATAACTAGTTATAGGGTTTACTTAACTTCTCTCTATCATTTAGCTCCAGATTCGATATCAGATTCTCCATTTTCATCATGTTTCGGTAGCGTTGTGAAACGTTCTTCGCTCATGAATAAAGAGACCCTTCTTAGCTCAAAATTCCTGTTTAATGACATGCTACGTGGCCATGGTCTGGTCATCTGCACAGTCGAAGGGCTCGAAGTGCACTGAGTTATTGGTGAAATCACATTATGAACGGCATTGTTCTTGAACGTATGCAAATTCATGTCCTTCTCATCCAAGATTCTGAACAAAAACTTTAGCTTTCTCCACAAGGAACCTTCGGAAGCATCACATAGAGTGTGCCTGTGTTCGTACAAGAAGAGGGCAACAAAGACAAGAAATGCCAAGAACGAAGCAATGCCTGCTATTAAAAATAGACCCCAGAAGCTACTGAGGCTGAGACGGTACGAATGAGCGGTCCTTGGATCAGGACAGTCACCGTCTTTCTTGAACCATTTGTTCTCGATGATTTCCATTTCTTCGCCTTGAGTCACATTTAAGATAGCCCTTGAGAAATCATCCGTCAGAGGTGAATTCTTGGGAAATGCCTACACACCGATCATGAAAGCAATGGAAATACGCTCTTGATTTTGTTGTACAACATGTTGTTCTGTATATGTAAATTTAAAAGGAAATATAAGGAACTTACGAAGCCAAAACCAGCAGTTTTGTAGAAAGGCTCAACCATGGCGTATTTGGAGCAGTTCTTAGAAATGATAGCCTTAAGGTAGGCCACTTCGTCGAAAGCTGCCACAATTGTCCCATTGGAAAAGAGCTGGTCACACTCTTCGGCGGAATCAAAAGGCTTGAGCTGAGTTTCACTAAATTTCAAATCTTGTAGAATATCTTTAACGAAAGCACCGCGTTGGTACCCTACAGGCTTCTCATTTCTAATGAGATCTTCCACAGTTGTCGCCGTTGGGTGTAGTCGTTTTACCATCAGGACAGATGTGAGATTCGCTGTGTAGCTTTGAGTCAGCACTAGCACCACAAAGCACCACACAACCACCACAAACCTTGCTAAGTTGCTTACCACCTTCTCACCTATATACACGCATGCAAAGTTTCACTTTATGATTAGCATATATATCTTGATTCTTGTTACAAAATATCACATTTTAAAAGAAGAACTTTAGCAAGACTTAATCATACAAAAACAAAATCACTCTCACTAATTGTAAAATGGTGGTAGTAACTTACGGTGGGCAAAGACCATGGTAGAGAAGGAGAACCAGAAACTAGTGCCAATCTGGTGGTGAGGCGGTCCACGGAAGTCGTCATTGATTCTATGTTCGAAAAGCCACACAACAAAACCAATGAGGATGAAGAAACAACCGGTGGTGACCCATAGGCTTAAACTCCAAGGTTAGAGGAACACCCATATGTTCTTGATCTCATTGTATCTCAGTGGCACCATCATAGAAACTCCAGACTCTGTGAACGGTATCGTGAAGTCAGCATTCAAAGACCGGTCCGCTGTGATTGTTACATCTCCAACGAGTGCATCCAACTTCTGCATCAATTGTTAATAATATGTTAGAAATCTGAAATAAATAAATAAAAACTTATTTTTAAGTAAAAAATGTTTAAAAACTGAACAGAAAACTACACATTTGTGTGTGTCAATTTTCAAATCTACACATCTAAGGTGTTCATTTTCAAAACTATGTTTTTTATTGAGTAAAATAATTCTAAAACCTAAAATATAAACCCTAAACCCTAAAACCTAAACTTAAACCCTAAATCTAAACCACAAACCCCAAAATCTAAACCCTAGTCAAGGATTAGTGAGCCTAAACTTATATATTAAAATTAGAAAATGTGTAGTTTTAAAATTGTCACATTAGAAAGAGATGTACAGTTTTGAAAATTAATACCCAAAAACTGTATTTCTTAAAATTTCTCAAGAAGAAGAAAAAAGACTTACCCCGTTTCTGAGTTGACAGACACAATTGTTGTACTCATCATACTCCAAACGGATGTATTGAGGAATGACTGAGTATGGCAACTTCTTAAGAGCAGCTTCAAAGATGTCTATGGTGTAACCCTTTGGGATCGTTAATGTGTTATTGCTCGGTTCTATTATTTCGGCCTCTATCAAATTCAAGAATCCTTTCTTCACTGGAACCCCCACTCTAAGCTTCTTACCGTTTGTCGGAATCTGCCAACCTGCTGGTCTAAGTGTCGACTTTCCAGGCCATATCACCTCCCCTAACATTATAGTGTTGTTTGACTTTGCATTCACGAGTCCATTGCTTGGGCTCCAGAATCCAATAATATTCTCTTTATTTCCAACGACATTAATGATCTCAAACGTTGATGACTCGAGCTGCCCGTTAATGAGATGAAACTCTCCTGCTAAGCCTTTGAATCTTACATCCGAGAGAGCCTTTATAATTAAGACTTGGACCGTAGCGACAGACTCCTAGGGTTCCTAAATCTGTCTTGTTGTTTGACAAGGCATTCCCATTACCATAACTCAAGCTCTTTCTGTTTGTTTTCTCCACAGCCATGGCCAATGCAGTGATCGAATCATAGGCCCATAGCGCGAAAACGTTTGGCTCTCCATTTTCATTATCCTCCATCGATGGATTCTCCTTCACGAACTTCCTCTTCCATCTCGTGCGGAAATATTTAAGCTCTTTTGTTTGGGGGACTTGAGTCCTCACACCTAACACGCCCTGCACAGTCTCCAAGCCACGACTGTTATATCTCAACATATCTGTTATTCCGTTTGATAGTATCCACACGTACCCTTCCTCCATCATTCCGATCTCTCTAGCTTTCTGCAAAACTCGGAATCCGAGACTTGATGCAACGTGGACAACGAATACCCTCGTCTGCTCCGTCATGAGCTTATTAAGTTCCTTATATATCTGGTCATCGGTAGCCTCCAGAGAGATCACACTCCTATAGACTTTCACGTCTTGTAACGCGTCAGACAAGTGAAGCATGATTCCATTACCTAAAACGTTGTCCACATACATGGCCACGACGCTTCTCCACTCGAAGTATTTCACAACGGCTGCAATGGCGTCGACATGAAGTGAGTCGTCGAGAGTGGCTCGGACGAAGTAAGGGTTGTTGATGGATGTCAAAAGAGGGCTTGTTGCAGAGAATGTGATGATCGGTACTTGAGTTTTGTTGGCCATTTTGATAATAAATTCTGCTTGCGGAGAGGTTCTTGGTCCGATGATGGCGCTCACTCTCTCGTTCTTGATTAGGTCCAAGGCTGCTTGTGCCACAAGCAAACACACACACAAAATATAATGTTAAGAAAATCTCACTAAATATAGCAGGTTAAGAACACTAATTTAAACTATTTAATGACACTTCAAACTAGGTAAGTTAAAATATTAATTGTACATGTATCATATTCATATGCCATGCCACCAACTTTTCATCTAATATATTAGAGAAGACTTCTCATTTAAATATTTGAACGAGTTATGAATATGAGTTTTTAAGACCATACAACTGTCACAAAGACTATCTAGAAAATAAATAAAAATGAAGACTTGGTCTTGAAAAAAACAGAGGACTCGCGATTCCGAAACACCGGCGCACTGTGTTTCTCTTTATTAGAAAAGATGTTTACACACTTTTCAATTGGAATTACACATAGCCTAAGACAACCCTTAGCTTGTCACCAATTGATTTCTAATCTACACTAAACACATATTAACAACAGAGTTAATCCCATGTTTCTACACCGATCTGCAATTTAATGCTCTTACGGTTTTTCAACAAGAACACAAAGCTTATCCTGTAACTTTTGTTCTCTAAACAGCTGACCTTTAGAACGCCTCCTTTCTCCGTATTTATATCAGTCGAAAGGCACAGCTTATAGGTCGTGAGATTTGTCCGTACGAGTCCACCTCAGCGACTCAAGACACGTCATTAAAATGATCCAGATTTAACTGTTCAGCTGATGTTCCAACAACTCCGTTTGTTGTTCCAACAACTCTCCAAGTTCGACCTTCACTGCTTCACACCACTACAACACTTTCAATCTCCCCCTTTTTGACTGAATATGTCAATCCAAGCATTCCTATAAAACAGTCCACATAGACAGCAGCAAAACATAGATGCAAAAGAACCAGAGAGGCATAAAGACTGAAGCACATTAAACCTTCTTTGCAATTAGATTGAGATTTTAAAGGTTCACAAAAACGCCCACCACAAAAAAACATTTCAATCTCATTCTCTCCCAAGAAAGAAACTTGAGAAAAGGAGACGTAACCAACTCCCCCTAAAACCCAGAAACCACTCATAAAAACCTCTAATCCTTCCAAGGGAATGATTCACCAAATTGTTTCACCTACCAAATTCTCCCCCTGCTTGGATGGCACTATTCAGTTAAAAACATCCTAAATAAGACGAGCAAACCACAAATACAAAACAGAGGAAGTAGAGAACTTATTGTTAACTTGAGCGATTTTGGCAGGGTATAGAGTGGAGGCATGAAACGGAGGAAGAAGCACGAGTTTGCTTCCTTGCATTGCCATTGCGTACAACAACTTTGAAATGTGGCAATAGAAAAGATTCATGTGCGATGCAACAGAGACACAAAAGTGAATTTTCGCTTTGGTGTCATGAAGACAGAAAGTGAATTTTCCCTTTTGTTCTCATCTCTTCTAACCTTTGAAAAGTTCATAGTTCGCCCACAAATTTAGGAGAGATCACAAAACATGACTGAACCTGTTACATGTCCTATCACATCTCACAGGAAAACATTAGTGCACACATGCCACAAATAACACACAAAAAGCAGAAATACCCAAGACAATCAAGAAGTGAACACAACAAGCAAACTCAACTGAATTTTCGCAAGCAACTTAAGTTTTCAGATTAAAGACCCCTGGAAACATTTTTAAATATGTATAATTACCTTCTTTGAAGCAGAGATGAGGAACTTGTTCCAGCTTCGTCTGCACAATGAGGAGATGATGTGTTTCCTTCCCCCCTTTTTTTTTTAATATACAAAACAAAACATTGTTGGAACACACAGCTTGTTGTTCCAACATGGCAGCTATTTCTCAATATTGAGGAGCTTTCACACATGCTGATCCTATCGCAGGTAGCTAGCACACTGACATATCCGTAGAGAAGACAAGTGTGAATGAAGCAGGGGAGTTTTAGCGCAGGCCAGAGGACACCAAAACTGATCCAACATCTTGATTAGAGCTTTTAGGAGAATAATGCAAGTTGATCAGACTTTGATGTCCTGGTGATATAGAGAGAATCACCTGAGGACTTATTTGCCTCTGACATGGAGACACAAGCCATCTTCGTTTTATTGTCTTTCCCTTTTTTTTGTTTCCTTTTTTTTTTTTTTTATTTTTTTTTAAACGAAGATGCTCCATGTCAATTCATAGATAAGCTCAGCTTCATCGTATGAGATGTGTTGTTTCTTACTGCTCCTTTCTGCAACAACATCTCTTCCTTTGCAAGAACCACCCAGAGGGTTTTGTGTTCATTTCTCACCACACAACACTTCAGTCACACTTGTCAAGTCTTGAGGACATGGAAGGCAGCTTTTCCCACGATAGACTTAACAACAAGAAGTTTTGAGACCAAGGACAATATGTACATTTCCTGAAAAACAAATCAAAAACCCAGAAAAGAAAACACAACAGATTCCCACTGTACAAACGAAACCTGTTCCAAAAAACAACTTGCAACAAAGAAGATTAGAGTTCATGATATACCTCTATTTTACCTACTTTTTATGCTATTTTACTATGGTTTTCTAATGGTTTTCTAGTGGATTCTTGTGTTAAAAGGTAGTTTTTATGGATTTATAGTGCAAAGAGTCATTTTAGGTAAAAAGGTGCATTATGGAGCAAAACAGAGATTTGGACTCTAAACCAGTTCAATGCCCCTGCATCAACTTTGGATGGAGCTAGAAAAAGATCTACTCAATGGATTTCATCAAGACCAGTTCCCTGCGTGCTCTGATTGAGTTAACTTTCCAACGCAAGTGGAACGGCCTATTTGGATGAGTAGAAAAGGAGTTATAGCCAAAAGAGTGAAGACTGCTCCAGACGGCTCTATCGAGAATCAGCGCCCAACCGCGCAGTCCGGCTGGCCGAGGAACGAATGTTCCGCGCTCGGCCAAAACTGTGTCCGTCCGTCTGAAGTCTCGGCCAAAGTCCAACCGCTCGGCCGATCACGCATCACGACCCGGGAAACATTAAGCCCGCGGTCGGCCAAGCCACAACCGCCACGCCACGCCGCGCACGACCAAGCGCGCGAGCCGGGAAGTAAAGCCTCGCGGCCGCGCAACTCGTCTCACGTACCACGGCCGATGCATCCGTCCGAGCCGGGAAACTCCCGCGTCCGGCCGAGAAACCATCGGCCAATTCCATCCGTCCGACCACGCCGGCCGACCGAATCATCCGGCCACGACCGTTCCGACTCGGCCCAAGACCCGACTGTCCGGCCGACCGTCCCGACCGACCGTCCGAACGCCGCGGTCGACCCGAAGCCGTTTTTGAAGCCCAATCCGCACAATTCAAGCCCAAAGCCGGCGCCGACCTAGCTAGATTAGGTTTAGCCGCTTCTCATACTTAGAGCATTATAAATACTTCTTTTTAGCCTTGTAACTCAAGAAGGAGAGAGACCACAATCTATTTTACATCTTAATAAAGTTTTGCTTGCTTTTACTTTGTTCTTGCTTGTTACTCTTTCTAGAGAGGATTCGAATCTCTGTTCTTATGAATATGAATTCGTGTTCCTTCTCTATGTCTGAGTAGTTTACTTGTTAAGTGATAGGAAGTCAAAGGATAGCATTCATGTATGCTTGATGATTGATCACAATTAGGGTTTTACTTATAATCTCCATCTTTGCTTATACTTAATGCTTGTTGTTAATCTGGCCAATTAGCATATGCCTTTAGGTTGATTTGAGCCTCGACAGTGCTGTATCATTCGCCTGAACTAGTATTTGGTGGGCAATCTCTTTTAGACTGCGACAGTTGATCTACTTGTAGGTTGTGAACAATTGATCTTGATCGAACTAATGCTTGATTTAATCACCTAGGGACATACCAAAAGTTTAGCGACTAGGTAGATTAACAAAGGGGTCGGAGCCTCGACAGTGGAATGATCATACCATAGTGTTTCAAGTTCTAGATTAGCACCTAAGTGCGGTAACCCTAATTGATTGATTTCATGCTTCTTGAATTGCTTATCTCAAGACTATCCTATTGCTTAGCCTTTCTCTCCTATTGAATTCTCACTTTTAATTACTTGCATGCTTTACTTTCTCTGCACTCAACCAACTTATACTTTTGCCCTAGCTTGTTCTCAAACTCATAACTTGTAGTGTGCAATCTGGTCCTTGTGTTCGATACCCGTTTACTACTTCTGACCTGTGCACTTGCAGAATCAGGGATAGGAAAGGGGAAGACCTGATCCCGCGATCAGTTCACAAACGCCCAAACATTTTTGAAAATGAACAAACGTGTTTAGATCTAGGGGTTTTGTGAAAATAATAGCAAATTGCCACTCAGACAAGACATGTTCAATCACCACTTGTTTAGCTTCCACTAAGTTCGTTATGAGGAGATGATAGCTATCAATGGTTTTAGTTATAGAGTGATGCACAAAAGTTCCAGAGATATCAATGGCATCTTGATTATCACATTTGTCAAGTAAAAGATCAGAAGTCATACCATATTTAGAACCCATTTGTCTCCTCCATAACAGTTGAATCCAAAAGTTTCCCAATCCAATGAAGCTTGCATCACCGATGGAGATAAAGACACAGATTTGCTTCACAATGGCGCTCATATGGGTTTTTGACGACTTGTTGGAACACATCATAAATTGTTCCACCAAATTCTTTACAAAAGTGCGTTGAGACACACTATTATCATCTTTTCCTTCATTGCAGGCTTCAGAGACAATCTTCTCTCCATGCTTCATCTTTGGAACACATTTGACAAGTTCCTGACTCACCATCTTTGACAAGCTTTTTGCATTCATTTGTTCCAATTTTTCATTCCAAAAAACTGGGTTGTTCTTCTCATCTTTCAAACAGACTTGTGATTGCTCCCACATATAGCAATTGTTCTCACTGCGTATACCCGAGAGGATGATCCGGTTCTCAGCATCAAAAGCCCAACACTTGACTTTGTTGAAGGACACAATCAATCCTTGATCACATAATTGACTCACGCTTATCAAGTTTGCAGTCAAACCTTTAACAAGGTAGACGTTTTCCAGCTTTGGCAACTCCTTGTCAAGAATAGTTCCTTTCCCTTTGATTCTTCCCAGAGTTCCACAACCAAATGTCACATTGCTTTCCTTAACAACAGCAAAATTTACCAAGTTTTCCTGAGATCCAGTCATGTGTTGAGAAGCACCACTATCAAAGTACCAAGGCTTACTAGTAGAGTTGGAAGGAGAAATATATGCCACCATGCATCAAAGCTCAGACTTCACCATCCAAACTTGTGATTTCCTGTCTTGATATTGAAAGTATCTCCCTTGCTTCAACATTCCATTCACTTTATCAGCAAACTGATAGCAATATCTTTTGATATGGCCTTGTCTCCCACAGTAGTAGCATTTCATTCTTTCTTTGAACTTCATGTGATCAACTCTACGTGTTGGAACACCACAACTCATGTTGCAACTCCTCACGAATTCAGACCTCTGGTTGTGACGACTATGACCAGGACACCATGGTTTCTCAGATTGAGTGATAGAAGAGCTTCTGTTCACAAACTTTGTCTTTCCAGTGGTCTCTCCTCCAGAATATCCCAAACCAAAGTTACTCTTCCCAACTCTGCCCATCGAAAGAATTTTGTCTAAGTCCTTAGTTCCACTATTCAACATGAGAATCTTCTTTATGGTTTCTGCTAGATAATGAGTGAGAATATTGTTCTTGTCTTCCTCAAATTTCAGAGCATCTCTCAGCTCCTTGTTCTGACATGTAAAGCTACTTTTTCTTCAATCCATGAAAGCTTTTCTTTACCAAGTAGCAACCAAGTTGTCATACAACTTCCGAAACTCAGATTCAACATCAATCATTGAATCATCTTCTTCTTCACTCTCAGATGACATTCCTATCAGATTTGCTTCTGCTTCTGATGAATCTTCATTTCTGTCTTCAACTGATTCACTGTCTGATGAGTCACATTTCTCTTCAATAGCAACCATAAACGCCACATATCCTCTTACCCCATCAGATTCTTCAACACTATCTTCTGAGTCACTTTCACTCATTCCCTTTCCTATCAGAACCGCTGCACTCAGCTTTAGTGTGACCAAAACCTTTGCATTCAAAGCATTTGATCTCCTTTCTCTTGGCAGTGGGACACTCGGATTTGAAATGTCCGTAGCCACGACATTCATGACATTGTTGATCACTCTTTTTCCATGTTCTGTCGTTGTCTCTCTCACCACTTGATTGCTTTGAGAATGGTTTCTTTCTTCCTCTTTCTACTCTTTTCAAAGCTTTGCTGAAGTTTTTCGCCATCAAACTCATTTCGTTCTTGAGCTCTTGAATGTCTTTGCGGTCATCTGCCACAAACGCAATTCCTTTCGAACCATTCGACACTTGGAGCAATCTCCATCTCATAAGCCTGTAAATGACCAACAATCTCATCCAAGTCCATGTTGTCGGTGTCGAGAGCAGTTCCCATGGCTGTTTTCTTCGTTCGAATTTTGGCGGAAGACTTCTCAACAGTTTCTTGACCAGCTTCTTGTCTTTGTATTTCTTCCCATGTTTTGTGCTTCATTGGCGATTGAGCTGAGTTTTCCACTGAACTCTTTGACAGTCTCAGATTCACCCATCCGTAGTCTCAAAACGAGTTGCAAGCATGTCAATTCTGGACCTTTTGACATTTAGAAGTTCCCTCGTAAGCCTGTTTCAGCTTGTCCCAAGCTGCTTTTGCTGACTCACAACATTGATACGCTCGAATTGTTTCTCATTCAGAGCATTGAAGATAGCGGATATCGCTCTGCGTTGTACTTAGCCAGACTCTTCTCATCATCTGTCCAGAGGAGTTTATCTTGGAACCTGTGAGCCATCCTCTCCTAAGCAGTAGGAGCGCTCCATCCGGTTTCAACAGCAGTCCAAGCATCTTCATGGATTCCCCTAATGACAGCTCGCATCTTCATTTCCAGTGACCATAGTTTCCTTTCTCGAGAATCGGATTTCGCTGCAAAGCTACCAGCTCCTTTGACGAGTCCATCTTTCCGCAGGATCTTCACCTGTTGTAAAGCTACAACTTGGTTCAGATGCCCGCTCTGATACCAATTGAAAAAGCAGAGGACTCGCGATTCCGAAACACCGGCGCACCGTGTTTCTCTTTATTAGAAATCTTTCAAGATGTTTACACACTCTTAAATTGGAATTACACACAGCCTAAGACAACCCTTAGCTTGTTACCAATTGATTTCTAATCTACACTAAACACAGATTAACAACAGAGTTAATCCCATGTTTCTACACCGATCTGCAATTTAATGCCCTTACGGTTTTTCAACAAGAACACAAAGCTTATCCTGTAACTTTTGTTCTCTAAACGGCTGACCTTTAGAACGCCTCCTTTCTCCGTATTTATATCAGTCGAAAGGCACAGCTTCTAGGTCGTGGGATTTGTCCGTACGAGTCCACCTCAGCGACTCAAGACACGTCATTAAAATGATCCAGATTTAACTGTTCAGCTGATGTTCCAACACTCCGTTTGTTGTTCCAACAACTCTCCAAGTTCGACCTTCACTGCTTCACACCACTACAACACTTTCAGGTCTGTCAAGAGATTGCTCTTACTTTTATTATAGACTACATAAGAAGAAACTTCGTCACCAGAAATCTTAGCGACGACCACATAAGACGACACTTGGATTTAATTGTGATCTAACATGTTTCTAAGATTCAGTGAAAGCAGTGACCAGCTACATCATGTCTGGCCGGACATAACCCCTAACTTCCTACGTACGTAGTATCTTTCATTCATCAACTGCATGTTTGCAACTAATAATTAATAATTCAGATGATACGTCACATTACATGTAGCAATAGACAAAGAAGTAACGAACCTGCAGCTGAAGCTTGAACAATATCTTCCATAGAATCTCTGACGTGAGGCACAAGTCTTGTGCGGTAATTAGGATGATCTTCATAGAAATCGGACAGTGACATGTTAATAGAAGTGAGGCAGTTCTTGGAAAAGTTTGTTTGGAGATCAAGAATTACTCCGACTTTGATTTCACTTGTTTGACTTTATCCTAAACCAAAATCTATCAACAAAAAACCCCAAAACAGGACAAAGAAACTCAGAAAGGTGTTATGATTTTTCGTGGGGTTCATCATTATCATCAGCCAAAGATTGAGCACATAAACTTTATGAGATTCTTTAACTTTCCTTTTCCTGTTATATATATATAATAAAAGGGGAAAGGAAGCAAATCTGTTTGAAAGAGTCTTAAAATCTATGATAGACTTTACAAACTCTTGTCCTCAAAGAAAGAGTCTTGCCATAAGAAAATGATAATAACTAAAATTATTGCCTAAGCCTCCTTCGTCCTTAGGTAGAGTAACTGTTGCCCAGGAGACTCTTGTTGTATGATGTCCTTCAATAGTCCCTTTCCATAGGAAGATACTACAGAGAGAGTTTATTTTCTTGATGCAGGCTTTCGGGAGAATAAAAGAGGAGCACCAAAACGTGGAGATTCCAGCTATCACCGTTTTAATGAGGAGGAGACGACCTGCAAAAGAGAGGGATCGTGCACTCCAAGAGGTAAACTTTTCCTTCACCTGCTGGATAAGAACTTGGCATTTAACAATGGATAACTTTTTGGTGCATAGAGGGATGCCTAGGTAACGCACAGGCAGCACTCCCTGGGGCATCCCTGTAGAGAATTGTATCAAGTCACATTCACGTTCCGTCATTCCAGAGGCAAAGAAACTCGACTTCTGAACACTGACTACGAGACCAGATCGGAGTTGGAACTCGTGGAGCACCTGGAGCACATTCTGGACTGATTCAAGCGAACCCTCAACAAAGATGAGCAGATCATCCGCGAAACACAAGTGAGTCAATTTTGATGCCCTACACTTATGATGATAACCAAACCTCCCTTCCTCAGCTGCTCTATTTAGCATTAGTGATAGAGAATTCATAGCAATGACAAACAGATAGGGAGATAGAGGGTCACCCTGTCTCAAGCCTCTTTTCCCTTTGAAATAACCTTGGACCATTCCGTTATAACCAACTGTGAAATTTGTTGTGCAGATACAGGATCGCAACCAGTGAATGTATTGTGGAGGAAGAGAAAGCCCCTCCAAGCAGTTGAAGAGAAACTCCAAGACACGCTATCAAAATGTTTGGCGATATCCACCTTTATGGTAATTTTCTTTGGACCCTTGGTTTTATGATAGCCATTAACTAGCTCACCAGCTAAAACTGTATTCTCCACTAAGAGTCTGTCTTTAACGAAGGCTGTTTGGTTTGGCACTATCAGATCAGGGAGGATGGGTTTAAGTCGGGATACAAGCAATCTGGAGACAACTTTGTACAAGGTATTCAAACAGGAGATAGGCCTATAGTCAGAGATTTTCGATGCTCCTGGAAATTTAGGGACAAGAGTGAAGATAGTGAAATTTGTTGAGGCTGGCATGAAGGAGGAGGAGAAGAAATGGGCAATAGATGAGGTAACTTCATTTCCCAAGACATTCCACGCGGCTTTGTAAAAACCAGAGGTGAGACCATCCGGCCCTGAAGACTTGTTCGGATTTAGCTTGAAGAGGACCTTTGTGATTTCCCCTGAAGTCGGCACGGAGATCATGGCGCTTCTTCGCTCTGGGGGGCACCTGTAAGGGCACAAGTCTTGGAACCAACTTGGTGGAGATCGAAGAGAGATGGGAGGGAGGAAGACAGGCCCCAAGATTGATTTGAAGTGATTTATGGCATGGGAGCTCATCTCCAAGGGGTCAACTAGGATATCTCCAGAAGGCAGAGTAAAGGAACGGACTGAGTTAAAGCTCCCTCTCGTTTGCGCAATTCTCTGGAAGTACATAGTGTTCTGGTCTCCTTCCTTTAACCAGTTGATTCTTGATTTCTGCTTGAAATAACTTTCCTCAATGTTTCTCAGGAAGTTCGTGTGATCATGAAGAGTTCGCTCTTGGTCAAAGAGTTGTTGGGAGGGCGCCTGGAGAGCTTGTACCTGCACATCTTGCAACAAACGGTTAGCCTCACAAACTCTCTTTTGTATATCTGAGAAATTCTCTTTATTTAGTTCTCTCAATGGTCTTGTGATAGTCTTTTGTTTTCAGCACAACTGAGTGAGTGTGGAAGCAAAGCTTCCTGCCTGAGTTCAAGTCTCTTGTACCAGCGGAAGAAAGTCAGGGTGGCGGGTGAGATAGTTGAAGAATTTAAAGGGCCTAGTTCCGGCTTTAGGAAGTTTGTGGGCTAGGTCTACAAGGCAGGGATTATGGTGAGACATTAGAGGCGGGAGGAAGTAGGCATAACAGTTTGGGAAAAGGGCTAAGAGGTGGCAGTTGATCAGTAAGCGATCAAGTTTTTTCGCTACTGGGGAGTCTGGCTGGCGGTTAGACCAAGTGTGAAGAGGACCTTGGTATCTTAGGTCGAAGACACCCAATTGGGTAAGACAATCTCTGAACTCCAGCATGTTAGAGTTGGGGGCAAAGATCGCTAGATTAGAATGCTCCGTCGGGCTCACAATCTGGTTAAAGTCCCCACCTATCATCCACGGAGACGAGTGCAGGGAATAAGTGTGACAGATGTTGAGGAGGACAACCCACAGGTCCGTTCTCTCTCCACTTAGATTTGAGGCATATATAGCCGTGTAGGTGAACATCTGGGAGTTAGGAAGACTAACTTGACAAGTAAGGCTTTGATTTGTTTGGTGCAAGACTCTGACTTTGAACGGGTCTCGCCAGATTAGAATTATTCTACCATCTTCATCAGAGGAATGATTGGATGAGTAGTGCCAACCTCTACAGAGAAGGGGTAAGAGCTGGCTAATGTTTGAATCCTTTATATGGGACTCTAGGATAGATCCAAAATAGGGCTGATGGCTATTGAGCCAATCACAAAAGGGCTTATGCTTATTCGGGTCATTTAGGCCACGAACATTCCAAAAAAAGATTTTAGTATCCATTAAACAGAGGATAAAGATTCCCCTGCATTAGGAGAATCTTCAAAAGAGGTAACAGAAGAAGTGAGGGGAGAGAAAGAACCAGGGGTTCCTTGGTAAGTTTTACTTCAGCTGTCTCCCTGAGGTAGAGGGGGGGAGACAGCTGGAGTAAGGGATTGAGCTTCATTTGGAGGAAAGTCAATTGAGTTTTTTGGATTAGGAGTGACCTTTGGGATCTCCGGAGTCTTCTCAGAATCAGGTATTCCTTTATTTTTCCGCTGATATTCTTTCTTTGTTTGGCCCTTTGTAACAGGCGGTTGGATCACCTTCTCAAGAACTGGTAACAGGAGGCAATTCTTTGCGATGTGGCCTAGTTCTTTGCAATGGGAACATGTCGGAGGCATCCAAGGGTAATCCACAAGGACTTCAACTACTGCTCCACTCGTTCTTTCAAACTCCACAACTCGAGGAAGTTCCTTGGTAAGTTTTACTTCCACTTTTACATGGGCAAGGGTCAAGCTGACTAGGTTTTTAGTAAAGTCGTCCGTTTTTTTAGGCTCTCCGACTAGCCCTGCCACAAAACTAAGGCCTCACTGATGTCTCAGGTTAAGGGGAACTCCCGTGAGGTGCGCCCATAGCTGCATCGTGATTTGTGGTGTTGGATCCGACGAGTGATCGGCGGTCCATTGCGCTGTGTGGAACATCGAGTCACCCACATACCATACCCCCTTTTCCAGTATCTTGGATCGTAAGTAGTCACTTTGGATTCGAACTATCATCGATCTAGTTGCTAGGTTATTGTGAATTTCTAACCTTTTTCCTTTGCCCCACATATGGTTTAGGACACTCTGGATTTGGCTATAAGGTGGGGCTCTTCCATTGAAGTAGCAGACGATAAAGTCTTTGTGAATCTCTGCACCTTGCTCGAAGACTTCATCCGGGATCAGGACCCTTGGCACTCCTTCTAGAGAGTAAGCAATTGGCGCTAATCTCATTAGCGATTTATCTTCGAAGACTTTGATCCTCTCAGCTAGAGTAGGAGCAGGTAGTGGTTTAGGAGGAAGGTTATTTGGGTTAGGTAGTACTGGTTCAGCCGTCTGGGCGATAGGGTTTGGTAAGGTAGTTGCAGGGGAGGTTTTGGAGGATGAGGCTTTATTTGTGTGAAGGGGATTGGAGGATTTAGGAGGGAGAGTGGTAAAATTTTTCTTTTGAGTTAGGGTTTTTTGAACAGTAGAGATAGTTTTTGGATCTATCTGAACAGTGGAGGAATCAGCGATAATGGAAGGGATTGACTGAGTTTTTGGAAGTTCCGCAGTAGCACCAGGGCTCGCCTGCGACATCTCAACATCAGTAGTAGTTGGAGAACCAAGAACAGAGCTTTGCTCCACTGGCACCTTAGACGGAGCAGTTTGTGGAGAAGCTTTGGGCTTTGGGTTAGACGGGGATGAGAGAGGAGGGAATTGGGCTATTGACAGGGGAGAGGGATCAGGGGGGTCAGGAGGGATAGGTGGAGGAGGAAGAAGACCTTCATCGGCGGCGAGAGACGAGGGGTTCAGGCGGGAAGCACGACCATCAGAGAACCAAGGGTTCTGCATTGGTAACCATGCCAGAGAGAGAACTATTTTTATTTAAATGGTGTTTTTTGGTTTATATGTTTTTAACTTTAAACCATGTGCTTCTTTGTTTGAAGTTATGAATAGATTTCTTCATGTGAAGTGATATGATGATTTAATTTTGAGTTTACTTGTAATCATTCGCATATCCAAACTTTACGGGAATATCGTTCAGGGTTTAACCAATTGGACCATCATTTTTAAAAAGAAACTTTATAAAAAAATCGTTTAGAGTTTAATTTACACTAAAAGCGGAAAAACAAAAAGATACTGTATTAATTTTTTTTGTCAACAAATAAAAATTAATTTACACTTGTATTTTTGTTGGGGTTTTTTTTTGGGGAATCGGAAATAAAGTTTGGATTTCGTTTGTAATTTTCCTCTGAAAAGTTAAGACGATTTTAGAAGACATTCAAAAATTGACCATTTATAATACTTGAAATCTTTGCCACTTCCGTTATGGAGATAAATCAACGGGAAAGCTCTGCCTGGAAGGCAGAAGCTTTACAAAATTTAATTTTAGTCCAAGGGTAATTTCAATCAAACAAAAAAAATGATAATTGTCACCCCATTTAGTGCAAGAACATTGTACGAAAACCAAAATTGAGTTAACGTGTTTTTGGGTAATTCCATATCTCATCAAAGTATCAAACACCTTGGCCGTTGCAGGACCACACATGTATTATCTTACGCGTCTCCGAGAATAAGACATGAAGACATATACTGTGGGAAAATCCAAAACAAATATAGTCAACATGTTTCTTTTCTTCAAATCGATTAAAAAGACATTAATCATAAATATGTAAGTGTGGAAAACTTAGCAAACCGCAATTCAATCAACACTAAAAAAAAGATTACAAAGAAAACTTTGAAATACTAGATTCTTATAAGGTAATTAATGATTACACTTATTTTTGGTGTTGCACAACTCTAACTCATTCTTAGGTTGTCTACGATACGAATCCTAGCTACCAGATCCTAACCTCCTTGTATTTTTGCAAAGCTTTAAGAATACAAACTCCGTTTTGCGGCTCAAAAGTGTTAACATTTTCCTTTTGCCCACAAAAAAAACTTTTAATACTCGACTCTAAACCTAAACATAAGGTTGAACTCTCGTATATGCAACTTTCCTTTTTCATCTCTCTTCCATTGAAGCATGTTCATATATATATATCTCATCTATTTCATTTCTATTGATATATTTATATATACAACCTCGCTATATAATTTTGTAACACAATAACAAACAAATAAGAAAAAGAAATAGTTACGAAAATATATCGGCTGTAACTGGTGACCAAGGAATGAGGGGGAATAAGACAATTCCCCCTCATTCCTTAAAAATTACACCATTTATAAGAAATGTGTATTCCATATTAATGCTTACCATTCCATATTAATTAGGGAATTACAGTGTTAAAATATTCCTTATAAAATATGAGGAGGAATGAGTTCCATATATTTTATTCCTCTTCATTCAATTCATTCTCATTCTTTTTGTTCGTTTACAGGTTACCAGTTAGAGCCATTGTCGATCGATCCACATATATATTATGAAAATAGTTTTGTGTGTCGAATATTCTTGTAGTTAGCGTCTCAACCCAGACAAGTTGAGAATACCATGCTTATATAGCTATTATGGACATTGCCTACAATATGAAGTCATGTAATGGATTGGCCAGATTCGAAGAAAACAGCACCAAGATAATTAAATCATGTTTAGTCTTACTACTTAGTTCCTATTGGTTGAACTTATGTTTCACTCAACAATCAAGAAAAAGTACTAATAGATCTATATATTGCGTTACATAGGCTGTGGAGAAGGAAGAGAGAGAAGTCACGAACCTCCAGCTGAAGCCTGAAAGAGGGATTTTTGTATACTCTTTATAAATGAACCTCTTCTTAATCAATTGTAGTATAGTTTGGGGTTCTTTGTCAAATCCAGAAAGGTCAAGATAAAGACTTCAAGAATGCATGAAACATAAGTGAGCTAAACAAATTCGAAATGGCTTGAAGCTAACAGCCTAAATGAACATAAACCATAAAATAAAAATGCAAAAGATGAGAGAAATGCAAATGGAGGCATGTGGGATGAGGGTCATTGACCTTGGGAGATTCTCAAGTCAGTTTATGATGCTCAAACAGTTTAATGATTGCTAATCCTTAGGCAAAGAACTCATTAACAAGACTAATCCACTCTCATGGTACTAATCACTTTGCTAATTACCAATTTCAAGAACTAATTCTCATTAGTGAAATTGATTAGAGCAAGCATAAGATTCAGTTCTAGAAAGCCAATAAACACCCTAGACAATCACTCCCATGAGCTAGGAATACAAATCCTTTAGATCGTTGGTTCAGGCATTTCATGCACTCATCAAACACTTGTGGTGCATGAAATGCCTAAGATCTAGAATCAACTTGATCAGAGAAGATCTAGCCTCTGCTCTGCGAACTTCTTGGACACTTTTGAGCTCTGATCAGCCTCTAGCTTCTTTGTCTTGCTCCAGTCACCACCCCAACTTGTTTCCAGCTTGCTAAACGCCTCAAACACCTACGAAAGCACTCCAAATGCAATGAAAAATGCAAAATGCTATTTTAAAAGTTAAATGTTCCTAAGTAGATAAATTTTACACTAAATGCTATGAAATGGGACTTAAAGATATGCAGAATGAAATGCTAAATGTATGCAAATGTTGAGTATATCAAAGCCTGAACAACATCTTCCATGGAATCTCTGACTTGAATCACAAGTCTAGTGGTGTAATCAGCATGCTCCTTGCATAAATCGGACAACGACATGTTAATGGAAGTAAAGTAGATCCTGGAAAACCCAGTTTGGAGATCAAGCACTACTCCTACTTTGATTTCACTTGTTTGATTCCTCTTTGTATATATGACACACACACACACACACACACACACACACAAAGGAAAGAAGATGGTTTGTAAATATTATTTGGATCACACATGCTACTCCGAAATACTCTTTTCTTGTATGGACTGCGATGCTCAATCGTTTAGATACAGGAGACCGTATGATGAAGTGGAGCCAAACTGTTGATGCATCTTGCGCTTTATGCCAATGTCCGATGGAAACAAAAAGCCATTTGTTCTTCACTTGTCCTTACTCCTCTCAGGTATGGACTACCTTAGTGAAACGAATACTTGGAAACTCATTCAGCACAGATTGGGAGGTTCTAGTTGGTCTCTTACGGGATCTGAATTATGACCGTCTCAAGCTATTTGTCATTAGATACACCTTTCAAGCAACAGTGTACGGCATATGGAGAGAACGAAACAGAAGAAGGCACGGCGAAAATTAGACATCGGCGCAGTAGATGGTTATGGTACTTGACAAAACTGTCCGGAACCGATTGAGCTCTATCAGAATCCAGGGTGACCACAGTTATGATGATAGCCTCATGTATTGGTTTGCCACAAGAGATTGAGTAGTAGATTTGACTTTCAATCCAATTTCAAACTTATGTAGCACTTGATGTAACAAAGCTTTTGATTGAATATAATTTTACATTCATTCAAAAAACAAAAAAATGGTTTGTAAAAGCCCTAAAAATAAACATAAAAGTTTTTTGATAAAAATAAACAAAAAAGATAAGGTTTGAAAGAGGCATAACAAGAAAATGTATGGTTTCAAAGAGAGAGAAGATTAACGACATCTCGATTCTTCTTTTTTTTTTTTTGTTAAAGGACGACATCTCGATTCTTGTAGGTATGAGTTAGTTTAGTATCTTCAACTTCACTACTTCTTTTAAATTGTGGTTCGGTCTTCTTTAGTGTTCGACGAACGAATTTTTATTTGTCTTCTAGCAAGATCCGATCTATAACAGCACTCTAAAGATAAGCTCTCATGATCCAAATATTATCAAAGGCGTAAAAAGAGTATAACTTAGTTACATGGAATAAGTCGGAAAAACAGAATAACTTAATTACATACTTTACGAATTGTTGTGATTTAGACCGACAAACAAAAGAAAACGAAGTGATTGAGGCAATATATTCTCTTTAGGGTTTTTTATTAACTCGTGTGTAAAGTGTTACCCTTTTGCCACTATGTATAACACAAATAATATTTAAGGAACTAGTTATAGGGTTTACTTAACTTCTCTCTATCATTTAGCTCCAGATTCCATATCAGATTCTCCATTTTCATCATGTTTCGTTAGCGTTGTGAAACGTTCTTCGCTCATGAATAAAGAGGCCCTTCTTAGCTCAAAATTCCTGTTTAATGACATGCTACGTGGCCATGGTCTGGTCATCTGCACAGTGGAAGGACTCGGAGTGCGGTGAGTTATTGGCGAGATCACATTATGAACGGCATTGTTCTTGAACGTATGCGAATTCATGTCCTTCTCATCCAAGATTCTGAAAAAAAAAATTAGCTTTCTCCACAAGGAACCTTTGGAATCATTCCAAAGCGTGTGCCTGTGTTCGTACAAGATGAGAGCTACAAAGACGAGAAAGGCCAAGAACGAAGCAATGCCTGCTATTAAAAACAGACCCAAGAAGTTACTTAGCCTGAGACGGTTGGACGAAAGTTCTGTCTTTGGATCAGAACAGTTACTTTCTTTCTTGAACCATTCGTTCTTGATGTTTTCCATTTTATTATCTCGAGTTAAATTCAATATAGCCCTTGAGAAATCATCCGTCAGAGGTGAATTCTTAGGAAATGCCTACACACCATGAAAAAGTAAAAAAAAAAATGCTATCACTGAAAATAAATATTTTTGTGTGGATATTTTGTAAAAATAAAGTTAAGGAAAAATATAACGAACTTACAAAGCCAAAACCAGCGGTTTTAAAGGAAGCGGTTTTAAAGAAAGGCTCAACCATGGCGTATTTGGAGCAGTACTTAGAGATAATAGCCTTAAGGTATGCCACTTCGTCGAAAGCTGCTACAATTGTCCCATTGGAAAAGAGCTCGTCACATTCTTCGGCGGAACCAAAAGCCTTGAGCTGAGTTTCACTAAATTGCAGAGCTTTTAAAATATCTTTAACGAAAGCACCGCGTTGGTACCCTACAGGCTTCTCATGTCTGATGAGATCTTCAACAGTTATGGCCGTTGGGTATAGACGTTTTACCGTCAGGACAGATGTGAGATTCGCTTCGTAGCTTTGAGTCAGCACTAGCACCACAAAGCACCACACAATCACCACAAACCTTGCCAAGGGGCTTACCACCTTTTCACCTGTATACACGCATGCACAGTTTCACTTTATGATTAACATCTTGATTCTTGTTAGAAAATATCACACTGAATAAGAGGAGCTTAGCAAGACTTAATCATACATAAACAACGTAAACCACTCTCACTTATTGTAAAATGGTTTTGAGATGGAAGCCTATATATAGTACTCTCACTCATTGTTAATTGGTTTTAGTGACTTACGGTTCGCAAAGACCATGGTAGAGAAGGAGAACCAGAAGCTAGTACCGATCTGGTGTTGAGGCGGTCCACGGAAGTCGTCATTGATCCTATGTTCAAACAGCCACACAACAAAACCAATGAGGACGAAGAAACCCCCGGTGGTGACCCATAGGCCTGGACTCCAGGGTTGGAGGAACACCCATATGTTCTTGTTCTCATTATCTCTCAATAGCGTTATCTCCTCTATGAATGGCTCCAGCCTCATCCTCAATTGTAGTAAGGTTATTGCGTATCCTTCTCGCTTTCGTAACTGAGTGAAAAAACTTTGTGTTTTTATCACCAGCTTTAAGCCAGTTGTTTCTACTCTTCTGTTTCCAAAAAGCCTCTTCCTCTGCATTTGCATGATTGAGCTCCTCCCTTAATCTGTTCCTTTCTTGTGTCGTAGCAAGTGGAGAAACCATGGCTTTGTCTAACCTGTGTCGGATAATCTTGATCTTTTCCTGAGCATTGTTCCTATTATTCCTTTTCCATCTGGAAATCTCTTTTCGGCAATTCTGTATCCTTGATCCGAAAGATATATCTGCGTTTGCAGAACCAAGATGTCTGTCCCATCCTCTTATCACTGCCTCTTGAAAACCATCTTTATCTCTCATTCGAGAATCATACATGAACACTCCTCTTCTCTCCTCTGTTGTGTCCGAAATAAATGTGACCAGCGGTCTATGATCGGACTCACCAAGTTCCAAAAAAAGTGTTTCGGAACATGGGTAACGGCTATGCCATTCACTATTCCCCATTGTGCGATCTAAACAGAAAGAACCAGGGGTTCCTTGGTAAGTTTTACTTCAGCTGTCTCCCTGAGGTAGAGGGGGGGAGACAGCTGGAGTAAGGGATTGAGCTTCATTTGGAGGAAAGTCAATTGAGTTTTTTGGATTAGGAGTGACCTTTGGGATCTCCGGAGTCTTCTCAGAATCAGGTATTCCTTTATTTTTCCGCTGATATTCTTTCTTTGTTTGGCCCTTTGTAACAGGCGGTTGGATCACCTTCTCAGGAACTGGTAACAGGAGGCAATTCTTTGCGATGTGGCCTAGTTCTTTGCAATGGGAACATGTCGGAGGCATCCAAGGGTAATCCACAAGGACTTCAACTACTGCTCCACTCGTTCTTTCAAACTCCACAACTCGAGGAAGTTCCTTGGTAAGTTTTACTTCCACTTTTACATGGGCAAGGGTCAAGCTGACTAGGTTTTTAGTAAAGTCGTCCGTTTTTTTAGGCTCTCCGACTAGCCCTGCCACAAAACTAAGGCCTCACTGATGTCTCAGGTTAAGGGGAACTCCCGTGAGGTGCGCCCATAGCTGCATCGTGATTTGTGGTGTTGGATCCGACGAGTGATCGGCGGTCCATTGCGCTGTGTGGAACATCGAGTCACCCACATACCATACCCCCTTTTCCAGTATCTTGGATCGTAAGTAGTCACTTTGGATTCGAACTATCATCGATCTAGTTGCTAGGTTATTGTGAATTTCTAACCTTTTTCCTTTGCCCCACATATGGTTTAGGACACTCTGGATTTGGCTATAAGGTGGGGCTCTTCCATTGAAGTAGCAGACGATAAAGTCTTTGTGAATCTCTGCACCTTGCTCGAAGACTTCATCCGGGATCAGGACCCTTGGCACTCCTTCTAGAGAGTAAGCAATTGGCGCTAATCGCATTAGCGATTTATCTTCGAAGACTTTGATCCTCTCAGCTAGAGTAGGAGCAGGTAGTGGTTTAGGAGGAAGGTTATTTGGGTTAGGTAGTACTGGTTCAGCCGTCTGGGCGATAGGGTTTGGTAAGGTAGTTGCAGGGGAGGTTTTGGAGGATGAGGCTTTATTTGTGTGAAGGGGATTGGAGGATTTAGGAGGGAGAGTGGTAAAATTTTTCTTTTGAGTTAGGGTTTTTTGAACAGTAGAGATAGTTTTTGGATCTATCTGAACAGTGGAGGAATCAGCGATAATGGAAGGGATTGACTGAGTTTTTGGAAGTTCCGCAGTAGCACCAGGGCTCGCCTGCGACATCTCAACATCAGTAGTAGTTGGAGAACCAAGAACAGAGCTTTGCTCCACTGGCACCTTAGACGGAGCAGTTTGTGGAGAAGCTTTGGGCTTTGGGTTAGACGGGGATGAGAGAGGAGGGAATTGGGCTATTGACAGGGGAGAGGGATCAGGGGGGTCAGGAGGGATAGGTGGAGGAGGAAGAAGACCTTCATCGGCGGCGAGAGACGAGGGGTTCAGGCGGGAAGCACGACCATCAGAGAACCAAGGGTTCTGCATTGGTAACCATGCCAGAGAGAGAACTATTTTTATTTAAATGGTGTTTTTTGGTTTATATGTTTTTAACTTTAAACCATGTGCTTCTTTGTTTGAAGTTATGAATAGATTTCTTCATGTGAAGTGATATGATGATTTAATTTTGAGTTTACTTGTAATCATTCGCATATCCAAACTTTACGGGAATATCGTTCAGGGTTTAACCAATTGGACCATCATTTTTAAAAAGAAACTTTATAAAAAAATCGTTTAGAGTTTAATTTACACTAAAAGCGGAAAAACAAAAAGATACTGTATTAATTTTTTTTGTCAACAAATAAAAATTAATTTACACTTGTATTTTTGTTGGGGTTTTTTTTTGGGGAATCGGAAATAAAGTTTGGATTTCGTTTGTAATTTTCCTCTGAAAAGTTAAGACGATTTTAGAAGACATTCAAAAATTGACCATTTATAATACTTGAAATCTTTGCCACTTCCGTTATGGAGATAAATCAACGGGAAAGCTCTGCCTGGAAGGCAGAAGCTTTACAAAATTTAATTTTAGTCCAAGGGTAATTTCAATCAAACAAAAAAAATGATAATTGTCACCCCATTTAGTGCAAGAACATTGTACGAAAACCAAAATTGAGTTAACGTGTTTTTGGGTAATTCCATATCTCATCAAAGTATCAAACACCTTGGCCGTTGCAGGACCACACATGTATTATCTTACGCGTCTCCGAGAATAAGACATGAAGACATATACTGTGGGAAAATCCAAAACAAATATAGTCAACATGTTTCTTTTCTTCAAATCGATTAAAAAGACATTAATCATAAATATGTAAGTGTGGAAAACTTAGCAAACCGCAATTCAATCAACACTAAAAAAAAGATTACAAAGAAAACTTTGAAATACTAGATTCTTATAAGGTAATTAATGATTACACTTATTTTTGGTGTTGCACAACTCTAACTCATTCTTAGGTTGTCTACGATACGAATCCTAGCTACCAGATCCTAACCTCCTTGTATTTTTGCAAAGCTTTAAGAATACAAACTCCGTTTTGCGGCTCAAAAGTGTTAACATTTTCCTTTTGCCCACAAAAAAAACTTTTAATACTCGACTCTAAACCTAAACATAAGGTTGAACTCTCGTATATGCAACTTTCCTTTTTCATCTCTCTTCCATTGAAGCATGTTCATATATATATATCTCATCTATTTCATTTCTATTGATATATTTATATATACAACCTCGCTATATAATTTTGTAACACAATAACAAACAAATAAGAAAAAGAAATAGTTACGAAAATATATCGGCTGTAACTGGTGACCAAGGAATGAGGGGGAATAAGACAATTCCCCCTCATTCCTTAAAAATTACACCATTTATAAGAAATGTGTATTCCATATTAATGCTTACCATTCCATATTAATTAGGGAATTACAGTGTTAAAATATTCCTTATAAAATATGAGGAGGAATGAGTTCCATATATTTTATTCCTCTTCATTCAATTCATTCTCATTCTTTTTGTTCGTTTACAGGTTACCAGTTAGAGCCATTGTCGATCGATCCACATATATATTATGAAAATAGTTTTGTGTGTCGAATATTCTTGTAGTTAGCGTCTCAACCCAGACAAGTTGAGAATACCATGCTTATATAGCTATTATGGACATTGCCTACAATATGAAGTCATGTAATGGATTGGCCAGATTCGAAGAAAACAGCACCAAGATAATTAAATCATGTTTAGTCTTACTACTTAGTTCCTATTGGTTGAACTTATGTTTCACTCAACAATCAAGAAAAAGTACTAATAGATCTATATATTGCGTTACATAGGCTGTGGAGAAGGAAGAGAGAGAAGTCACGAACCTCCAGCTGAAGCCTGAAAGAGGGATTTTTGTATACTCTTTACAAATGAACCCCCTTTTTAATCAATTGTAGTATAGCTTGGGGTTCTTTGTCAAATCCAGAAAGGTCAAGATAAAGACTTCAAGAATGCATGAAACATAAGTGAGCTAAGCAAATTCGAAATGGTTTTGAACTAACCCTAAATGAACATAAACATAAAATAAAAATGCAAAGATGAAAGAAATGCAAATGGAGGCACTTGGGATGAGGGTCATTGACCTTGGGAGATTCTCAAGTCAGTTTATGATGCTCAAACAGTTTAATGATTGCTAATCCTTAGGCAAAGAACTCATTAACAAGACTAATCCACTCTCATGGTACTAATCACTTTGCTAATTACCAATTTCAAGAACTAATTCTCATTAGTGAAATTGATTAAGCAAGCATAAGATTCAGTTCTAGAAAGCCAATAAACACCCTAGACAATCACTCTCATGAGCTAGGAATACAAATCCTTTAGATGGTTGGTTCAGGCATTTCATCAAACACTTGTGGTGCATGAAATGCCTAAGATCTAGAATCAACTTGATCAGAGAAGATCTAGCCTCTGCTCTGCGAACTTCTTGGACACTTTTGAGCTCTGATCAGCCTCTAGCTTCTTTGTCTTGCTCCAGTCACCACCCCAACTTGTTTCCAGCTTGCTAAACGCCTCAAACACCTACGAAAGCACTCCAAATGCAATGAAAAATGCAAAATGCTATTTTAAAAGTTAAATGTTCCTAAGTAGATAAATTTTACACTAAATGCTATGAAATGGGACTTAAAGATATGCAGAATGAAATGCTAAATGTATGCAAATGTTGAGTATATCAAAGCCTGAACAACATCTTCCATGGAATCTCTGACTTGAATCACAAGTCTAGTGGTGTAATCAGCATGCTCCTTGCATAAATCGGACAACGACATGTTAATGGAAGTAAAGTAGATCCTGGAAAACCCAGTTTGGAGATCAAGCACTACTCCTACTTTGATTTCACTTGTTTGATTCCTCTTTGTATATATGACACACACACACACACACACACACACACACAAAGGAAAGAAGATGGTTTGTAAATATTATTTGGATCACACATGCTACTCCGAAATACTCTTTTCTTGTATGGACTGCGATGCTCAATCGTTTAGATACAGGAGACCGTATGATGAAGTGGAGCCAAACTGTTGATGCATCTTGCGCTTTATGCCAATGTCCGATGGAAACAAAAAGCCATTTGTTCTTCACTTGTCCTTACTCCTCTCAGGTATGGACTACCTTAGTGAAACGAATACTTGGAAACTCATTCAGCACAGATTGGGAGGTTCTAGTTGGTCTCTTACGGGATCTGAATTATGACCGTCTCAAGCTATTTGTCATTAGATACACCTTTCAAGCAACAGTGTACGGCATATGGAGAGAACGAAACAGAAGAAGGCACGGCGAAAATTAGACATCGGCGCAGTAGATGGTTATGGTACTTGACAAAACTGTCCGGAACCGATTGAGCTCTATCAGAATCCAGGGTGACCACAGTTATGATGATAGCCTCATGTATTGGTTTGCCACAAGAGATTGAGTAGTAGATTTGACTTTCAATCCAATTTCAAACTTATGTAGCACTTGATGTAACAAAGCTTTTGATTGAATATAATTTTACATTCATTCAAAAAACAAAAAAATGGTTTGTAAAAGCCCTAAAAATAAACATAAAAGTTTTTTGATAAAAATAAACAAAAAAGATAAGGTTTGAAAGAGGCATAACAAGAAAATGTATGGTTTCAAAGAGAGAGAAGATTAACGACATCTCGATTCTTCTTTTTTTTTTTTTGTTAAAGGACGACATCTCGATTCTTGTAGGTATGAGTTAGTTTAGTATCTTCAACTTCACTACTTCTTTTAAATTGTGGTTCGGTCTTCTTTAGTGTTCGACGAACGAATTTTTATTTGTCTTCTAGCAAGATCCGATCTATAACAGCACTCTAAAGATAAGCTCTCATGATCCAAATATTATCAAAGGCGTAAAAAGAGTATAACTTAGTTACATGGAATAAGTCGGAAAAACAGAATAACTTAATTACATACTTTACGAATTGTTGTGATTTAGACCGACAAACAAAAGAAAACGAAGTGATTGAGGCAATATATTCTCTTTAGGGTTTTTTATTAACTCGTGTGTAAAGTGTTACCCTTTTGCCACTATGTATAACACAAATAATATTTAAGGAACTAGTTATAGGGTTTACTTAACTTCTCTCTATCATTTAGCTCCAGATTCCATATCAGATTCTCCATTTTCATCATGTTTCGTTAGCGTTGTGAAACGTTCTTCGCTCATGAATAAAGAGGCCCTTCTTAGCTCAAAATTCCTGTTTAATGACATGCTACGTGGCCATGGTCTGGTCATCTGCACAGTGGAAGGACTCGGAGTGCGGTGAGTTATTGGCGAGATCACATTATGAACGGCATTGTTCTTGAACGTATGCGAATTCATGTCCTTCTCATCCAAGATTCTGAAAAAAAAAATTAGCTTTCTCCACAAGGAACCTTTGGAATCATTCCAAAGCGTGTGCCTGTGTTCGTACAAGATGAGAGCTACAAAGACGAGAAAGGCCAAGAACGAAGCAATGCCTGCTATTAAAAACAGACCCAAGAAGTTACTTAGCCTGAGACGGTTGGACGAAAGTTCTGTCTTTGGATCAGAACAGTTACTTTCTTTCTTGAACCATTCGTTCTTGATGTTTTCCATTTTATTATCTCGAGTTAAATTCAATATAGCCCTTGAGAAATCATCCGTCAGAGGTGAATTCTTAGGAAATGCCTACACACCATGAAAAAGTAAAAAAAAAAATGCTATCACTGAAAATAAATATTTTTGTGTGGATATTTTGTAAAAATAAAGTTAAGGAAAAATATAACGAACTTACAAAGCCAAAACCAGCGGTTTTAAAGGAAGCGGTTTTAAAGAAAGGCTCAACCATGGCGTATTTGGAGCAGTACTTAGAGATAATAGCCTTAAGGTATGCCACTTCGTCGAAAGCTGCTACAATTGTCCCATTGGAAAAGAGCTCGTCACATTCTTCGGCGGAACCAAAAGCCTTGAGCTGAGTTTCACTAAATTGCAGAGCTTTTAAAATATCTTTAACGAAAGCACCGCGTTGGTACCCTACAGGCTTCTCATGTCTGATGAGATCTTCAACAGTTATGGCCGTTGGGTATAGACGTTTTACCGTCAGGACAGATGTGAGATTCGCTTCGTAGCTTTGAGTCAGCACTAGCACCACAAAGCACCACACAATCACCACAAACCTTGCCAAGGGGCTTACCACCTTTTCACCTGTATACACGCATGCACAGTTTCACTTTATGATTAACATCTTGATTCTTGTTAGAAAATATCACACTGAATAAGAGGAGCTTAGCAAGACTTAATCATACATAAACAACGTAAACCACTCTCACTTATTGTAAAATGGTTTTGAGATGGAAGCCTATATATAGTACTCTCACTCATTGTTAATTGGTTTTAGTGACTTACGGTTCGCAAAGACCATGGTAGAGAAGGAGAACCAGAAGCTAGTACCGATCTGGTGTTGAGGCGGTCCACGGAAGTCGTCATTGATCCTATGTTCAAACAGCCACACAACAAAACCAATGAGGACGAAGAAACCCCCGGTGGTGACCCATAGGCCTGGACTCCAGGGTTGGAGGAACACCCATATGTTCTTGTTCTCATTATCTCTCATGGCACAGCATAGACACTCCAGACTCTGTGAACGGTAACGTGAAGTCAGCATGCAAAGACCTGTGCGCTGTGATTGTTACATCTCCAACAACTGCATCAAACTTCTGCTTCATTCAATAATAAAGATATTAATAATAAGTTAAAATTATATACATAATAATCTACTCATTAGTTTTAAGATGGTATTGTATTATGCTTTCTATATTTTTTTAAAGTAAATATATGAAAAGAAAAGAGGAACTAACCCCGCTATCACTATGATGGAGTTGATAGACCAAATTGTTGTAGTCATCATCATCTGGAGACTCGAAATGGAAGTATTCAGGGATGACTGAATATGGCAACTCGTTAAGAGTAGCTTCAAAGATGTCTATGGTGTAACCCTTTGGGTTCATTGTGTTATTGATCGGATCTATTTCTCGGCCTCCACAAAATTCAAGAAGCCTTTCTTCACTGGAACCCCCACTCTAAGCTTCTTCCCGTTCGTCGGAATCTGCCAACCTTTTGGTCTATGTGTAGAATTTCCAGGCCATAACACCGGCCCTAACTTCTCCCATGTAGTGTTGTTTGACTTTGCATTCACGAGTCCATTGCTTGGTCTCCAAGATCCGATAACCCTCTCTTCCTTTTCCAATAAAATTGATGATCTCAAACGTTGATGACTCAAGCTGCCCGTTAATGAGATGAAACTCTCCTGCTAAGCCTTTGAATCTTACATCCGAGAGAGCCTTTATAAGACTTGGGCCGTAGCGAGAGACTCCTAGGGTTCCCAAATCTGTCTTGTTGTTTGACAAGTGTTCCCATTACCATAACTCAAGCTCGTTAGTCGGTTTTCTCCACAGCCATGGCCAATGCAGTGATCGAATCATAGGCCCATAGCGCGAAAACGCTTTGGCTCTCCATTATCCTCCATCGATGGATTGTCTTTCACGAACTTCCTCTTCCATCTCAAACGGAAATTTAAGCTCTTTTGATTTGGGGACTTGGCTCCTCACACCTAACACGCCCTGCATAGTCTCCAAGCCACGACCATGGTTCGTATATCTCATCATATGCGTCATTCCATTTGATAGTATCCATACATACCCTTCCTCCATCATTCCGATCTCTCTAGCTTTCTGCAAAACCCGGAATCCGAGACCTGGTTCCATGTGGACAACGAATACCTTCGTCTGATTCGTCATGAGCTTATAAAGCTCCTCATATATCTGACCATCGCTAGGTTCCGGAGATATCACACTTCTATGGACTTCCACGTCTTGTAAGACATCAGACAAATGCAGCATGATTCCTTTACCTAACTCGTCGTCCACATACATGGCCACGACGCTTCTCCACCAGAAGGATTTCACAGTGGCTGCAATGGCCTCGACCTGAAGTGAGTCGTCAAGAGTGGCTCGGACGAAGTAAGGGTTGTTGATGGATGTCAAAAGAGGGCTTGTTGCAGAGAATGTGATGATCGGTACTTGAGATTTTTTGGCCATTTTCATCATAAATTCTGCTTGAGTAGAGGTTCTTGGTCCGATGATGGCGCTCACTTGCTTGTTCTTGATTAGGTCCAAGGCTGCTTGCGCCACAAGCAAACACACAGAAAAATATTAAGAAAATCTCACTAAATATAACAAGTTAAAGAAGTAATTTAAGACTTAGTGACAATTGAAACTGACAATCTAAAATTGTACAGGTATCATATTCATATGCCATGCAACCAACTTTTCATGTAATATATTTAGTAGACTTATAATTTAAATATTTGAACGAGGTATTATGAATATTAGTTTTTAAGAGCATACAATCGTCACAAAGACTATCTAGAAAATAAAAGAAAATGAAGACTTGGTCTGTCAAGACGCAAGAGATTTCTCTTACTTTTATAGACTACATAAGAAGAAACTTCAGTCACCAGAAATCTTAGCGACGACCACGTAAGACAACACTTGGATTTAATTGTGATTTAACATATATATCTCTAATTAAGATTCAATGAAAGCAGTAACAGCTACATCATGTCTGGCCGGACATAACCCGTAACTTCCTACGTAGTATCTTTCATTCATCAACTGCAAGTCTGCAACTAATAATTAATAAATTCAGATGATACGTTACATTACATGCAGCAAGAGAAAAAGAAGTAACGAACCTGCAGCTGAAGCTTGAACAGTATCTTCCATAGAATCTCTGACGTGAAGCACAAGTCTTGTGCGGTAATTAGGATGATCCTTGTAGAAATCGGATAGCGACATGTTAATAGAAGTGAGGCAGTTCTTGGAAAAGTTTGTTTGGAGATCAAGAACTACTCCGACTTTGATTTCACTTATTTGGCTTTGTCCTAAACCAAAACCCATCAACGAAAAACCCCAAACGAACAGGACAAAATAACTCAGGAAGGTGTTATGGTTTTTTGTGGGGTTCATCATTTTCATCAGCCAAAGATTGAAGACACACACTTTATGTGATTCTTTAACTTGCCTTTTCTTGTTTTATATATAGACAAAGGAAGCTAATCTGTTTGAAAGAGTCTTAAAATCTATGAAAGACTTTACAAACTCTTGTTCTCATTAAAACCAAAAAAAAAAAAAACTCTTGTTCTCAAAGAAAGAGTCTTACCATACGAAAATGATAATAACCAAAATTATTGTTAGCTAAAAAGAATTAAAAAATTGGTTTGACAGACTGAAAAGAGATGAGTTTTGAATTTTCTTTGCAAATCAATGCGAAAGTTTCCCTAACTTCTATTATATAAAATCTATAAGGAATTGTTTGTTGTAGAATCTTTATTGTAACATTTCTAATAATTTGTGATAATATGATAAATCAAGTGAAAAGAAATATATATTACCAGAAGACGGCGTTGCAGAATCTTCATTGTAACAATTCTAACAATTTGCAATAATATGATAAATTAAGTGAAAAAAAAATCTATAAGGAAAATTACTATACGTCAAACTAGCTATTGCATGGAAACGAAATGCGGAAGCGAAACATTTCTGAAACGGAGAATATTATTATGAAAAATTTAAGATTGAAAACGTTTAGGAAATATGTATTTATAATAAAACACTAAACATATAAATTATATTAAAATATTAAGTAGTTTTACTAAAGATAAATATCAACAAAAAAAAAAATTATTAAGTTTATGATGTATGGCCGTATAGGTTTATAACTTTAAACTGTGTGTTTTTTTGTTTGAAGTTATGAATATATTTTTCCATGTGAAGTGATTTGATGATTTAATTTTGAGTTTACTTATAGTCATTCGAATATCCAAACTTTACGGGAATTACGTCCATGGTTTAATTTACACTAGATCGAAAAAAATAGAAATTAATTTACACTTCTATTGTTGGGGTTTTTTTGTTGAAACAAAGATTAATTCCATGGATTTTGTTTGCAATTTACACCTTAAAAGTTAGTTCTCACAAAAAAAAAAAAAAAAAAAATCACCTTAAAAGTTAAGACAGTTTAAGAAGACTTTCAAAGGTTGACCATTTAAATACTTGAAATCTTTGCCATTTCCATTACGGAGATAAATCAACGGGAAACCTCTGCCTGGAAGCTTTAGAAATTTTTTTATTTTAGTCCAAGATAATTTCAATCAAACAAAAAAAGATAATTGTCAGTTTGTCACCCCATCTAGTGCAAGAACAGAAAGAAATTTGAGTTAACGCGCTTTTGGGTAATTCAATATCTCATCAAAGTATCAAACACATTGGCCGTTGCAGGACCACACATGTATTATCTTACGCGTCTCCGAGAATAAGACATGAAGACATATAATGTGGACAAATCCAAAACAAATATAGTCAACATGTTTCTTTTCTTCAAAACGATGAAGAAGATGAAGATGCAACTGGTTTGACGCAGATCGTGAATCAGTCAGGAAGTGCATCAGGACGTATGGACGGACATGTAGCGGAGCTAAGCGGAGCTTAACGGAGCTAAAGGATTATGCTGAGCTGGATGCGAGCTTGTAGCGGTTAAGGACGAATCCAGAAGAGGCGGTAGCTGAGCTGGATGAGGAGATTTGGAATTATCAAGACAAAAGGAATATTTCCTATTCTTAGAGAAAAATAAGGAAAGGAAATATTCCCTTGGAGATTTGGAGTAATCACCAAGACACAAACCTTGTAGGGTTTGGCGGTTCGTCTATTGAGGATAAATAGAGGACCTTGGCTGCTTGGAAGCGGCTATCACAAATATTGAGAGCTTTAGACTTTGGGTTTAGATCATCTTGTAAGAGAGCTAGGACAAAGGGTTAGGGCTTGAGAGGTTCGAAGATCGTGGATAGATCTGAGAACAGAGTGTTACTAGAGCAATCAAATCGTGGATAGATTGTGGTTGTCAATTCGTTTAAGCAATACTTGTAAGTTACACTTAAAGAATTTCTAGTAATATATTTCTTTGTAGAGAAATCCCTTGTGCCAATTTGTGATCTTCTTCCTAGCCCCTGGTTTTTCAGAAGACATTAATCATAAAAACTAAAGTGTGGAAAACTTAGCAAACTTAGTTCCTATTGGTTGAACTTATGATTTCAATTTTCAATAAACAATCAAGAAAAAATACTAATATATATATTGCGTTACATATGCAGTGGAGAAGCAAGAGATAGAGAAGTCACGAACCTGCAGCTGAAGCCTGACCAACATCTTCCATGGAATCTCTGACTTGAATCACAAGTATAGTGGTGTAATCAGCATGCTCCTTGTAGAAATCGGACAACAACATGTTAATGGAAGTAATGCAGATCTTGGAAAACGAAGTTTGGAGATCAAGCACTACCCCTACTTTGATATAACTTGTTTGATTTTTTGCCTAACCCGACCCCCATTGAACTAAACCCCAAACAAACTAGACAAAGTAACCCACAAAGGTCTTACTAGTTTTTGTAGGATTCAACATCTTTTATCCAAAGATTGAGAAACTTTATGTAATCCTTTAAATTCCTCTTTGTATATTGCATACACACACATAAAGGAAAGAAGATGGTTTGGAAAAGAACTAGAAAATAAACAAAAAGGTTAAGGATTGAAGGAGGCATAACAAGAAAATGTATATGGTTTCAAAGAGAGAGAAGATCGACGACATCTCGATTGTAGGTATGAGTTCGTTTGATATCTCCAACTTCACTACTTCTTTTAAGTTGTGGTTCGGTCTTCTTTAGTGTTCGATGAACGATTTTTTTTTGTCTTCTAGGAAGATCCGATTTATACAGCGTGTAGTACCATACTGAGAGAAAGAAAATTCAAAGTACTTTGCGCAAATGAAATACCTTAGAAAATTTAAATAAAGAACAAAAGAAACTTCCAAGTACAAAATAATGAATATCCATTACTTATATTGTTAAACTAACTTATAAAAAGTTAATAAGAGATGGAAAACACTCTCGTGTGTAAGCCCTAGCTACCTTTTTCTCCTTTTGCGTCTTAACCAAGGCACTACTAGTTCGTCCTCTCAGCCTTCTTCAAACCTTCATTAAATACCGGTCATATACATACATAGTCAAACAATGTGTGAAAGAATGATCTGGAAAATTCTATAGTGTTATGTACTTAAGAAGAAAATAATCTACTATGTGCTTAAGAAATAGAAATTCCTTATATATATATTACAAAAGTTCACGCTAAAGTCACATAATATGTACTATGGAATAAGCTAGGGACGATAAGTGGTCAAAGTTGATGTTCATGCCATCAATTCATCAATAATTCAAACCTTTTTGCTAAAGCGCTTGCGTCCACAATTTTTCTATATCATTCAGCTCCACGTTCAGTATCATTTTCATTATCTTCATCTTGTTCCAGTTGTGGGAGTGAAAAGATCTTCACTTTGGTCAAGAGACACTCGTCTTGGCTCAGATTCCCTGATCTGCGACTGCGATGGACTTCGTGGCCATGGTATGATCTCCACTGAAGGTCTTGGAGTGCATTGAGTACTAGGTGGTGAACTCCTATTATGAACGGCACTCTCCTTGAACATGTGCGATTTTCTATCTTTTTCATTAAAGATTCTAAGCAAGAACATTAGCTTTCTCAAGAAGGGAATTCCGGAGTCCTCAAATAGGGTATGCCTCTGTTCGTACAAGAAGTTGGCCAGGAAAAGGACAAGTGCCAAGAATGAAGCAAGGCCTGCTATTAGAAACAGACCCCAAAAGCTACTGAGGCCAAGTCGGTTGTGCGAAAGATCGGTGCTGGGATCAGGACAAGGACTCTGTCTTACTAGCCAATTCTTTTCGATATTTTTCATTTCATTGCCTTCAGACAGACTCAAAATCGCCTTTGAGACGTCACTTGTCAAAGGCGAATTCTTGGGGAATACCTACACACCGGCAAATGAAAATATGAAATATCTAAGTTTATACTATTTTGCTATTTTGTAAAAGTTAAGTTAAAGGAAAAAAAAACAACTTACAAAGCCAAAACCAGCAGACTTAAAGGAAGGTTCGACCATGGCGTATTTGGAGCAAAACTGAGAAAGAACAACTTTAAAGTAGGCCACTTCGTCGAAAGCTGCTGAAACTGTCCTATTGGACATAAGCATGTGGCATTCTTCAGAAGAATCATAAGCCTTGAGCTTAGACTCTTGAAATCCTTGATTTTTCAGAAGCTCATGCACGAAAGAGCCGCGTTGGTACCCTACGGTATCCCCATTTCTGATGAGATCTTCCACAGTTGTGCTCGTTGCTTGTAAACGTTTTATCAAGAAAGAGGTGAGATTAGCTGTGTAGCTCTGAGTCAGCACAAGCACTACAAAGCACCACACAACCACCACAAACCTTGCTAAATTGCTTACTACCTTTTCACCTATATCGTTAAAAACTTGTCTCAATACCCTCTCTTGTCAGGGGATAATAATGTGGGATCTAATTTAATATATTAAATAAATTAGAAAATGAAAAAAACTTTAACATCAAGTCTAAAAACTTTAACATCAAGAAAATATCATTAGTGGGTTGGTGTTAGTAACTTACGGTGGGCAAAATTCAATGTGGAGAAGGAGAACCAGAAACTAGTGCCGATCTGGTGGTGAGGCGGTCCACGGAAGTCGTCGTTGACTCTGTGTTCCAACAGCCACACAACAAACCCAATGAATACGAAGAAGCAACCGGTGGTGACCCATAGGTCTATACCCCAAGGTTCGAGGAACACCCATGTGTTCTTGTTCTCCTTGTCTTTCATAGGCACCAACATAAACACTCCAGATTCTGTGTATGGTAGAGTGAAATCAACGTACAAAGACCTATTTAGTCTGATGGTTACATCTCCTGCAACTGCGTCCCATCTCTGCCACATTGAAAAAATAATATACAAGCATTATTTTGTATTAATAACTAATTTCTTACAAGGAATACCTTAAAATTCCACTAAGAAAAGTTTTTAATCCAAAAGTACCATCATTGATTTTATTTTATTTTTAATACAATAAATAAAAAGTTTTTTTTCTAAAAATATTACAGACAATAAAGATAAGTTTTAAGGGTTTTTAACCGATTCAATCAACATGTTGAAATATTTGGGTTTAGATTTATATTTTGGATTTAATGTTTTAAGATTTATTTTGTAGGTTTAGAGTTTAGTTTTAGTTTGTAACTTAAAAAAGAAAAAAAACATTTTGTGGTAGTTATGGTAATTTTGGAACAAAAATTTACTTTTGTGTGCTATTTTTGAGATTTGCTCTTTTTTAAGAGCATGAACCTTTCAGAATTTTTATTTTTAAGTAGAAAAAGAGAGAACTAACCCCGTTATGGACTTGGTTTACTAAATCGTCGTAATTCTTTGGTGACTTGAAATGCACGTATTTTGGAATGACTGAGTAAGGCAACTTTTTAAGAGCAGCTTCAAAGACATCTATGGAGTAACCGGTCGGGGTGGTCTCTCCGTTAGTGATCGACTTCTTTGTGTTTACAGATACAAAATCGAAGAAACCTCTCTTCACTGGAACCCCCACTATAAGCTTCTTCCCATTGGTCGAAATCTCCCAACCTTTCGGAACAACAGTCGAGTTTCCGGGCCATGTCACCTGCCTGAACGCTGTCGTTTTCTCTGACTTTGAATCCACCAGTCCGATAATCCTCTCTTTGTTTCCAATATAATTGATGATCTCAAAAGTTGATGACTCGAGCTCCCTGTTAATGAGCTTAAACTCTCCTGCTAAACCCTTGAACCTCACATCAGAGAGAGCCTTTAAAAGGCTTGGACCGTGACGAGAGACCCCTAGGGTCACCATATCTGTCATGTCTTTTGAAGAGACTCTCCCATTATCATACTCCAAGGTCTTTATGCTGATTTTCTCCACGGCCATGGCCAATGCAGTGATGGAATCATACGCCCATAATGCAAAAACGTTCGGTTTTGCATGATCCTTCTCGAACTTTTTCTTCCCTCTCAAACGGAAATGTTCAAGCTCTTTTGATTGAGGGATATAGCTCCTCACACCCAACAACCCTTGTATATTCTCCAAGCTACTACCGCGCTCGTTAGATCCAATCCAATTCGTCATTTCATCTGTCAGTAACCACACGTACCCTTCCTCCATCATCTTGATATCTCTAGCTTTCTGAATAACTCGAAAACCAAGATTTGGTGGCATGTGAAGAACGAACACCCTTGTCTGCATTGTCATGAGTTTATAAAGCTCTTTTTCGATCTGATCATCGTTAGCCTCTAGTGAGATCACACTTTTATAGACTACAGAAGCTTGCACATCTTGTAGAGCGATGATTAAATAGGGCATCATTCCTTCTCCAGATTCGTTGTCAACATAAATAGCGATGACCCTTCTCCACTCGAAGGATTTGACAATGGCTGCAATGGCTCTGACTTGGGATACGTCGTTGAGAGTGGCTCGGACAAAATATTGGCTATTGATGGATGTTAGAAGAGGGCTTGTTGCAGAGAATGTGATGGTGGGTACTTGAGATTTCTTGGCCAGTCTTATCATAAACTCGGCTTGCATTGAGCTTGTTGGTCCGATGATGGCGCTCACTTTCTCGTTCTTGATTAAGTCCAAGGCTGCGCGCACCACAAGAAAACACACATTTTTCAATAGACCTAACACTTCTTTAAAAACCTAACACTTGAATATTAGTTATACAAAGTTAAAATATTAGTTGTGTACTACTTTCCATTTGACCAATGTTTTAGGCATACATCAATCTACCTATTGCAAAACAGTTTTGATAGATATATATAGGATGGTCAAGTACGTGATATGTATAGTAGAATATATTGCTGTGGATTTGTTTGAAATGGACAAGAAAAAGTCATGAAAAACATATTTTAAAATCCTGCACCTGAAGTGAATATGGACTTAAAGCATTATAAGATACTCTAATGTGTCAACTTTGTATCTCTAAATCTCAATCTTACTAGATTTCTTTCAACTTTCAACTTTGTATCTCTAAATCTCAATCTTACTTGCTGCACTTGATGTACAAAACGATTTTTTTTTTGGCTTGAATTAATTTTACATTCAATTCAAAAAAAAATATATATACTCTAATGTGCATATGGGTTTTGATTATCAACTGATTTTAATTTTAAAACTCACAAAAATTCAAATCAACCAATAGTGTCTCATATTTTCAATTCCTTGTTTTAAGGGCATCTCCAATGTATTATCCCATATTTTTCTCCAAAATGAAGAAATCTCTAAATGGAGTTGGGTTTTGCTCCAATGTATTGCCTCATTTTTACTTCAAAAAAAATATTCTAAGTATATTCTTTTTGAAAAACTTTTTATTAATTACTAAATGTACATTGTATATTTATATATATTACAAATTGCCCCATAACTTTTTAAATAAATCAGTAATAGTTGTTTTAATAAATTTCTTTTTTATGTTATTTCTAATAAAAGTATTTTTCCTTTCTTTTTAAATTTATTAATAGCTTGAATAAATAAATTTCCTATTAAATGTGTTATTTGTATTTTAGAGTAAAAATAAACATGAAAATGATTAATTATATATCTTTAACTGAAATAATTTAAAACTTTAAGGACTCTTGTATAAATTAAAAACTTCAACTCCAAAATGGGATCAACTTCATTTTGGCAAAATGCCATATTTTTTCCCAAAAGGAGATTGATCCCATTTTCATCTCCATTTTGGAGTTGAAGTTTTTAATTTATATAACAGTCCTTGAAGTTTTAAATTAATTTAGTTTAAGATATATAATTAATTATTTTGATCTTTATTTTTACTCTAAAATACAAATAACACATATTTAATAAGAAATTTAATTATTTAAGCTAATAATAAATTTTAAAAAAAAGAACACTTTTATTAGAAATAACATCAAAAAGAAATTTATTAAAACAACTTATTACTGATTTTTAATTTAATTTAGTTTCCAGATCCACCAATATCACTAAAATATTGTCCAAAAGAAGTAGTTTGTGAGAGTTATTTAGAAGAAGTAGTATTTATGTTGTTATTTGTAGTCTTGTAATAATGTATTATTAATATTTTCATAATTAATTTAAATAATTATAATTAATTGTGAAAGTTTGAAGAAAAACATATATGGGGCAATTTGTAATAGATATAAATATACAATATAAATTTAGTAATTAATAAAAAGTTTTTCAAAAGGAATATTCTTTTTGAATCAAAAAATGAAGCAATACATTGGAGCAAAACCCAACCCTATTTTAAGATTTCTTCATTTTGGAGCAAAATATGGGGCAATATATTGGAGATGCCCTAAATACTCATCAACTTAAATATTTAAACCACATACTGGCGAGACAATAGGGACTTCTTCGAGCATTTAATGCTCAGTAACAAAAAATAGTGACTTCAGTTGACTATCAACAGATTTCTCTAAATACAGACCACATAGAAGATTACTTTGATTCTGAATAGTCAAAAGATTCTCTCATTTCTCTTCCAACGAAGCATGTTCATGTATATCTTATCTTACTTCATACAGTTTAAACAGACGAAAGGCCAAGTGCGAGAGCATGTGTGTATGTGCAAGGAGAAGCAGATAATTTAATAGACAATTTTTCAAAAAATCCACAAAAATAAGTAAAATGAAAAAAGAATCTCCATTTTCTGATCACTTTTAAGTTTTTACAGTGGAGAGTTAATTACTCTTAAGTCTTGATTAATTCCTAAGTATACACAGCTTATATAAAGTAATACTTAATTATGTTACATTTAACCGCAACTACATAATAAATCAAAGTAATATATGTTACATGCATACAGCGGAGAAGCAAGCAAGAGAGAGAGAGAGAGGGAGAAAGAGAATAACCGAACCTGCAGCCGAAGCCTGAACAGCATCTTCCATGGAATCTCTGACGTGAAGCACAAGTCTTGTGCGGTATTTAGGATGATCCTCGTAGAAATCGGACAACGACATGTTAATAGAAGTGAGACAGATCTCGGAAAATTTTGTATGGAGATCAAGAACTACTCCTACTTTGATTTCACTTATTTGGTTCTGTCCTAAACCAACCTCCATCAACATAAAAACCCAAACAAACAAGACAAAGTAACCCATAAAGGTATTATTTGTTTTTGTAGGGTTCATCATCTTCATCCAAAGATTGAGTAACTTTCTGCCAGTGTTTATCGTCTTTCCTTTTTTTTTCCTATTATATATATATATATAAAATACACTCAACAAGAAAGAAAGTGACGTACAAAATTAAATTGTGAATCTGATTTCAAAGTGGAAAGATCCTGGAAATTTTAACCAGGATCTAAAGGAAGTTTCCTGGATTAAGGTAACATCAACACAATCTAACAAATAGCATATTCACAAAATCTATACACTAGTTCCCTCAAAAGAAAATATTATCACTACTTGTATAAGTATAACGTAACTGATTTGGGATAGTTTGATCATTTGCATTGATTTTATTTAGTTTAGTTTTTGTGGTTGTGGTGAAATATCGGTATTCAGATGTTGACTTAAACCGATTTAATTCTACTAGGTTAAAACCCGCGAGTAGCAGAAAAAAAATTTTGTCAATTGTTTTTTTTGTATAATTTGTTATTTCATTTTTTATAAAAATATTTTTTTTGTGAGAAAAATATGATGTTTTCTTTTACCCCAATCACGAACCTGGCCCGAAAACCCGGACCAAACCAAAACGAATAACTTTAAAAACTTTAATGGTTTTCATATCTCTAAATCCGAAAAATCCGCAACCCGAGAAAACCCAAATGGTCAAAACATCCAAAAAATCCTGAACTGAACCAATTTTTTTTAAAAGAATGATTTTCATATCTCTAAACCCGAAAACCTAAAAACCCGATCCGAAATCCAAGGTCTAGTCTTTTTTTGTCAACAGCCTAAGTTCCTACAACGGTTCGGGAAGCGAGACCGGTGAAACTGAGTTTATATAGTACACATCGTAAGGCTGATCTCGAGCACTCCGTGCTAGCTTGTCTGCCTTTGTGTTCTTCGTCCTAGGGATATGAGATCCAAGGCCTAGTCTCTCTGTCGAAACGTTTCATTTAGTTTCTCGAAGGTTTTTATTTTTATCACTTGTGTGCATTTCCCCTCTTTTGTAGCTTTTGGATCGCAATTCCGAGATGAGATATAGATTTGGTAGAATTGCATGAATAACTTTGAGTATCAGATAAGTGAAACTCCTGCTTATTCACTTAATAAATCATTTATTTTAAATTTTGAGTTGATTTAGAAGAATGAACTTAATTCTCTAACAGTGATTGTGTTGGTTTTGAGAATGTATGTTATATTATTATAAAACTTGGTAGATAATTTTTGGAGATGCAAATCTTTCATAAATAAACTTGGAAGGTGATAAGATTTGAATTGCCATATTTAACATATTCATATGTTAATCCATAAAATATTGTGCGAAGTTGTTCTTAATTTTTAAAAGTCTAAGTAGCCAAACATCAATTGAATTAGAAGTGCAATAATATCATCAAAATTATGAGTCAATTAACAAAATATACATGCGGAAAACCAATTTTGGTTTCCTTTAACAAAGAAAAATACACACTCTTTTTTCCTTGTACTTGCTCTGTAGAAGTTCAAACTCTTGTATGAAATGAAGTTGTCCAGTTATTTCCCACAATGAGACGAACGGTGAAGAGAACGGCAACAGATTATTGGTAAATTACTATTGTATTTTAATCCCAGTAATTTAAATTTATTCTTACATGGATACATTCATATGAGATAGTTTCTATTAAAATTTATTTGTTGTACCAATTCCTTTGTGCATTTTGTGAGATGAAAGACAATAACAAATTAACATACTATTTTTAAACTAACCTTATTTATCAAATATCAAGTAATTCAGAATTATTTATTCAATGATCTCAAATTATACTGGACCACATGTTTTTACGATTTATAATAGTCTTCCTACACTATTTTCTTGCCTTATTTTATCTTCTATAGAAGTAATGCCTAGAAGATTCGTAAATTTTTGTATGCCAAAAAGATACACCCATAAAAACAGAGAATCAATTTTCATCACAGGAAAAGGAAAAGAGAACTATACAAACCTTCATGGCTTTACCATTACGATCTATACAAAATTTGATGTCTCCTGCTAAAATTTAGGTTTGGGAAGCAGTGTTTCAGTGTCATAACAAAAGTAAAAGCTTTTGGCTTAAATATGGGCCTGGTGTTAGATCCGAGATAGCACTCGTCAAGACGGGCTATCTAAGATGTGAGTTTAGGAAACTGGAATGCTTAATTCGACTCTTAGATTATCAAGAAGTTACAAGAGAGCAATCTCGCTAACAAGCCTAGCGAGATTATGTGATGAACAAGAGGATAGAGTAAAAGCTAATGTGAAAGCCTAGTGATTCTAGATGATTTCGGATCCCTTCCCCAATGGGGGGTCTTCAATATATAGGTTGATAAGTCGGCCGAATGATGAATATTCTCCTTCAGGCGAGATGGAAAACTTCCTCTTTTGCGATATGGAAAATTCCCTCTTGTTTTTGGATCTTTTCCATTCTTTAAGTCGGCATGAAGATTTATTTACATTTCTCCATGGATTGTGCCTTTCTCTTCAAGTCTTGCCTTTTTCTTGAAGATGTTAGGCCTAAAATCGGATTGGGCTTTGTGACTTTACTAATGATGACGGGCTCAGGGAAATGTGCTAATTTCTCCTCTAACAATAAGTCCCCCCGCCAGCTCGGCAGGTCAAATGTAGTTTGATCTCGGCGAGCTTCATGAATAGAGGACGAGCTTGAGAATCATTAGTAAAATACATCACTTCAATCGGATCTTAGTGCCTAGGTGCATGCTGAATGTAGATTCGTGCCGCCTCATTAAAACCTTGGTACGGAAAAACCCAATTGGGACAAAAACCATAAAAAGGAAAAAGAGTACGTTGACGTCATCTAATTCACGAGTAATTGCTTCGAATGATTTTTGCCGCGACCAAAAATGCTTTCTTTCGTAGAAATCAGTAATGGGTTTTAATCGGCCCATGATCTGGTTCGGTTTTTGGTGAAATCGTTTGGGCGGGAACAGGAAAAAGTCTCGGAGAAGCCTTCTCTTCTAAGAATCGTGGAATTCTTATTTAAGGAAACGATTAGGATTTCCTAGGGTGCTTATTCCTTTTTCGTGATACCGATTTCACCAAGTGCCCTTCGAGGGAGAGCGAATATCTCTTGCTGCCCTGCCTGCATTTCCTTCCTTCTACCTTCTTCTTTCGCGCTTTCGATGGCACAAATCGAGATTAGTTCATCGATGTCGACGTCGGCCCTTGAGCATAATGCTGTTCCCAAGGAGATTTGCGAGACGGTGGGTTTGGCGAAGGCGATGAACTCATCCGTTAAAGGGGAATCCGAGGTTCTAAACGGGGAATGCGGCGACCGTTCTTGCGAGGGATTCCGCACGAGGATACGGGATCCGATCCTGAGCTCGGTGAGGAGAAAGTCCCTGATTGCGCTAGGCTCGATGGTATCCCTCAAAAGATTGAGATGCCGTGGAGATCATCGTCAAGATCTCTGGCTCGGGATGGTCAATCGGGGATGACCGAAGATATAGTCATCGCTTTGCGGGAGAGGGTGGGAATCAGTGACGCGGTCAAGATTCTCGTTCCCTTACCTGACCAAAGGCCGATGGACGCTCCACCTGGATGGTTTTGCCTCTACGAATGCTTCCTCACGGAGTTTGGAATACGTTTTCCGGTCCTCCCGTTACTTCTCGAGTATGCGTATGAGCGGGGTGTAGCGTTGAGTCAGCTGACCCATGGTGTAGTGCGGCATATGGTCTTCTCGGCCGCTCTGGCGAAGGCAGCCGGGATGAAGCTAGACAGGGAGCTCTTTGAGCGTATAACTGATCTTCGTGCTGGGGTTAAGGAAGGAGGTTTCAAGCGTTTCCACACATCGATGAAACATGACATCGTTTTTGGTGATCATCGAACGAAGATTCATCACTGGACGCGCTACTACTTTTTTGTCAAGGTCGACCGTGCTTCGGTCGGGGATTTTGATCCTAGTCACGTCTTAACAGAATGGGTCCAGGAGCCAGGTAAAGTGGTTGTGAATTCTTCCTTATTTTTAGCGGTTGCTTCGTATGCTAACTTACGCCCCCATTATCTGATATGCAGGAAGGATTGTCCCAAGGAAAGTAAATACTACTCTAAAGGAGAAGTTTAGAACTTTACGCGACTTGAGTAGAGAGACTTGGGCGGATGCGTTTGCCGAGACCGAAAGGAAGAAGAAGGAAAAGAAAGGAAAGGCTATTGCTATAGCGATTCCTCTCTCTGGTGAGTGTTTGATCATCGCCTTTGAATTTTTACGCCTGGTCCGGCTCTTAAATTGCGCTCCCTGATGTCTTCCAGATAAGTTGCCGGGTGTTGCTAGGAAGACAGGCTTAAGGAAAAGGCTCCGGCTTTGGTGGATGATGATATCCTGATTTCTGATCCTCTATCCAAGCGGATGAGGTCAGATTCCTGCGAGCTAGGTGATCTTCCTCAGTCACTGGGGTCTCTTGGGGGTGTCACCAGTGGCATTTGGCGGCGACGTTTATGCAATCGCCGATAATCGGTCGCCAAAAGTATCCGATCTTCTTAATTTTTAAAGCGAGTGATCTTCCGCCGGCGTTGTTTCCTGATGCTCCCTCGTGGGTCTCGACCATGATGCTCTTAGCTTGTGCTTCGTCGCAGCATCGCAGGATGACTTTGTTTGCGCTCCAGCGAAAAAGCTCGTTGTTGCGTAAGAAGTAGTAAGCTACTTTTCATCGGAGGCGGCGGGCCGTCCATCGCTCCTCTGGCACGGCGTCGTTGATGAGGTAATTTCTGATTTCATCCTGCCACGATTTGTGTTCTGCTGACTCGTCATTAGTGAAGTTTTCGTCTTCTTCTTCTTCTTGTGAGATTGCCATGACGACGGTTCCCTTGGGGAGTTTGATGCTTGGTTCGTCGATGGTTTCGACCGGGATGACCCGTCGCAGTGCTGATTCGGTTTTTGATGCCAAGGCTGCGAGTGCGTCGGCTTCGGAATTCTCGGAACGGAGGATCTTTATCAACTCGAACGTCTTGAATGCTTTGGCAAGTCTTTGCGTTTGTTTTAGATACGCATCCATGCGATCGTCTTTCGTGTCGTAGTCACCGCTGAATTGCTTAGCGAAGAGCTGAGAGTCACAGAACGCATGAACGTGTTCTGCTCCGACTGCTTCGGCGAGACGAAGTCCGACAATAATCGCTTCATATTCGGCTTCGTTGTTGGACGCTGGAAAATCGAGTTTGATCGATTGCTCGAGGATGAGGCGGATGCCGACGCCTGCTCCTTGCCTGGAGATCGATCCGTCGACATGCAGTGTCCATTTGAGGATTTGCTCGTCGTCTTGAGTTGCGAGCTCTGGTGGGATTTCTACGATGAAGTCGGCTAGGACTTGTGACTTGGCGCTCGTCTGGCTTTTGAACTCAATATCGTATTCCGATAGTTCGATTGCCCATCCTGCCATTCTTCCGGATTGGTTAGGGCCGTGAAGGATTTAGCGTAGTGGTTGGCTGGTAAAGAAGACGATGGAGTGTGATTGAAAGTATGGCCTGAGTTTTCGTGCCGATATGACTACTCCAAGCGCCAGTTTTTCTAGGGTTGGGTATCGTGTCTCGGCATCATTGAGGGTTTTGCTGACATAGAAGACTGGCCACTGCTCTCCTCGATCTTCTCGGACGAGGACTCCGCTTACCGCTGTGCTTGATATTGCGATCTATAAGAGTAGGGTCTCGCCTTCTTCGGGTTTTGCGAGAATTGGTGGGGTAGTGAGATACGCTTTCAATTGTTTGAAAGCGTCTTCACATTTTTTGTCCCACTCGAACTTTTTGTTTGATCGAAGCAATTGGTAGAAGGGGACACACTTGTCGGTTGAGCGCGAGATGAATCTGTTCAATACGGCGATACGTCCGGTGCGTATCTTTGGCAGGGGACGCATTTGGCGGCGACGTTTATGCAATCGCCGATCATCATTGGCCAGAAGTATCCGATCTTCTTAATTTTTAAAGCGAGTGATCTTCCGCCGGCGTGGTTTCCTGATGCTCCCTCGTGGGTCTCGACCATGATGCTCTTAGCTTGTGCTTCGTCGCAGCATCGCAGGATGACTTTGTTTGCGCTCCAGCGAAAAAGCTCGTTGTTGCGTAAGAAGTAGTAAGCTGCTTTTCGTCGGAGGCGGCGGGCCGCCCATCGCTCCTCTGGCACGGCGTCGTTGATGAGGTAATTTCTGATTTCATCCTGCCATGATTTGTGTTCTGCTGACTCGTCATCAGTGAGGTTTTCGTCTTCTTCTTCTTCTTGTGAGATTGCCATGACGACGGTTCCCTTGGGGAGTTTGATGCTTGGTTCGTCGATGGTTTCGACCGGGATGACCCGTCGCAGTGCTGATTCGGTTTTTGACGCCAAGGCTGCGAGTGCGTCGGCTTCGGAATTCTCGGAACGGGGGATCTTTGTCAACTCGAACGTCTTGAATGCTTTGGCAAGTCTTTGCGTTTGTTTGAGATACGCATCCATGCGATCGTCTTTCGTGTCGTAGTCACCGCTGAATTGTTTAGCGACGAGCTGAGAGTCACAGAACGCACGAACGTGTTCTGCTCCGACTGCTTCGGCGAGACGAAGTCCGGCAATAATCGCTTCATATTCGGCTTCGTTGTTGGACGCTGGGAAACCGAGTTTGATCGATTGCTCGAGACGAGGCGGATGCCGACGCCTGCTCCTTGCCTGGAGGACGATCCGTCGACATGCAGTGTCCATTTGAGGATTTGCTCGTCCTCTTGAGTTGCGAGCTCTGGTGGGATTTCTACGATGAAGTCGGCTAGGACTTGTGACTTGGCGCTCGTCCGGCTTTTGAACTCAATATCGTATTCCGATAGTTCGATTGCCCATCTTGCCATTCTTCCGGATTGGTTGGGGCCGTGAAGGATTGGCGTAGTGGTTGGCTGGTAAAGACGACGATGGAGTGTGATTGAAATATGGCCTGAGTTTTCGTGCCGATATGACTACTGCGAGTGCCAGTTTTTCTAGGGTTGGGTATCGCGTCTCGGCATCATTGAGGGTTTTGCTGACATAGAAGACTGGCCTGCTCTCCTCGATCTTCTCGGACGAGGACTCCGCTTACCGCCGTGCTTGATATTGCGATATATAAGAGTAGGGTCTCGCCTTCTTCGGGTTTTGCGAGAATTGGTGGGGTAGTGAGATACTCTTTCAATTGTTTGAAAGCGTCTTCGCATTTTTTGTCCCACTCGAACTTCTTGTTTGATCGAAGCAATTGGTAGAAGGGGAGACACTTGTCGGTTGAGCGCGAGATGAATCTGTTCAATGCGGCGATACGTCCGGTGAGTCTTTGGATTTCTTTGGAGGATGTCGGCGATGGGAGGTCGAGGATCGCCGAGATCTGCTTCGGGTTTGCCTCTATCCCGCGTTGGGTCACAACATACCGAGGAATTCTCCCGAGGTAACGGCGAATGTGCATTTTGCGGGGTTCAGCTTCATCTCCGATTACATTCTCCAAGATTTGACTAGCATGTCGTCGATATAGACTTCCATGCTACTACCGAGCTGGTCCGCGAACATTTTGTTCACTAATCGTTGATAAGTGGCGCCGGCGTTCTTCAGGCCGAAGGCATCACTTTATAGCAATAGGTGCCACGATCGGTAATGAATGCCGTCTTCTCGCGATCATCGGGATGCATGAAGATCTGATTGTATCCTGAAAAGGCGTCCATGAAGGATAGTAATTCATTCCCTGCCGTGGCCTCGACGAGGCGATCGATATGCGGTAAAGGGAAGCTATCCTTTGGGCATGCTTTATTCAGGTCTGTGAAATCGACGCAGACTCTCCACTTTCCGTTTCTTCTTTTTGACGACGACTGGATTTGCTAGCCATTCGGGGTATTTTACTTCAGTGATCGATCCGGCTCTAAGTAGCTTTTCCACTTCTTCATTGACTGCTTGAGCTTTATCGGCGCCGAGCTTGCGTCTTTTCTGTCTCATGGGTTTGTAGGTAGAGTCCACGTTTAGCTCGTGGGATGTGATTGCCGGGTCGATCCCTTTCATATCTGCCATTGACCATGCGAAAAGGTGCACGTTCTGTTTGAGCAATGTGACCAGTTGCTCTTTATCTTTTCGTCGAGGTCGCCACCGATGCCAACGCACCTTTCCGGACGATTCGTCGATATTCACCTCGTCGACGAGGGCCGGCTTTGGTCTCTGGTGGTATGGAAGGCGTGGATCCATTTCCTCGTTTGCGGTGCATGTTGCTGCTAGGCGGAGCCGTCGCTCATAGAGGAAGCATGACCTTGCTGCCCCCTGATTCCCTCTCAGTGTGTAAATTCCTGATTGTGCCGGGAATTTCACACATTGGTGAAAGGTCGAGACGACGGCCTTCATCTCGTGGAGCCATGGGGTGCCCAAAATGGCGTTGTAAATGGCTGGTTTATCGATGACGAAGAATTCGGCGGCTTTGGTTGTTCCGCCGACGTGGATAGGTAGGCGGATCGTGCCTTCACTGGAGACGTGTTCGGAGGTGAACCCGGTGAGGGAGTACAACGAACGCTTGATCTGGTCTCTGCTGATTTCCATGCGGTTGAGGGTCTCTTTGTAGATTAGATTCACCGTGCTCCCGGTATCGATCAGGATTCTTGCTACGCTGGAGTCACTGATGTGCAAGCTGACCACGAGTGGGTCGACGTGAGGGGTATCCAGCCCCGCCGTATCTTGATCCGTGAAGATGATAGTGGGGATTTCTTCGCGGGTCGGGTTGCGATCGTGCTCCACCGCTGCGTATTCATGCTTCCGTGATCGTCGAGATGGAATCGCGATGGATGGGGTTGCTCATTATCATGTTAATCTCTTGCCCTGATTCGTCGGAGTAGTTCGTTACGTCATCCGGCGTGTTTTCCGGGATTACGGGTTGTGCCGGCTTTCGTCTGTGACGAGAGCGGTCCCCTTTTATCGGTGGTAGCTCCCCGTGCTGGTATCTCCGAAGGAGATCGCGAGTTAGGCGTCGGCAGTTTCTTGTAGAGTGGTCACCGGTTCCGTGGAGGCGGCAAAACGTGTCAGAGTCGTCGAGATCGGGCGTCGCGACATCTGTTGCCCGTTTCTTGATGTGATGCGGTTCCTGCTCGGGCTGTTGTCGGCTGCTGCGAACGCCGTTAGGAGTGATCTTTTTGGATTATATCTTTTCGTGCCTCCATGGGTTCCTCTCTGGGTTTCGACGAGGTTGCCCTCCTATCTCCATGTTTCTCGGCGTAGAAGCGCTGGTCTTCCTCGAGGAAGATGTAGTTCCGAGAGCGGTGGAACGCGTCCTCCAGAGTCGCAGGGGGTTTTAGTGACAAATCCTCCTTAAACTTGGAGTCGTACCAGAGGCCGTTGCGGAGTGCTTCCAGCGGGACGCTATCGGGCATGTCGCCAGTGTCGCGAGCTGCTTGTTTGAACCTTTCCATAAAGCTGCGCAATGGTTCGCCTTGGGTTTGCGTTGTGGTGAACATGTTCCGAGTGATTCGGGTCATGTGCATGGAGTAATGCTTCAGAAAAGCATTGGTTAGGTCGTCGAAGTTATCGATCGACTCGGCGGGGAGGTTAGAGAACCAGGTCAAGGCATCTTTCGCCATGTGCTCGACGAATACTTGACAGTAGTTGGCCTCCCTTTCATCGTAAGATTTGTATTTCTCCCTCCTCATGGCGAGGTTGAACGCGGTTAGCCACTTCTTGGGGTCTTCTTCGCCGGTGTAAGAGTCGATTTTGAGTCGAACTCTTTCGTGTAGCTCAATCTGGCGGAGCCTGCGGGTGAGCGGGCTTCTTCGGGTGTCGGCGAGTGCTTTCGTCAATTCCGGAGCTGAGCTGGTGGCGCGATGAACTTTCGAATCGACCTCGTCGAGGCGACGATTCATCCGTTCGAGTTCTTGGGTGGTAAGTCGCCTGAAGTGCGGGGACGGGGGTTGTTCCGTCAGTGGGACTTGACGGATCTTCATCGTCTTCTCGTGCTAGGGCTTCCACCTGTTCCTGAGTCTTTTTCTGCTGTGCTCGCATTGACTCGAAACCGTCGGCGAGTGGCTTGACGAGATTCTCCATGAGTTTGAGGATCTTCTCGCTCGAGGAGGATTTCTTCGAGCTGCGGGGTTTGTCGCTCGAGGAAGATTTTCTCGAGCGGCGTGGTGCGGACGGAGGGGGCTCTCGTCCTTTCTTGGCGGAGGGGATCGTTGCGGCGAAGTAGATCTTCGCGGCGAGACGGATCTCTGTGGACAGAGAGAAGATGGTTCTTGTAGGGAGCAGGCTTGTCCCTGCCTTCAGCGGGTAGCGACTTGTCTATCGTGCTGGTAGACTGTCGCTTAAGTTTTCTTCTGAGGGAGACGGGCTCCCGGTGGGAGTGTTCTCTTTCGAGTTACCATCGTTGCTAGTTCGTGAAAATCTAGATATCTTCGAGATGAATAGCGAGAAGCGTTTCCAGCCCCACGGTGGGCGCCAATTGTTGAATCCGAGATAGCACTCGTCAAGACGGGCTATCTAAGATGTGAGTTTAGGAAACTGGAACGCTTAATTCGACTCTTAGATTATCAAGAAGTTACAAGAGAGCAATCTCGCTAACAAGCCTAGCGAGATTATGTGATGAACAAGAGGATAGAGTAAAAGCTAATGTGAAAGCCTAGTGATTCTAGATGATTTCGGATCCCTCTCCCCAATGGGGGGTCTTCAATATATAGTGTTGATAAGTCGGCCGAATGATGAATATTCTCCTTCAGGCGAGATGGAAAACTTCCTCTTTTGCGATATGGAAAATTCCCTCTTGTTTTTGGATCTTTTCCATTCTTTAAGTCGGCATGAAGATTTATTTACATTTCTCCATGGATTGTGCCTTTCTCTTCAAGTCTTGCCTTTTTCTTGAAGATGTTAGGCCTAAAATCGGATTGGGCTTTGTGACTTTACTAATGATGACGGGCTCAGGGAAATGTGCTAATTTCTCCTCTAACACCTGGCAATAACATCTCAGTTTTTATAGGACTTTTCCGACGGCACATATGACATCTTCTTTTCATACGGTCTTGGGGGATTTTGACGATGAAGGATGGGTTTAAATTTGTAAAACCGTTGGCTGAAGAAAGTGTAAATTTCCATTAGTGTCCTGGAGGTGTTCGCTTTACTCGAACCTCATACCATCCATGGTCTCCTCCATTTTTGAGGTGTGGGGAGGGAGGTTTTATAGCAATGCTCTGAGAAAATGGTTACATGTAGACAATGGCCATTGATTTCACATAACTGAAGAGATGACTGGTAAGGGCAATCGATTTTGGGACGATGGTAACTGAAGCGATTTAGTTTATTGAAAAGTTTGGAGCAAGATGTCGATGTGCGACGTTTGAATTTACTTTCTTTTTTCTTTTCTTTCTTTTCATAGATGCATACTACAGCTGACGTGGCAGGTGAAGAAATCTTCTTTAAAAGCTGAGCTGGATGCTCTGAGAGTACTCAAGCAGCTATTTTAGTTATTAGTGATATATAAATAGTATATACTCATACAATACATACGGTATATGTATTTTTGTTACCGTTATTTGTTGGGTATCGTTTACTTTACATACTACAAATTTTTAGAATATACATATAAATTTTTGGAATATGAAATATCTCGTATGATCATACTAATTTTTTCCCTCCTAAGAACAGTTTTATTATAGCCGAGTAAATCAGCTTTCTTCATGCTAATTGCTACATATAAACTACTATTTGTTTTCTGAATCACAATATTGTTCTTAACTTTTTTCATAAATCATATTGTACCCATAGTAATATTCCCGATCTAATATATAGGATCCTAAAAGGTTATTATGATGTGCATATGAGTCCAAGAGACTATGACTATCAATAGAACCGGCCAATTTACCAGTTACAAAATAAAATTGAAAGGTATGCATGCACATAAATGACTTTTAATTATAAATCGATGGGACTGATATTAAAAAATCCTGACCACTTTCATATATCGATGGGATTGATATTGACAAATGAAAAATCGTGACGACTTGAAAATTTAGGAACTTGGTGACTGAACTAATCGAATCCAGAAATTTAGGGTCTAAATGGTAACAGCTGAATGTTGCTGAATGCGGAATCTGGTTGAATATAATGAAAATTGTTTGCGGAATTTGGCTGATTAGTTTGTAATATGAATGGTAATAGCTGAATGTTGCTGTATGCGGAATAAATAGTTGAAAAAATTATTTGTGTAACAAAATTAAAAAAAAAAATTGTATCTAGTTAAATTAATAAAATAAAGAAAAAAGAATTGTGAAATATCTAAATTTTAGATTAAGCATAATAAATTATTTAAAATTTAGGAATGGATTCATAAAATTTTATTAAATATCAAAGTTTAAAAAATAATAAAAATAGACATTTTAAAATACAGTATTTTTGATATTGCTAATTCATTAATGAAAATTATCTCATATGTGCCTATTATTTTGCTCCCATATTTTTGTATTTATTTTAGACTAAAATAGTTATTATTTAAAACTAAGATAAGTATTACAATATCTAATACATCACTCTAGATCTGGATATGCTTCTCTAAATATTATCTTGACACTTCAAAAATTACAATTGCTTTTATTAAACTATTTATAATAATTTTTATAATGTGAATACTTACAAAATAAATAAGATTAAACATATGTAAGATAGATACAAATTATTGAAGTAACAAGGATGTAAAAATATGAAAGAAACAAGTATAAAATCAATTCAGCAGTTTTTGTCTTTTAGTGAGTATTCAGCTGAACACACTTTAATTCAACTGGTAACATAATTGAAAAATTCAGCTGAATTCTTCTATGTTATATTCAGCAATTCATCGTGCACCAGTTAAGGCCTATAATTTACGATAAGTTGTGAAAAAAATATGAACTTCAATTTGAATTTTAATTTCAGCCCATATTAGCCCACATGTGGTTTTAACCCAAGAAAAAAAAAAAAAAAAAAAAAAAAAAAAAAACAACAACAACGTTAAGTAAGCCCACATGTGATTCCAAGCTTCTAGCAAAAAAAAATCATATAAACGACATTTGACCATTAAACTAAAGGTTATTAAAAAGGGTGTATATCCCACAGAAATACTCCTACATGTTTCTATGAACTTGATTCTTTTAGCAAATTCCAAATCATTGGTTCCAAAACAAAAACCTCTAAAATATTACGTGTATTAAACTTGACATGTTCATTGCTACATAAATGAAGTGAAATTGGTGGGGTTTTGCGTGAAGACCCACCAGCCGACCTGACCATGTCCTACTCAGCGTACACATGTTTCCATGTGACCTCACCACTTCTTCTAATCCTATTTTTTTACATTTTCTTTCTCTTATTCTAAAAATTACTCTGCCGTACCAAAAAAAAAAAAGTTAACAATGTATTTTCTTCTTTTAAATCAAAGTCGTAATTTCTTATACCAAAAGATAGTACTATACTTTAATCATCTAACTCCAACACCTGAACGCATCTTCTTATGCACACAATCTCTCTCTTTTCGATGCTCGTGTTCCGTTGTTTTACTAATTGACACGTAATAATAAAAGGAAAAAGATTCATCATCAGCTAAATTACTTTTACTTTGTCAAGTCATTTCAAGTTTTCAACTATATTAACTTTAAAAATTGGGCAAACGGAACTATTACAGTTTAACTGATTAGACTTTTTTTAAGGAAATGGTTGGTTAAATTTAAATGTAGTTAAGAAAAGTTTAAAACTTAGTTTTTCTTCATGATAAAGTTACGACATTATAACAAAGAAATAAAATTTAGAACAAACACAAAAACATTTTAAGACTTAACAAAAAAAAAAAAAAAAAAAAAATTTAAGACTAAGAAATTTGTAAGACGAGAATGTGTTGTGCAATCTGAGCAAAACCATGTGAGTTGAGTTTGACTTAACTGGGCTCAACGTTTGACCCATCAAAACAATTCCCAATTGGTCAAAGAATCTCTCTTATCAATTGTCAACCAGTAAAATTTTAACATAAAAAAGAATGATAGAATGATGTATATTAATTTCAGTGCACCTTTCTTTTTTAGTAATTTAAGGACACTCTCACACGACCTTTTTCCCTATAAACATTTAAAACTCTTGAATTACTGAAATCGATTTACTTTTGGGACATGTCTAATCACACCAATTATACTGATAAAAGTAAAACCTAAAAACTAAGAAGAAACTCAAACGAATTATTAAAGTTACTGTAAACAAAATATTTATATACTCCGGTTCAGCTTATTATATACTCCGGTAAACAAAATATTTAAGTGTATATTTATATGGTTCAGTTTAGTATTTAATACCACTAGGGATTAAAGTCCCGCACAAGCGCGGGATTGTTTGTGACAATTTTTCTGTTTGATTTTATTTATATTCATTTATTTGAAATTTTGAATTATGAAGATTATATGTTAATTTTCATGTTTTGGTTATATTTTGAGTTAACCCAACAATTAACACTAATAATATGATCAAATTTTTTTATTAAAATATTGACACCTTACTTCATCATAAGTTTTCTATTTCTAAAATTTAATATGATGAAATTTGACTCATCACACCTTAATATTTGACTCAACGTTAAAATTTGTAAACATGGTGTAGAATCTCAATTGCACTCAAAATATGATGAAAAACAAAAACATGTATAACTTCTTACATATATGCTTTGTTGTGGTAGCATATAACAATTGATTATTTTCTAGAGGAAATTTGGACCAATATTACATAAATTAATCATATTTTGAAAACTAATCTATTTTTTAAAGTGTTGGTAAACTAATTTTTCTAATATTTAAAATTACTAAAATACTCTAAATTTTTTAGATATTAAAATTGTTTTATAATTTCGTTTATCTTATATAAAAATTATTTAAATTGTAAAAATAAAATTCTGTTATTCTAAAGATATTTTTTAAACAATTATTTTTATTTTATATAACCAAAAAAAAGAAAAATAAACTGGGATATTTCCATAAAATCTAAATAAAATTTACAACAAAAAAAAACAAAAAGATATTTAGAAGATCTTATTTGAAATTTAACATGTCATAAATATAAAACATGAGTTAACTAAAGATGTCATAAATATGGAAACACCGTCCATCATCTTTTTTTTTAAGAATGAAATGTGAATTTTTCCTTATTCTAAAATGATATTTATGTGTATATATTTATAGAATTTGATTCATTTTTATGAGAAATATGAATATATTTTCAAAATAACAGGTGTATTTTTAAAGATTTACTAAAAAATATATAAAGGAATTTTCGAAAATATTTTATATATATATATAAATATCTAAATTAGTATATATCTAAATTAAATAAGATTTTTTTTTCTCATTTTTAATAGGAAAATGATAATGGTTTTATTGTCTTTTTACTTATTAAAAAAGTTAATTTTCAAAAAAAATAAAAGTAGGGTTAGTTTTCAAATTATGAAATTTTTTAGTAATATTAAACCAACTCACCCTATTTTCTATTATGTTTGTAAATATAAATTGTATTTTTGAAACAAACATTTCACCATTCTTAAAATTTTCATGCTTTTCGTTGCAATGAAATTTAAATAATAACTCGACTTCTATTTTTTAATAAAACAAACTCTAACTCTAATTTTTTTAATTAGCTTTTTACTATGTTAAATAATTTATATTGTAACATCCATAAATAAAAATTGGAATTTTGTCGGTTCAATTTAAGTGAATTGGTTTGGGTCGGTTTAGTGGAGAAAGCCCTAAAATCAAGTTTAAAGAGTGCAGCCGTCTTCTCTTTGGAGAATTTTCGAGTTCAGGCTGTAGAGGAGAAAAGTGGAGTTTTTGGAGAGATTTTCGAGTTTTACTGTTCATCGGGGTACTGTTCATCGGTACTGTTCATCGTCGGGATTTCCGCACTGTTCATTGTCTTTCCTTCAGTTTCAATCATTGTCAAGGTGAGTGCATGACTGTGGGTCCGTGATTTGCTAGATTAGATTTGGTTTGTGGTTGTTCTTGATGAGTTTATGTTTTAATTGTTATTTATGATATTTTGGTTGTTTATGTGATGAATTGTGTGTTTGTGTGGTTTAATCTGGTTTAATTGAATTTAATTGATTTGATTCTGGTTTATCTTGGTTCAATTGAATTTAATTGGTTATATTGGTTTAATTGAATTTAATTGGTTTAATGGAATTAAATAGATTTAATTCGGATTTAATTAATTAAATAATATTTATTTAATTAATTGGTTTAAAATAATTATTTTAATTATTTTAAAATATGGAAAATTATTATTTAATTATGAGAATTATTTAATAATTGAGAAATTGAGTTTTAATTATTAAAAATTATTTAATAATTGGAAAATGGTATTTAATAATTATTGGAGTTTATAAATATTATTAAATATCTAGTAAATTGCGTAAATGGCTCGTAGGCAGAGTGATTGCCTCACTAAGTATTTATTAAATACTTACGCAACTCCATTCCAATGTGTTGCAGGTAAAAGATTTGTGTGATCGCGGAATCAAGGCTGAAGAGGGGGATGATAGGATGTTTACTGTTTTATTGTTTTGCATTATTTTGCTAGACTTGTTTAATTATTATTTGCTTCCGCTGAGCTGATTTATTTGTTATTGATATTTTATTTATTTAATTTTTTTAAGACCTTCGCTAGAATTGATTAATATTTAAAAAAAAAAAAATGTTGGTTGTTTCATTTTGGTATCAGAGCCTAGACGGTTTTAGGACTGTTAGAATTGCTAGGCTTTAGTATCATCCCCTTCAGCTACAAGAGATTCCGCGGTGAGTTTATGTTTGTTTTGAGTTTTGGTTGCGTGTTCTAGTGTGCTCTTTTTGGTTCCATGAGTGAGATGGACTGAGTAGCTAGAGGTTGTGGCGCGAGAGGGCGCGGTGCTCGAGGCCGTGGTGGCAGAGCTAGAGGCCGTGGAGGCCGGGGCCGAGGTTGTGGACTTCGGCGGATTCGGGAGAGAGTGTGGCGCCTAGTGTGGCGACTGCGTCGGTGACCCAGTCGGTATCCGTGGCGAGTGAGGCCAGTGTGGATGCGAGTGTTGGTTTGGGAGCGGGGGCTGCTCCGGGTTGGGGTGGTGCTCCGGCTCAGGGTCTTGATGACTTAGTGGTGGGTTTGCTGACGCAGTTATTGGCTCGTTTTCCGCCAGTGGTTCCACAGGGGCTCCGGGAGTACCTCCAGTGGCAGAGGTGCAGCAGAGGGCTGCGGGTTTGTTCAGCCGCAGGCTGTGGGTTTGATGGTGCCGCCTATTTGGATATGATGGGGCACATGCAGAGGATTGGTACGCCGTACTTTGAGGGCGGAGTTAGCCAGAGGCGGCAGATGAGTGGCGTCAGAGATTGGAGCGGAATTTCCAGTCTATCAGATTTTGGTTTAGTACCAGGTTGAGTTGGCAGTCCACTATCTGAGTGGAGATGCACATTTGTGGTGGCGGCCATCGAGGGCATAATGTTGTTGTTTTGCTGTGTGTTGTTCATTTATCTGTGATAGTTTTGGAGGTTCTCAACGCAATTGAATGTGTAGGGACCTTGTTAGTGGGCGGTTTTGAGTCCCACGTTTTATTCGACTCTGGAGCATCGAATTGCTTCATTACACCGGAGCGTGCCGAGAAGAGTGGCATCCGGAGTAGCGCGGGCGAGAGCGCGGGCATGGTCAAGGTGGCGGGAGGTGGATTCTTGTCTACTTTGGGCCGTGCTAGAGGAGTCGAGATCGAGATTGCGGGGCAGTCAATGCCAGCAGACTTAGTCATCAGTCCGGTGGAGCTGTATGACGTTATTCTCGGGATGGACTGGTTGTCACACTACAGAGTTCATCTGGATTGCTACAGAGGTAGAGTGGTCTTCGAGCGAGATGCAGGGAGGTTGGTTTATCAGGGAGTGAGACCGACTTCCGGGAGTATTGTGATATCTGCTATTCAGGCCGAGCAGTTGTTAGAGCGGGGCTGTGAGGCGTATCTGGCGACGATTTCTATGTCTGAGTCAGGAGCTGGAGTTGTTATGGGAGATATTGAGGTTGTCCAGGATTTTGAGGATGTCTTTCAGTCACTGAAGGGATTACCACCATCTCGGTCTGATCCTTTCACGATTGAGTTAGAGCCGGGGACAGCACCGATATCGAAGACGCCTTACAGGATGGCGCCAGCTGAGTTGGCAGAGCTGAAGAAGCAGATAGAGGACCTTTTGTCTAAGGGGTTCATTCGACCGAGTGTTTCACCGTGGGGAGCACCGGTGTTGTTTGTGAAGAAGAAGGATGGGAGTTTCAGACTTTGTATCGATTACAGAGGTCTTAACCGAGTCACTGTGAAGAACAGGTACCCACTCCCGAGGATTGATGAGTTGTTGGATCAGTTGAGGGGTGCTACTTGGTTCTCCAAGATTGACTTGGCATCGGGGTATCATCAGATCCCGATAGATGAGGCAGATGTCAGGAAGACTGCTTTCAGGACGCGTTATGGGCATTTTGAGTTTGTGGTTATGCCTTTCGGTTTGACTAACGCGCCGGCAGCCTTCATGAGATTGATGAACGACGTGTTCAGGGAGTATTTGGACGTGTTTCGTCATCATTTTCATTGATGATATTCTGGTATACTCGAGGAGTCAGGAGGAGCATGCGACTCACTTGAGGTTGGTTCTGGAGAAGCTTCGGGAGCAGAAGCTTTTTGCTAAGTTGAGCAAGTGCAGTTTCTGGCAGCGAGAGATGGGATTTCTTGGCCACATTGTTTCTGCAGAGGGAGTTTCTGTGGATCCGGCTAAGATTGAGGCTATCAGAGATTGGCCTAGACCTAGTAGTGCCACCGAGATCAGGAGTTTTCTGGGTTTGGCAGGATACTACAGGAGGTTCGTCAAGGGGTTTGCTACCATGGCGCAGCCGATGACGAAGTTGACCGGGAAGGATGTCCCGTTTGTTTGGTCAGCTGAGTGTGAGGAGAGCTTTAGTCAGCTCAAGGAGATGTTGACTACTACACCAGTGTTGGCGTTACCCGAGCCAGGGAAGCCTTACATGGTGTATACAGATGCTTCAGGCATTGGTCTTGGTTGTGTGCTGATGCAGGAGGGCAGAGTGATAGCATATGCTTCGAGACAGTGGCAGGGCAGTGAGCGTAACCGTCCTACACATGACTTAGAGTTGGGAGCAGTGATCTTCGCGTTGAAGATTTGGAGGTCTTACTTGCTAGGTGAGACAGTACAGGTCTTCACGGATCACAAGAGTTTGCAGCATATCTTCACTCAGCCGATGATGAACGCGAGACAGACGCGCTGGGTTGAGTTCTTGGCGGACTATCAGGTGAGCATTAACTACCATCCGGGCAAGGCTAACCTAGTGGCGGACGCGTTGAGTAGACGGAGGTATGATTCCGCAGTTGAGCGAGATGTGGAGTCTCTAGTTGGCGAGATCAGTACCTTGCGTTTGTGTGCCATTTCGCAGGAGCCTTTGGGTTTAGAGGCAGTGGATCAGGCGGATCTACTTAGCAGGATCAGAGTTGCTCAGCAGAGTGATCAGAGTTTGCTGGATGCGACTAGAGTGACTGGTTCTGAGTATGAGGTCTCTGCGAATGGGACTATCTTGGTTCGTGGGCGAGTTTGTGTGCCTAAGGATGTGGAGTTGAGACATCAGATTTTGGGAGAGGCTCATGCGAGCAAGTTTTCCATTCATCCAGGAGCGACCAAGATGTACCATGACCTCAAGAGGTACTATCATTGGGTCGGGATGAAGAGGGATGTAGCAGACTGGGTTGCGAAGTGCAACACTTGTGCCTTGGTGAAGGCAGAGCATCAGGTTCCGGGTGGTCTTTTGCAGAGTTTACCCATTCCAGAGTGGAAGTGGGACAGGATTACGATGGATTTCGTGGTTGGACTACCTGTTTCGAGGACTTTCGATGCTATCTGGGTGATTGTGGATCGGTTGACTAAGTCCGCACATTTCTTGGCCATCAAGAAGACAGATGGAGCTGCTGTCTTGGCTAGGAAGTTTGTGCGAGAGATTGTGAGGCTGCATGGAGTGCCAGCTAGTATTGTGTCAGACCGTGATCCCAGATTCACTTCAGAGTTTTGGAGAGCGTTTCAGGCAGAGATGGGCACTAAGGTGCATCTGAGTACAGCTTATCATCCGCAGACAGATGGTCAGTCAGAGAGGACTATTCAGACTTTGGAGGATTTGCTGAGGATGTGTGTGTTGGATTGGGGTGGCCATTGGGCAGATCACCTGAGCTTAGTTGAGTTTGCATACAACAACAGCTTTCAGGCGAGTATTGGCATGGCTCCATTTGAGGCTTTGTATGGGAGGCCATGTAGGACACCCCTATGCTGGACCCAAGTGGGGGAGCGCAGCATGTATGGAGCTACTTATGTTCAGGAGACGACAGAGAAGGTTCGTGTTGTGAGGCTGAACATGAAGGAGGCTCAGGATAGGCAGAAGAGTTATGCAGATAGACGCAGACGAGAGCTTGAGTTTCAGGTGGAGATAGAGTTTATCTCAAGATGGCTATGTTGAGGGGTCCTAACAGATCCATAGCAGAGAACAAGCTGAGTCCGCGTTTTATGGGTCCGTTTCCAGTAGTGGAGCGAGTTGGGCCATTGGCTTACAGGCTGGAGTTGCCTGAGATTATGAAAGCCTTTCACAAGGTTTTTCATGTGTCGATGCTGAGGAAGTGTCTTCACCCTACAGAGGAGTTAGTGGCTAGGATTCCAGAGGATCTTCAGCCAGATTTGACAGTGCCGGCAGTGCCTGTGAGGATTTTAGAGAGGAGGGAAAAGGTTCTGAGGAACAAGAGGATTCCCTTACTGAGGATTTTGTGGGATTGCAGTGGTTCTACAGAGGAGACTTGGGAGCCAGAGGCAAAGATGAAGTTGAAGTTCAGGAAGTGGTTCGACAAGCAGGTCGAGGAGTGAGCTTATTTCATCTTTGTAGCCTCAGTTGTTTTTTTGGCTTTGGTGTTATTGTATTTTCGTTTTCGTTGTAACGATATACATTTTGGAGTTTTAATGAGATGCAGTTTTTCCTCATTTTGCCTTGTGTTGTGAAAGGTATTCGGATGTTACACATGTTTGACCAGTTTTTGGTTGTGAGACGGTCTAATCTTATGGTTATAGACATTTTGGAATTTTTACTCTAAGGATTGCGATCCTGAATAACTCATCATGTTTTTGGAGACTTGGTTCTCTGGCAGACTCATCTGAGTGTAGTAGGCCTCAGTATGAGTGACTTATCTGAGTGTAGTGGCCTCAGTATAAGTGCAAGTGGGCAGTGACGGTTGGATTTGGGTGCAAGTGGGCCTCAGTACAAGTGTGTTTGGTGATGAGTTAAGAGTAAAATGTCTTGGAGACGTGCTTATGACATAAGATTAGATGAGTTTGTCTCGGGGATCAGTGAGGATCTCCGTGTTGCGGCCTTGCGAGGTCGGGTTTTGTGGTCTTTGTGACGTTTGTTGGGATTCGAGGTCGAATCCAGTTTAGTGGGGGAGAGTTGTAACATCCATAAACCAAAAATTGGGAATTTTGTCGGTTCAATTTAAGTGAATTGGTTTGGGTCGGTTTAGTGGAGAAAGCCCTAAAATCAAGTTTAAAGAGTGCAGCCGTCTTCTCTTTGGAGAATTTTCGAGTTCAGGCTGTAGAGGAGAAAAGTGGAGTTTTTGGAGAGATTTTCGAGTTTTACTGTTCATCGGGTACTGTTCATCGGGTTACTGTTCATGGGGGTACTGTTCATCGTCGGGATTTCGCACTGTTCATTGTCTTTCCTTCAGTTTCAATCCATTGTCAAGGTGAGTGCATGACTGTGGGTCCGCGATTTGCTAGATTAGATTTGGTTTGTGGTTGTTCTTGATGAGTTTATGTTTAATTGTTATTTCATGATATTTTGGTTTTTATGTGATGAATTGTGTGTTTGTGTGGTTTAATCTGGTTTAATTGAATTTAATTGATTTGATTCTGGTTTATCTTGGTTCAATTGAATTTAATTGGTTATATTGGTTTAATTGAATTTAATTGGTTTAATGGAATTAAATAGATTTAATTCGGATTTAATTAATTAAATAATATTTATTTAATTAATTGGTTTAAAATAATTATTTTAATTATTTTAAAATATGGAAAATTATTATTTAATTATGAGAATTATTTAATAATTGAGAAATTGAGTTTTAATTATTAAAAATTATTTAATAATTGGAAAATGGTATTTAATAATTATTGGAGTTTAAATATCTAGTAAATTGCGTAAATGGCTCGTAGGCAGAGTGATTGCCTCACTAAGTATTTATTAAATACTTACGCAACTCCATTCCAATGTGTTGCAGGTAAAAGATTTGTGTGATCGCGGAATCAAGGCTGAAGAGGGGGATGATAGGATGTTTACTGTTTTATTGTTTTGCATTATTTTGCTAGACTTGTTTAATTATTATTTGCTTCCGCTGAGCTGATTTATTTGTTATTGATATTTTATTTATTTAATTTTTTTTAAGACCTTCGCTAGAATTGATTAATATTTATAAAAAAAAAATGTTGGTTGTTTCATATATTGTATTTTTTTTACTTGTAAGCACATTATAATATTTTTAAAGAGGATAAATCTTTTGAGTTAAAACCTAACTATATATTATTTAAAGTTAAATATTTCTTTATTTAATCTCCATTTTATATTGCAACTTTTTTTTAACTTTTAACATAAAGATATCACATACTTTATATTAATCAATTAAATTGTTTGTGTATTTTTCTTAGTTTTATTTATGTGTAAAATAAAAATATGTATACAAAAATATTAATACACATATATTAAATACAATTAATGATTTTTTTTGCTGATGTGAATAGTCTAGAAATAGCAACTCTCTTATTATATTTAATTATATTTAAGATATAGATTTAATGCTTCGACAAATTATAGACTGGTGATCATTATGTGGATCAGTGGATCCAAGAGAAAATCTAATATCCATGATGGCTATTAAGCTTTGCCTACAAAGAACACAAAAAAATACATCAACTTTACCTTCATTTCTCCAAAAAAAAAAAATGAAAAAAAATATGTACGTTCAGATATTGAATTAAATGATTAATCTTTCATGTTACAACTAGTTTAAATTAGTAAATAACTTAATGAAACTATTTAGCATATGTTTCTAATATTTCATAATTTTTTCTCGTCGCCTTACAATTGCTATGATTTTTTTTCTTCTGTAAAATAGAAACTATTGTAGTTTAATCTAATTATTAATTTGGGAAATAAATACATAACAGTTCGCTTGATCATGGTCAGTATCTGTAATCTTTAATGGTCAAATTAAAAGTAAGTCACTGACAAAACATTTTAAAAATTAATTAATCGTGATATTTGACATGTTTGACCAGTCAAATGAACTATTAAGCCACAGTCTAAAATAATGGAGACATAAGTGACCAGTGTGTGCGTTATTAACGTACATATTTGTGCATTGATATTCTTGCTTTTGTTTTTGACAACAAACTTGTTTATGTCTAACCTTCCAACAAACTATTTCTTTATATAGAAGTTACGAAATCACATGGTCAGGTCAGCGTTGTGAATCAGTGAGATGCTGTTTTTGGCTTGTTTAAGTTTTGTCAGACATGATCTTGTGGTTAGTTATGAATTTGAATCACATTATGTCCATTGTCCGTACCAAACAAAAATAGATAATACTGTAGAATACTAAATCGTGTTAATGTGTATATGTGTAAGGTGCTAGTTAAAACGGAGTTGATGTATGTGGGGTGTGAGGTTTCACAAACGATTACATTCACACGAGTTTAGATATACTCCAAAATAATTGAACAAGTAGTTGAGTGGTGTATGGATCAAAACGACAATTGAATTCAGGGTGTTTAGGGTTTTGGAAAAGCAGATTTGACATATGTGGAGGATAGGATTACAAAACAAGATTGGGGACAATGTAATGTGGGTTCTTTTTTGCGTAAATCCAGGCTGGTTTGAAGACATAAGTGAAAAAACATGTAGTATATTATTAGACCAAACCTGTCTACTCTTCTTCTCTTTTAAAAATCATTATCATACGGAAACACCCATCTCTCCATCCCTCTTTGCTCCTCCTCTCTAACCCCCACACAATAATATAACTTCATTATTTCAATAAAAAATTATTTTTCGATATTTGAAATTAATAATTGTAGACAACACTAGTTGTAAATGGTGATGAATATATACAAATTGTTTTTAAAAAGATGTAAACAAGATTATGCTATTTCTTTATTCATTAAATTTTTAAGGTTTCATATTTTTTGAAAATGATATTTTGGATATAAAATTTATTTATTTACAAAAGCTAACTAATTTATACGTTGTGTTTATTCAGCATACAAATTCAGGTGTTCCACTATTTTAATATCATTATCATACGCAACATATATATATATATATATATTTTTTTTTTTTTTGTTTATCTCTAGCTCTCCTCTCCGATCTGCACATACAATAATACTTTCTTCATTTGAACAAAAAGAAGTTAGGTTCCAGTATTTGAAACTATTCCTTACAAATTGTAGACATTTTCATCTATTATATATATCCAGTATGTTCATATTGGTTATATAGTTCCTAGAACATTTTCATGTTTTACTGCATTAGTTTTACTAAAAGGCCCGGTTATGCTACGCGAAGTAGGCAAATAGCTAATTAGCTCTATTCGGAATGTTCTCTTTACTGTGTCTTATAAATTTGACTTATTTGTATGATTCTTCTTATTCATTTCGCGGAAATTTAGCTCTAACAAGTTCTTTAAATTATTATATTCCTCCTCCACATTATTTTCTTGTGATTCTGTCCCACTATGGCAATAATATAGGGATCCCTATTTATAAATATTTTACTAGTAGAGTATCCGCACGTTTGTGTGCTGTGACCTTGTGGTTTTATGTAGAAAATTTAAACTCTAAATCTTAACCCGAACAAAATACCCAAATCAAAAATTTTAGAAACTCAAACTTTTTTTAATATGACTAAACCCGAAAATCCGAAATCAAACAAATCCCAAAATTCCTGAACTGAATAAAAAAAATCTGAAATTTTTTTTCACCCGGAACCCGATCCAAATACCCTAATCAAAATTTGAAAATACTTTAACTTTTTTAATATATCTAAACCCGAAAAACCGAAATCCAAAACATCCGGATACCCTAAATTGAAAAAAAAAGAAAAAAATCGAACCCAACCCGAACAGAAATTTTCAAAGAAACCCGAACAATTTATATATCTCTATATCTCTATAGAATTAGGTCTCAGATTTTCACCCAAACCCGAACTTGCCTATAAAAACCTGAAAATCCAAAAAGCATATTTTATTGATTTGTTATTATCGTTAGATTATGTTAAAATAGTCAAAAAAATTAAATAGTCAAACTTTTTTAATATATCTAAACCCGAAAAACTGAAATCCAAAAAATCCGGAAACCCTAAACTGAAAAAGAAAAACTCGAACCCAACCCGAATAGAAAATTTCTAAGAAATCAGAAGAATTTCTATATCTCTATAAAATTTGTCTATAAAAACCCAAATATCCAAAAAAACTAAAAACATATTCTATTGATTTGGTATTATCATTAGATTATGTTAAGTTTTTTTTTGCAGATTTTTAAGAGCTGGAAAATAGATGTTTTCTAAACCATCGGTTTGTTTTAAGTTGTTATTCTTGTATCGAAACAATGTTTTCCATTTATTCTTCTATCCAAATAGTTTTTCTCTTATTCTTGTATTCAAACATTACAATGTACTAAATTGACCTTAATTAAATCTATTGCCAAACACTTTCTTTTATCATTAGATTGTCTTTTTTGTTATAAATTTTTCATGTACTTCTCAATTAATAATATAAAAATTTCAAGCATATTATATTGTAATAAACAGATGCATACATATTACACACTGATATGAAACCAATACCGATAAATTTTCTCGTGCTCCATGTTGGGATCTCTCTCATGTGACGACTTTAAATGAAGATTATATCTCTTAGATGTAGATATGTATTATTGTATTAATATATGTATAATGTATTATGTATATAAACGTACGACATTGGTTCTTCCAACATTAATGGCAGATCTCAAGAAGAGGATTTCGACAATGTATAGATCTTGTGGTGGTAAAATTACATAAGACCTCGAGTTCTATAAGATCTACCCAACCAGAATTTGCCACGTTAGCTATGCATAATTCCCTTCAAAAGCATACGTTATCTAATTTATACAACTCCATTAATCAAAGCATTAACTATAACGTCAACGCTAAGTAAAAAGCCCACATCCCTAAAACTTGTGGATTCTGTATACGTAACCCCCAAAAACATAGTTGCCATTTATTATAATTAAAACGGAAATGGAGAGATATTAATCATTTTAATAGATATCAATAAACATATAGATTTTTCTAATTAATTCTATTACTATCTAATATATTATTTGCAAAGTGAAAATTTCGTTTAAGTCACCACATTGATTCTCAGCTGGTTGATTACCCAGTTACCTTAATGAAAATTCTATTTTTAAAATCTTCATAATTTCTTTTTTTTTTAATTTCACGAATTATATTAGTAAATAAAAATATTTTATGATAATAATTCTAATTACCATATTAGGCACCACAATTTTGGAAGAAATTTAAAAAATTGGAAAGATAAAAAAGGAAAACCTAGGTTTCTCAACCGACTTTGTTATATAAATAGATAGCAACTTGCAAAATCAACACAGTTTACGATTCTTTTTTCTAGACGTATGATAATATTTCGGAGTCCATATTTTCATCTTTTTGTCATGTAGGTTTATTGTTTTTGTTGGATCTTAGTGTTATTAGCTCTAATGATTAACTGATTATTCATTATTTTTCTTTAAATTTTATGCAAAGATTCGGATCTAACTTCTAATTCTTTTACCTTCGTAACAGTAAATTCATGCTTTGTTAACTAATGAAATCAAGAAGATCAAATATGGTACCAACTCAAAACAGTTCTTCCCACGAAATATGTGGTATGTACATCTTTCCTTTTTTAAACAACTTAAATCTCATAAAACCCTAATTCGACTAAGCTTATCTAAAAGGATTTTCAATATTCGTTTAAGATCCATCATATTAGTTTCATATTTCATAGTAAATCGTAAGTGATTATTTTATCAGTTTCATATTTCAAGATGAAAAAACATAAATAAAGAAAAATGAAAAGGAAGCCGAAATTGATAAATAAGATACTGAAAAAAAAAATTGATAATAAAAAATGACAATGAATATAATATGAAATAAGAAGAAAAACCTGAATAATAGTAAGGGAAAGATGAAAGTTGGAAGACAAAGACGAAAAACAAAAAAAAACAAAACAGAAGAAGAAAAGAACTGAAGAATATGTGAACAACAAAGAAGTTGGAAAAATCAAAAGATAAAAAAAACGAAGTTTAAGAACACAAAGCCAAATGAAAAACAAATTGTAAATAAAATGAAGAAAACGAATAAAAACCAGGAAATAAAAAGATGATAATGAAGAGAGAGGAAAATAAAAAGAGAATAGAAAGTTTGGTAAGAATAAGAAAAAATGGTAGAAAATGAAGGAAAAAATTTATGAAAGAAGTAAAAGAAGAAGATAATATGCGGTTGGAGTTTATGATGTACCGTTATAATGTGGGGTTTAAATTTAGGGTGTAGGGTTGCTTTGAGGGGGGGGGGGGGTTGTTACACTATGGGGCTTGGGTTTAGGATGTAGGGTTTATATTGATGGGTGTAGGGTTTAGTTTTTGGTGCATTTTTAAACATTTGAATGGAAGAATATCGTAAATAAAAATCATTGATTATAAAGTTATATCCACCTTTCTAAATTACATTCACAAATAGAAAAATTAACAAATTAAAGCAAATCCATAGTGGAAAGATAACAAAACCATGATAGATTTTTAAAAGATCTCGACTATATAAAGAATTGGAGAAGAATAAAAGAGAACAAAATTAGAAGTGTGAAATCTTTTGTATCTCCCTAAACGAATGAAAAAGAATATTATATAGAAGAACGAGAAAGAGAAAATAAAAATAAGACACATCAAAATTATAGAAATAAGAAGTTAGCGAAAAAAAAAATTAGTATAATCAAAAATTATACTACTTATATTATTAAAATATTTATTTAATTAATTTATTAAAAAATATTATATCTTATGCGGGACAACCACCTTGTTACTATAGAAAGATGCTGACCAAAAACACGGTGACCAATCTATTAGACTATTATTAATAAAATGTTACCGTAATTGGATTAACAAAATGTTAAGTACACCTACCTTTTGAGATTAAATTTTGTTGGATGAAGATCTTTTTTTGGAAAGCACTAATTTCTAGGGAAATTGCAATGAATAGCTATATTGAGAGAAGAATTAAGTGAATGACAATTATTTGGTCATGGCTCTTATATTTTTTATAATAATATCATTATAGCCTTGTGTCTGTAAAAAAAAAGTTATGAGATCTTCTTTTTTTCTTTCGACTTTCTCTATCATGAAACTCCAACTTTTCTACGATCAATTTTCTGGCTTTGATTACAATTATTTCTTTTCGAAGATTTATGGTTCTAAATAAAATTGAGATTAATTATGTCACTGAGATCAATTGGCAATTGTGATTATTTTTCTCATGTTCTTCTTTTTTAATTTTCGATTGGTGCTGCCTTTCCATCGTTGGCACCGGTCTTCGTAACAACACTGCCGACAAAGAATCGACCACAGTATTGACGGTTGCAAAGGGAGGCAAAACCAAAAGTGATCTCCATCCTCTCTTGTACCTCTGTCGCAGTTTTGCCATCGTAAATTATCAGATTCTATACAATTGGATCGTAAATTAGTTTCTAATTTGTATGAAAGATAATATAATGTAATTCATTCGTTTAAAATTCAATTGCATATGGCAAATTCTCTTTCAGAAAGATTGTGAGTTTTATAAATATCGTATCTTTAGATATAATCTCATCATCAAAGTCATTTTCAAATTTACACAAACAAATAGTATAAACAAATCGATACATAGTATAATATAATCAGTTTCTCTATATAAGGACAAAATCGTCAAAAATTATTTCTCTTTGTTATTGATTTAATTTCCAATTTATCATAGCTATATTCTTAATTTTAACTCTCAATATTGTTACTCACCAAATTAACCCATTTTAGGCCTTTTAACAAAAAAAAAAGCACTAATTTCTCTTTGTTAAAGAAATAAAAACACTAATCTTACTTTTTCGAAACCACTAGTTCTGTACAACATTTTAATACAGACGTGGTATGTACCGTATGTTGGGAATGGTATAGTTACAATCTAGTCAAACTAACTCTACTGATCTTTAATGTTTAACAGAAATATAACATTCGTTTATGATTAGACATAAGAAAATTAATTAATTAAAAGTTTAAAACTAAGTGGGACACTATAGAAAAAGTTCCTAACTCGACGGAAAAAAGTTCATAGCCTCATGACGAGCTATTTATATATTAAATGATAATACCAGAATTTTCATTTTTTTTCCATTGATTTTTTTTGCCATGCGTTATCTCCATTGTTTAGTACTAACAAGTATTGCGATTATTATAGAAGCACCATATATAAGCGAAGAGACACTATCACTCTCTCTACTTCTCTCCTCTCTTTCTCTCTGTCTCTGAATCGCCACAGAACTCACAATCAAATACACAAGTTACATACTTAGACCCATTCATCCGAATTTGAATCAGAATCTCTGATCTGCAGAAGCACAAATTATTATTCATGGAGGAGAAGTGGAAGCTGTCCAAGAAAGATACAACAGCTTCTTCTTCTTCTAAGTCAAAGTTCTCTAGAAGCTTCTCAACAAGCGCTTCCTCCACAAAGTCTCCAGTATTCATAAGAAGTTCATCAACTAAATGCTCTGTTCCTTCCTCATCCTCTTCCTCATCTTCTTCATCTTTAATCTCCAGAAGCTTCTCAAGAAAAGAGAGAAGATCCTCTTCCTCTTCTTCATCTTCTTCTTCTATCACTCAGAAATACAGCAGCTTGGCTAAAGAACAGAAGGCAAGGTTTTACATCATGAGAAGGTGTGTGGCTATGCTTGTTTGTTGGCATAAACATGGAGATTCTTAATTTAGATCTTTTTTTTTGGTTCCTTGTAATTAGATCAGTTTGATTTTTGATGGTTTCCATACAAGTACATTGTAAGAAGAGATTTTGATTTAAACAAAATTAGGGTTTCTATAGTCATTTTTGCAAGTACATATAACTTGCATATGCTACACATACACAATCATAGACATGTGTGTATGTATCACTGATGCAAGTATTTACATTTCAGTAGGAATTATTGATGTCTTTGTTTTAGTATTAGAAAAGAAAATTAGAATCCATCTGGCGGATTGGTTATAGGAAGTACAGCGTTTTTGTTAGGATTACACTGAATAGTCATTTTCAAGGTCTCTGGAAAAAGAGTTGAAACAATTTAACAAACTCAATCTTCTTCAATTAAAAAAAAAAAAGAATATGACTCCTAATTAAAACCAGTTGATTCAAGATACAGATCATCTGGTCAAAGATCTAAAGATTCTTTTAATTTAATATTTGATTATGAAACGATAATTGATGATGATAAGAATATTATCAATGTAATGCTATGATGGTGTAGATCTTGCAAACACCAATAATGTCCTGGAACTCTACTCACATTTTGTTTTTTCTTAGCTTTATTATATTATTATTTTATTCCTTTTTGCATTTTATGGCAGTATTTGGTGGCAGTATTTTTTCTGTTTGCTTTCTGGGTTTTTTTTGTCTCTTTGATGGAAGAAAGATTCCCTCTTTGGCAAATGAAAATTCGCTAGTATCAATATACTTCCACATTTTTATTAAAAACTTATGATGAAATTACTTTATATATGTATAAACAGTTACGTACTTAGAAGTCGGCATTATTGAGATAAGATGAAATCTATCTTTTCACTTTATTAGGGAAGAAAGTTTTTGGAATATTGTATTAGGGAATCCAATGAAAAGTTGTCAACGACTCCATTCTTTTATCATTATCATAAGTTCATAACCATAATAGATAATGTAAATAGATCACCAGCGTTACAGAATTGTGCTAAATGCTAATGCCTCTTTTCGTTGAATACAAAAGTTATTTAGTTTGCGTTAAAATAAGGAATTATTAACACGAACAAAGCTCTTGAGTTCACTCATCTTCTTACAAGAAAGAGAAAGAAAAAAAAAAAAGCAAGAAAAAATCTCAGACTTCTCAAATGATGATTCAAAACACAAAAACACTAAAGAGGAGAAAATAAGGGAAAAGAAACACAAATTGCACAGTTTAAGGAAATATCATTCCAAGAAAGGGAAGAAAATTGATGTGGCATTGGCAGAGGCGTTGGATCGGTCAGAGTCAACATTTAGGGAAATCTGAAGGTGGAGGAAGGATCATCTGATTTGGAAGGTCTCCATCCAAAACAACCCAAGCCATCGACAGACCCCAACTCAAATGAATCTCGATGTGGCAATGCATTAGCCACACACCTGTCACCATCAAACATTTTAATTTAAAAATGTCACATATAGTTGGAGAATTATATTAGTCATTATAAAGTTAATACGATGTCTAGTTACTTGCAGTGTCTTGTTAATTGTTACGTTACTATCTAATATAATATGAAGAAAATGAAAAAAAAAATCAGTAAACCATTACCAGGGTTATCGGCAAGGAAGCGGATTGCAACCCAACCACCGGAGGGAACATTGATGGTGTTTCGTTCGACCGGGTCGACTAAGTTATATTGTTTTGGATCACGGGTCGGGTCAAAATTGCCAAAGCCTTGACCCACCACGTAAAAGTTGAAGCCATGAAGATGAACAGGATGTGCCTCAATACCCAAAATGCTAGTGCCTTGCAAGACCAGTTCAACAGTTGTGTTGTACTTCAAGACCACGAGCTTGGTCCCTTTTGACACATTTGTGTTGTTTGGTGGCAAGCCCGTGTAATTAAATGGGAAAACAGGAGCACTTGGGAAATCCGTCGAGAAGACTCTCTTGGACATGCCAGAGAAGTAAGCTTGTAATAGAGATGTCTTGTTTGGTAAGATGAAAGACACATTGTTGATAGATGCTGCGAATTTCGTGGTATTTGTTGGTCCTTGGCATGTTTGGTTTTTAGGGCAAGGGTTGGTTCCTAAACCAACGGTAAAGAAAAACTTCTTATCAACGGTTTTTGGCACGTTTGCTGGAAACCTAGAATTTGCCAAACTTCTAAACATTTTGGTGAAATTTGCGGCGTAGCTTGTACTATTGATGGGAGGGAGAGATGGTTTGATGATAGGAAGATTTTTTGAAGAGTTAAAATGATTTGACGTCGGTTTAAGCTGGTATTTGAGAATTCCGGCGACGGTTGTGTTATCGATGACTCCCTGGCCGGTGAAGTAAGTTCTTGCAAGCATGTAGAAGGTTGCATTTGGGTTGATAGGTTTGGTTTTGAGTAGTACGTTGGTGGTTTGGCCCGGACCGAGAAGCACAATGTTGGTTTGGAATGGTTTAACGTAGCTAGCGTCAGCTTCGACCACCGTCAATGTGTGATTGGCTATGGTGAAGAAGAGTTCATCATCGAGTGCAGCATTGATCAGTCGTAGTAGATATGTCTTTCCAGGTTTCACCGTTAACTTGTATGTATCTAAAAAAAGTGTTACAAAACTAATATCAAGATCTTGTTTTGGACGTAACTTGAAGATATTTGATCATTTACCTTTTGTGGAGCAATTGTACAATGGGCCTGGAAGTCCGTTAAAAGTATGAGCATCAGATGCATTTGGGCCTCCACCCGTTTGAAGAGCTTGTTGTAGCACGGTTTGAGGATCAGCATTAAACCATTCACCTATACAAGTATCAATTGTTGAATCCCTTGAACACAACAACACTATTTTTTGGTGCTCAAAATGTAAAAGTAATTATGGGTACGAAAGATTAATCACCAAAGATAATAGGGACTTGTTTGTATGGTTTAGGAAAAGGATAAGGTTGGTGGAGTTTAGGGAGAATGATCAAGGGTCCATACACGGTGGCTCTCATCCATTGAATGTGAGCATGCCACCACAATGTTCCTCTTTGTCCGGTCACCATGAAGTTGTAAACATAACTTTGTCTGGTCTGAATTGGACATTGTGTCACATACGATGGTCCATCCGCCCACCCGCTCCGTAGCTGTCTTATCCCATGCCTACATTTAAATATATATTCATCATCAAGGCTCAAGCACTGTTGTAAAAAAAATTTATCACTACAAGACTAAAAGCAATTAGTGTTTTACCAGTGTATGGAAATGTTATTGGATACGTGATTCACAACTTTGATCTGTAGATTATCTCCTTCTCTTGCAGTAACCTTAGGACCTGGGAATTTTCCGTTGACCGTCACGATTGATTTTGTCTTGCACAACCTTGTAATGTTTTTTAGTTGAATCTGCCAGAGGAAAATTAAGATTAGTGATTGAAAAATTGTATCGAACAGGAAATAAAAGAACAACTAGATAAATTAACAATATAAATTTGGACTAGTTTATAGTTACATCAAACTTGTAGCGCCGTGTGATTCCTGCGGATGCTGCATCGATACTGAGAGTAATGGCAATGAGAAATCCCACAAGAAGATAATGCAAACACGTAGCCATGTATAATGATTACTTGAATTGAAGCAAAAATATTTTTTTATTGTTATTGTTATTGTTATTGTTTTTTGGTGAAGCTCGTAAGTAGTGTATTAAAAAGAAAAGGAGAGTGTGGATTTTATATCAGGGAGAGAGGTGAATGGTAGGGTTAATGGTTGGTAACAAAAGTAAACAAGAAAAATAGATTTAAGGATATTTAGGATAAGTGATGAATGTTGTTCAAGAAAAAAAAAAAAAACATGATGAATTTAGTGTTGATGTAAAAGTTGGTCCAATTGTCGGACGAACCGAGTGAATTCGAAGTTAACTAATTGTGTGCTTTAACTATGATGATTATAGCTCTACATACAATCCTCTGTACCAACAAAAATGATTGCAATAACATTTTAGATTCAATTTTTAAGTTTAAAATTAGAGATATCAATAAGTTTATCATTTTCACTTTACCGGATATAAAAACTTAAAAATATATGATATACAGTACTTTATTCTAATCAATCTGGACAATGAAGAGTATTGTTCCGAATGAGATGATACGATGTGTTCAGATTTTAAGACATTGCTCAAGTTGATACAATTGCTCTTACGAAACATATTTTGGTTATTTTTTATCTTTGTAGTTTAAACTTTCAGTCCACTTTTCTAAAATTTATTCTTGTTACTTCTTAGTTAAAGTTTTCTATATAGACTTACCAACCATGCTTTATGTTAATCTAATTGTGAGGTTAACAAAAAGAACAGAAAAAAGATAATGACTAGAGTAATTAATTATAGCAAACAAGGATGATAAGTACATGGGACGTTGCACGTTGGTTGTTTGAAAACATATGTTCCAACAAAAAGAGAGTATTGAGTGGATCTAAGCTTAACGAGGATCTTCACAGTCTCCTGAAAGACTCTCTTTCTTTGACACTTCAACCAATTCATCAATTCCTTTCAAGCAACATAAGACAACGATCGTTAGATTCAGCTTCACTTGGCCTTATATTTTACTTTTATCGGTCTCATCTACTTTTTTTCTTGATATTTGGTAACTAGAATTAAGATGTTGCATCCGCTGTTTAATTTTGGTAAAATTAGTCACTACATTTTCTATTATCTCATTTGACAATATGTAATCATGAATTTTAATTAGGAATGTTTTAACTGTAAGTTAAGGTTGGTGTCTTGCTCATAACAAGTATAAAGTAAAGAATGAATAAGGTGTTTGATTCCTTAAAATATCTAACTAATTAATTGTGGCGGTAAACTGGCGGCAAGGAAAAGAGTTTCTTGCAAACTCACCTTCGGGTAAACAAATGAATTACTTGTACATAGTTGCTAAGAAAAATGACTTGGGACTACGTCTATGTTTTATTACGAGCACAAATGTATAAAGGAGACGCCAAATTGTTAAAAGACTAAAAAGAGTTACGGTTCTTTCAACGTACACCCTCGAAACCACGTCCATTAACGAATCATAATCTGAAAGAAAATGCATCATTTGAAATCCAGCAGTAAAAAAAGTATGGCCTTCTTTATTCACTTTTTCCCCCTAAACAGTCAAAAGTTTATGCCCCCATTTTTCTGGAACGCCTTTGTGTTACTCTCCGAAGACTTAATTTCGACGCTCCAATGTCAAATCAATACTTTAACCATGAGACTTGGTCGAAAACAAGAACCCAATAGATTGACAGTGAATAAAACAAAAGCTTTTTCAACATCAAGATTTAAAAGGTGGTTTGCAATGTACTCCAATGGGTTTTCATGTCATTTTCAACAACAACAACAACAAAAACATGGTAAACTGTTGGATTTCTTACAAAGATACTGTCCAGTAGTGCTTTATCTTGAGCTAGTTGAATAATCTGAGCCTAGTTTTAAGCAAGAGGGTTGCACAAACAAGTGACTAACTAAGGGAAAGAAAATAAAAGACTGGAATTAAAATTAAATAAAATTGGATCATAAGGGTTCAACATAGGAAGCAATTAGCAAGATCAAAGCATGACTCTACGTCATGGCTACTAAATAATCAAATAACCAAACCATTTTCGTAATACTTCTCGACATGCTAATGACCTAATTTGCTATTCTCAATTGCAAAATTTATTAATTAAAAGCATTAAGCAATAAGCACACAATTCACTTTACTTCAATCTTCATTGGCTAGCTAAGGAGAAATTCTTTCATAAAAGTTGGGCACATCTTCGATCCTATCTATTGGTTCCAAGTCTTGTTCCAACTTCAAGATAACCTGAAACAGAATTATAACACTACATACTAACCTTAGACTTTCTAAAACATACAAGGACTACTCACTTGTACACTAAAGCATCTAAAGAAAAACTCATAACTCAAACAAAAGAATCACAAGTGCAAGCAGAAATAAACGGAATACATCAATAACTACAAAATTCCTGTCTTTTCATGACCAGTTTGTCTACGTAATTAAACTACTAAATTCTAAATATACTCATTGTACTTGGAATTAAAAAGTTCGTTGGGCCTTAAATCTATTCAAAAGTCACAAAGTGGGATGAAAAAAGAAACACATTTCAAAGCCCATTTATGAAACTGAGTTTAACCTAACAATATTTTCACTTTGCCCCGTCTAAGACCAACACCGATTCGGCGATTCATACGCCGACTCGAAGACTTCGGTAAGCAAATCATGACCAAGCACGATCTCAGAACAAAGATACCTTTCTTAATTTATTCGCATTAATCCCATATACTAACCGTTATACATATTTTTTACCGGAATAGTTACCATTAAATGATACATTTAAATGGAGAGATGTTTGACTAGTGACCAAAGTATAGTCTCCCATTTGGGAAATAAATACTTTTTTTTTTAATAAAGTACATAAATATCGAAATGGTTGTTGGTAACAAAGTTAAAAAGAAAGACTAGATTGTTTCTATTTTCTGAAAACTCACAATGTTACTACCATTTTCAGTTTTTGATTTTTATTTCAAAGTTCATAACAAAGCATTTAATAACGAACTACTATTACAGAGCGAACATGCCAATCCAATGAATTTGTCTTTCAGAGTAGCACCCTTTTTGTTTTTGTTTTTCTGTTTTTGGTGAATCAATCTGAATAATATCAAATAACATGAAAACAGAAATAGTCTGATTAACCACTTATATCTAGTCAGAAGAAAATTCAGGTATACCCAAATAGCTTAAATTTAATAATTTGAAAACGGTTCGTTATAATATAATTCATATATTCTCTAAGTAGACAAATCAATACAAATAAATACTTTTTTTTTTTAATTAGGAGATCTTAGAGAGTACAATTTGAATATATGTTATTAAAGAAAATTAACATTTGTGAATATCTAGTGTATATCGCGAAATAGGTAAAATTGCCTATTTCAAATTATGTGAAGAACTAAGGTATGATTTGTATAAATATATAAAAAATCTTCAAGAGATCGTCTCATCTTTTGAAGTGTTGTACTTTGATAAAGCTGTGTCCTTAAAAGACTTAAACCCAAACTGAAACACAAGAACAGAAGATCTCGGAACAGCTTCAAACGTGTGAAGTCTGAGATTCCCCAGCTCTGGAACACGAGGACAATAAGTTCAGTTTCTTATTATTATTTTTTAATTAATTATTTTTTTCTTTCATTCTTCATTGTGCAATCGCTAGGTTAGATCAACCCTGATAATGATTCTTCTTCACTGTAATTTTTATTTTTAATTTCACAAAAACCCTAAGGGTTCTTTCATCGCCGTCTGATTTTTTTTTTTACAACAACTCTGTATAAAAGCCAATTTCTCCTTAAAGCTTCAATTTTTTTCTGTTTCTCAGTCTGGTCGTTGTTAAGGATTATTTTTGTTTGTTCTCTAAATTCAAACAACAGTAACACATGGAGGTATGAGATTGATGAAAAATAAACAATCATCCAATGGATATTTGATTAGCGTTTAAAGTTTTGATCTTTGTGTTAGTTTCTAACAGAGAATTTTGGGAATTATAATATACAGATATTATAATTTTGAAGAGAAAGGTGTGATCTTTGGGATTTTGCATAATTGATTTTTGATTTTTCTTTTTGGTTGTTGTTGTTTAGGTCATGATGATACCGGAACTAGGAAGAAGACAACAACCGATGCTCAGAGGTAACGAAGATTCATCCTTTGGTGATGATTACGAGAAAGAGATTGGAGCTTTGCTCGGAGAGCAGCAGCGACGTCAAGAAGAAGCTGATGAGCTTGAGAGAGAGCTTAACTTGTACAGAAGCGGCTCTGCTCCACCGACCGTGGACGGCTCTTTCACAGCCACCGGAGGGCGTTTCACCGGCGGAGGTGGGGCTCCTTTTATGGAGTTTGGTGGAGTCAACAAGGGAAACGGGTTTGGGTTGGATGATGATGAGTTTAGGAAAGATCCAGCTTACTTGTCTTATTACTATGCTAATATGAAGTTGAATCCGAGGTTGCCTCCTCCATTGATGTCTAGGGAGGATATGAGAGTTGCTCAGAGGGTTAGAGGGAGTAGCACCGTGTTAGGCGGTATTGGGGATCGGAGGAAAGTGAATGAGAGTCGGTCTTTGTTCTCTCTGCCTCCTGGTTTTGAGCCTGAGAAGCCTAATGCTTCTTCCTCTGAGTGGGATGTTACTGGACTTATTGGTCTTGGAGGCAAACAGAAGAGTTTTGCTGATATCTTTCAGGTCAGGCTAAAACCTCTTCTTTATCATCATTAAGCTTCATCAATGTGTTAATGTTTATTCTGTCTGATGAAACCAACTTCACTCTGTATGTGTTGTGTAAATTTTCTTGAATAGTCTCGTTTATGTAATCTTGATGGAATTCTTCTTTGCAGGCTGACATGGGGCATGAATCACGTCCTGCAAGTCGTAATGCCTCTGATGAAAACGTAGAGTCTCCATCTGCATCACAGGGCATTGGTGCACCATCTCAATACAGCTACGCAGCTGTGCTTGGCTCTTCTTTATCAAGAACCGGGACTCCAGATGCACAGGGCATTGCCAGGGTGCCTAGTCCCTGCCTTACTCCCATTGGGAGTGGAAGAGCGAGTGCAAATGATAACAAGAGGAACTCAAGTAACCAGAGCCCGTTCAACTCTGTTACATCTGGTCTCAACAACGAGTCCTCTGATCTTGCTGCTGCTTTATCTGGCATGAACCTGTCAGGCAACGGAGGTTTAGATGTCGATGTCGAAAAGGTCAACAACTATATGTTTGGACTGCATAACGAAGTTAATCATCATGGGTTCCAAAACAAATCTGATCTTGCCCATAAGGCAGCCGGTTCTTATAGGACTTCACAGCTGAGAGGGCCTGCTTATGATAATGGAGGTGGACCACATGGTCCTTACCAACATTACCCTTTAAATCCAGCTGTAGCTTCTATGATGGCTAGCCAGCTTGGGAATAGTAACTACTCTCCAATGTATGATAATGTTTCTGCTATGGGATTTTCTGGATCTGACTCTCGACTTCATGGTCCAAACCACTCTGAGCTACGCAATCTTGGGAGGCTGAATAATAGAATGATGGGAGGAAGTGGTGGCCTTCAGCCACATATGGCCGACCCAATGTATCATCCATATGCTGGCTCGCTTGATCTTCTTAGTGATCCTCTAATGGACAGGGGCTTCATGGGTAATAATAATGCATATCTGAATATGCTGGAGCTTCAGAGGGCTTATCTCGGAGCTCAAAAGTCACACTTTGGCGGTCCTTACAAACCCGGGAGCCCTAACAGCCATAGCTATTATGGGAGTCCAACGTTTGGGTCTAACATGTCATATCCTGGCAGCCCTTTGGCACATCATGTCATGCAAAACCCTCTCATGGCACCTTGTAGCCCTATGAGACGAGGTGAAGTTAATATGAGGTATCCCTCTGCAGCAAGGAACTATCCGGGAGGGGTAATGGGTTCTTGGCCCATGGATGGTAGTTTGGCTGAAGGCTTTGGATCTTCATTGCTTGAAGAGTTCAAAAGTAACAAAACAAGAGGATTCGAACTTTCTGAGATAACTGGTCATGTCGTAGAATTCAGGTATTTTCTTGAACGTCTATACCTTTATTCTTTGTGTAACCATTTGTCACAAGCTAATGCGTGTTTTGGGATTATTTCTTGTAATGCCTGACCAGTGCGGATCAAAATGGGAGCCGGTTTATTCAGCAGAAGCTCGAGACGGCAACAACTGATGAGAAGAACATGGTTTATGAGGAGATCATGCCAGAAGCTCTTACCCTGATAACTGATGTTTTTGGAAACTATGTTATTCAGAAGGTACGAGATTTAATAGTTCATTGCCTTTCCCTTTTCATTAGTTCTTAAATCTTTCTTTAACTGTCAAAGTTGTCAACTGACAGAATATACAGTATTTCGTTTTTCAGACTCTTTCTTATGTTTATGCATGCCTACCATAGGCTATACCGTTGTAAATTTCTTTCTTATGACTATATTCTACCTTTGTAAATATATTGTCAGTTCTTTGAGTATGGACTCCCTGCACAGAAGAGAGAATTGGCAGAGAAGCTCTTCGGCAACGTTTTGGCTCTTAGCTTACAGACGTATGGTTGTCGTGTCATCCAAAAGGTAAAGTCTAATCCTCACTTTTTTTTTCTACAAGTCTGTCTTCCATTCTCAGTACAGATGCAGTTTCTTTATGGTTCTGTTACTTTACCTTGTTTTAGGCGATTGAGGTGGTTGATGTAGACCAGAAAATCAAGATGGTGAAAGAACTTGATGGACATGTGATGCGATGCGTACGCGATCAAAATGGGAACCATGTGGTTCAGAAGTGCATTGAGTGTGTGTCTGAAGAAAACATTGAATTCGTTATTTCGAGTTTCTTTGGACAAGTTGTGACCCTTTCTACTCATCCATATGGGTGCCGTGTTATTCAGGTTCTTGCTCTCTACTAACAAAGTTGAAACCCTTATTTAGTAATAAAGATGGTAGTTTCCTTGGCCTTGTGCTTCTATGTAAAACTCTCTTTGTCTCCCATTGCAGAGGGTTTTGGAGCACTGCCATGACCCAGTTACACAGAGTAAGGTTATGGAAGAAATCCTGTCCACTGTTAGTATGCTGGCTCAAGATCAGTATGGAAACTATGTTGTCCAGGTTTGTGGAGAAGATTTGAGTCTTTCTACAACTGGTGATTTTATATTCTTTTGCTTAAAACGGATACACGTTTTGTTGGACAGCATGTGCTGGAGCATGGAAAGCCTGATGAGCGTAGTGTGATAATCAAGGAATTAGCTGGGAAGATTGTTCTGATGAGCCAGCAGAAGTTTGCATCAAACGTGGTTGAGAAATGTTTGACTTTTGGAGGGACAGAGGAACGAGAGCTGCTCGTGAATGAGATGCTGGGCACAACTGATGAAAACGAGCCTCTTCAGGTTTGTCAAACACATCTTCCAAAGTATATTGTTGGGAAGATTAAGAAAGCAATAAGCTCATATGCTTCTTCTTCTTCTTGGCCTTGTGTTTATAGGCTATGATGAAGGATCAGTTTGCAAACTATGTAGTGCAGAAAGTGTTGGAGACATGCGATGACCAACAGCGTGAGCATATTCTTAACCGTATCAAAGTGCATCTCAATGCTCTAAAGAAGTACACTTACGGAAAGCACATCGTTGCCCGTGTTGAAAAACTCGTTGCTGCTGGAGGTATGTTTGTGTTTCCTCTTCACTCTTATGTATCCAAAGTCTACAAAGCCTGAAACTTTTTGTAATATGCAGAGAGGAGAATGGGAATGCAGTCCCTGAACCTGCCTCAGGTGGCGTAAGGCCGCAAGCGTTGTACAGCGTAACTAGGGTGGATGGCTCTGCCAAAGCGTTTTGAGGAATTGGGTAAGATCTAAACCGGAAATAATATTGCGGGAAATTGTGAAAGAGAGAGAGAGCTTTGTATGGTCTTCCGCATAATCTGTACATTGTGTAGTTTCTTACCGTGTTTTTTACGATACATAGAACAAAACATCCCCCTTAGGCTGATGATAAGAAAAGGCAGAGAGAATGGTGTAAAGCAAAATGTTGAGGATTTTTAGGGTTTTCTTCACATGTACAAAACGAATGGCTCGCATATGCCAAATGTGTATGCTTTTAGGTCAATCCCAGTTTTAGGATTTCATCATCAGACTCTTGTGTTTCATATTTCACGAGATTTTGTTTTTATCTCTTTTTGGAGTTTCCTGCTTTTGTTGATGATGTTGGTCCAGTTGCTTGTTATGCAAGAAACATACATACGGTTTAGTAACAATGACAAAACAAAATCGTTCTGTCGCCTAAGCAATAAATCGTTCTTCTACTCGCTCCAATGTAGAGAATCTTTGACCAGTGTAATACATGGAGTATTCAAATCTCTCTAAGTTCTTGAAGGACAAGAATACCACAATACTGTCCGAGAAAACAACAATTCTAATAACTCAAGCAGTTAATGGAGTTACAGAATCTAACTCAATGTTTGCGATGTGGCATCGACAAGATAAGCTCACGTTTATGGTTTTTTATTTCAGCCATTTGTAACACAAACGACTATGTGAGGAACTCAAGAAAGTTTGAATCTTTTTTCAACTTTTTAGCGGAAACTCTCGCAATAACTCACGACTGTTTGGTCTCTAGCTCGTGTGTTTAAAAAGAACTTGAAAAGTATATGACACAAGAAAGAGACTTTAACGAGTAAACGTTACAAAACGGAAAACGCCAAGTCTCACCGAGATTCACTCAGAAAATCCGCTATAAGGCATGTGACTTCCTAAGGACTTGATTGGTTATATTATCTGAGACCTTCTTTGTCCGTTAGAGACTCTTTACACTAACTCGTTTACTCTCCTTACAAAATGTTTTTTACTTGTGCCACAAATGGAGAAGCTTTTGTTCTGTTTGTTGTTTATCTCCTTGAGACAATTTTGAGAGAGTAACAAAAGGTTTTGAATGTTTGATACAAAGAGATCCAATAAAAAAAAATTACACACTATCGACAAAAAGTTGCGCCGACTTAGCTGCGCCGCCAACCACTATTAATTTTGTCGTCTTATACATACTACCAATAATATATTTTTCATCTATTAAACTTTTAGATGGTAAAAAAAAAGCCCGTTACAACTTTAACCGGAGCGTATCATTAAGTGCGCTGACTTGTCATTAGCTGTGTGACTTATCATTAGATGCGCCGCCAAACACTATTAGTTTTGTCGCCTTATACATATTATCGACAATATATTTTCATCGATTAAATTTTCAAAGTAAAAAAAACCGTTACAACTTTAATCGGAACATATCATTAATTGCGCCGACTTATCATTACATGTGCCGACTTATCATTACCTAAGCCGCCAAACACTATTAGTTTTGTCGTCTTATACATATTATTGACAATATATTTTCATCGATTAAATTTTCAAAGTAAAAAAAAACCTTTACAACTTTAATCGGAACATATCATTAATTGCGCCGACTTATTATTACCTGTGCCGACTTATCATTACCTACGCCGCCAAACACTATTATTTTTGTCGCCTTATACATATTATCGACAATATATTTTTCATCTATTAAATTTCCAAATTGTTAAAAAATTAACCATTACAACTTTAACTGGAAAACATATAATTGATTGCGCCGACTTATAATTATATGTGCCGACTTATCATTAGTTCCGCCGTCAAACACTATTAGTTTTTTCGCCTTATACATATTACCAATAAATTTTCATCTATTAAATTTTCAAATGGTAATAAAAAACCGTTACAACTTTAAGTGGAACATATTATTAATTGCGCCGACTTATCATTAGCTGCGCCGCTAAACACTATTAGTTTTGTCGCCTTATACATATTATCGACGAAATGTTTTCATCTATTAAATTTTCAAATGGTAATAAAAAACCGTTACAACTTTAACTGGAACTTATCATTGATTGCGCCGACTTATGATTACATGCGTCAATTTATCATTAGTTGCACTGCTAAACACTATTAATTTCATCGCCTTGTACACATTATCGATAATATATTTTTCATCTTTTTAAATGGTAAAAAAAAGTCGTTACAATCTCAACTGAAACATATCATTAGTTGTGCCGATTTATCATTATCTGCGCCCACTTATCATCAGTTGCGCCACCATTGTTAAGTTTGGTTTTGTCTCTTCAACAAAACTTTTTGAAATGGATACAAAACAGAAAACACATTTTCGGACTCTCAAGAACACTCGACGACCTGCAATAATTAATGTAGAATACAATGCTTTGATTCAGAATTTGTACACACTCCAAACCGAATCTCAGTATAGTTAATTGTCGATAGATCAACTGAAGGTGCATTTCATTAGGAAAAGGTGTTGATTAATGTCCGGAAATTGACTAGTTCGAGACACTCACTCATGTTTTAAAACAAAAAGAAACCATCAATTTTCATTTTTTTGTTTCTAATAATGCTTTTTTCGTTCCTTTATTTATGCAAATGAGATACGCTAATAAATAATTCGCAGTAAATTTTTTTCTTCTTTTTTAATTTCCACAATTAAAATACCAAAAGAAACCCTAAGGTTCTTGCATCGCCGTCGAAATAATTCCGTCAACACTATAAAACCCGTTTTCCCCATTGAGCTCAATTTCGCTATCTCTCTCATCTTGTCGTTGTTAGGGTTCTTTTTCTACTAAAAAAAAAAACACAACAACAGTAACATGAATAATCAATCATCGGCAGATACTGGGAAATGGATTTGAGTAGCGCTTAAAGTTTTGATCTTTGGGTTAAGTTCTAATAGAGAATTTTGCTGATTGTATATACAGAGGTATAAAGGTGTGATCTTTAGGATTTGGGGGGCTTTTTATTTGTTAGGTCAGAATGATGCCGGAGCTAGGAAGAAGGCCGATGCTTAGAGGTAACGAAGATTCGTCTTTTGGGGATGATTACGAGAAGGAGATTGGAGCTTTGCTCGGAGAGCAGCAGCTACGCCACGGAGAAGCTGATGAGCTTGAGAGAGAGCTTAACTTGTACAGAAGCGGCTCTGCTCCGCCGACTGTGGACGGTTCCATGAGTGCCGCCGGAGGGATTTTCAGCGGCGGAGGTGGAGGTGGGGCTCCTTTTATGGAGTTTGGTGGGGCCAATAACGGAAATGGGTTTGGGTTGGACGATGATGAGTTTAGGAAAGATCCAGCTTACTTGTCTTATTACTTTGCTAATATGAAGCTGAATCCGAGGTTGCCTCCTCCATTGATGTCTAGAGAGGATATGAGAGTTGCTCAGAGGGTTAGAGGGAGTAGCACCGTGTTGGGTGGTATTGGGGATCGGAGGAAAGTGAATGAGAGTCGGTCTTTGTTCTCTATGCCGCCTGGTTTTGAACAGAATCCGATGAAGCAGCAGCAGCAGCACGAGTTCGAGCCTGAGCAAACTAATGCTTCTTCTTCTGAGTGGGATGCTAATGGTCTTATTGGTTTGCCTGATTTGGGTCTTGGAGGCAAGCAGAAGAGTTTTGCTGATATCTTTCAGGTTGGTGAAACCTCTTCTTACTATTTACACTTCATCAATGCTTAGATACCTTGTTATTGTTTATTCTGTCTGATGATTTCCTTCTTATTGAATGTTTCTCGCTATATGGTGTTTGCTTTAAAAGTCTGTGGCTTTTAGTTTTTGCTTTATTGAATGTTATTGGCTTCATGTTATGCAAGCAGCTTCCTCTTGAGATTTGCTATTCAACTAGTTTGTTGCTCTGCTTGGATACTTTGTTAATGTCTTCCTTGTCTGATGATTGTTTCTTTAAAAGTTACTTATGCAAGCATATGTCTGTGTTATTGTGATACTGTTAATAGGCATAAACTGTGATCTACATAATACTATGGATGTGTTGTGTATATTTCTCCTGAATATTATCATTTATGAAAACCTGATGCATCGCTTCTGTGCAGGCTGACATGGGGCATCCCGTTGCACAGCAGCCTTCACGTCCTGCAAGTCGTAATGCCTTTGATGAAAATGTTGACTCCGCTAAAAACCTGTCTCCATCTGCATCTCAAGCAATTGGTGCGCCTTCTTCTTACAGCTACGCAGCTGTTCTTGGTTCTTCGTTGTCTAGATCCGGTACTCCAGATGCACATGCCATTGCCAGGGTGCCTAGTCCCTGCCTTACTCCCATTGGAAGTGGGAGAGTAAGTTCAAATGATAAGAGGAACACAAGTAATCAAAGCCCATTCAACGGTGTTACATCTGGTCTCAACGAGTCTTCTGACCTTGCCGCTGCTTTATCTAGCATGAACCTGTCAGGCACTGACCGGTTAGATGAACAGGATCTTGAAAATGTCAGGATGTTTGGACTGCAAGTTGGGCATAACGAAGTCAATCATTACGGGTTCCCAAACAAATCTGATCATGCACATAAGGCAACTGGTTCATACAGGAACTCACAATTAAGAGGGCCTGCATATAATAATGGTGGAGGTGGACTACCTGGTCCGTACCAGCATCTTGATAACCCAAACTATTACCCTTTAAATCCATCTGTAGCTTCTATGATGGCTAGCCAGCTTGGGAATAGTAACTACTCTCCAATGTATGATGATGTTTCTGCGGCATCCGCTTTAGGCTTTTCTGGAATGGACTCCAGACTTCATGGGGGTGGTTTTTCTGGTCAAAATCTCTCTGAATCACGTAATCTTGGGAGGAACGGTAATCGAATGATGGGAGGAGGTGCAGGCCTTCAGTCACATATGGCAGACCCAATGTATCATCAGTATGCTGACTCGCTTGATCTTCTTAATGATCCTCTAATGGACAGGAGCTTTATGGGTAATAATAATGGATATCTGAATATGCTTGAGCTTCAGAGGGCATATCTCGGAGCTCAGAAATCACAGTATTGCGTGCCTTACAAATCCGGGAGCCCTAACAGCCATAGCTATTATGGGAGTCCAACGTTTGGGTCTAATATGTCATATCCTGGTAGCCCTTTGGCTCATCATGTCATGCAAAACCCTCTCATGGCACCTTGTAGCCCTATGAGACGAGGTGAAGTTAATATGCGATATCCCTCTGCAACAAGGAACTATCCGGGAATGGGTTATATGGATAGTCATGGTAGTTTGGATGAAGGCTTTGGATCTTCACTGCTTGAAGAGTTTAAGAGTAACAAGACAAGAGGATTCGAACTTTCTGAGATAGCTAGTCATGTTGTAGAGTTCAGGTATTTTCTTGAATTTTTTTACCGTTATTCTTGTCTACAATTTGTCCCAAGCTAACACGTATTTTGGGCTTGTTCTGAAATGCCTGACCAGTGCGGATCAATATGGGAGCCGGTTTATTCAGCAGAAGCTCGAGACAGCAACAACTGATGAGAAAAACATGGTCTATGAGGAGATCATGCCGGAAGCCCTTGCCCTGATGACTGATGTTTTTGGAAACTATGTTATTCAGAAGGTACGAGATGTTATTTCTTCTGGAGTTGAGATATTTTAACATGAAAAGTTTCTAAATTTGATAGTCATCCCACAGTTCTTTGAGCATGGACTCCCGGCGCAAAGGAGAGAATTAGCTGAGAAGCTCTTTAACAATGTGTTGCCTCTTAGCTTACAGATGTATGGCTGTCGAGTCATCCAAAAGGTAAAGTCTACTTCTCACCTGTTACTGTTCTCTATAAGTCTATCTTTCATTCTCAGTACAGATACAGTTTCTTGTTGCCTTATGGTTCTGTTACTCTTTAGGCAATTGAGGTGGTTGATCTAGACCAGAAGATTAAGATGGTGAAAGAACTTGATGGACATGTGATGCGATGCGTACGCGATCAGAATGGGAACCATGTGGTCCAGAAGTGCATCGAGTGTGTGCCTGAAGAAAACATCGAATTCATTATTTCGACTTTCTTCGGTCAAGTTGTGACTCTCTCCACTCACCCATATGGGTGCCGTGTTATTCAGGTTCTTGCTCTTAGTAATAAAAATGAAACCTTTCTTGACCTTATTGTTTTATTTATGTATAGCCTTTTTTCATCTCCCATTGCAGAGGGTATTGGAGCACTGCCATGACCCGGATACGCAGAGTAAGGTTATGGAAGAAATCCTCTCCACTGTTAGTATGCTGGCTCAAGATCAGTATGGAAACTATGTTGTTCAGGTTTGTAAAAGAATTGAGGTTTTTTCTGCAGCTAGTGGTTATATATAGTTATCTGAAACTAATACAAGTTTTGCTGACAGCATGTACTGGAGCATGGAAAGCCTGATGAGCGTACTGTGATCATTAAGGAGTTAGCCGGGAAGATTGTTCAGATGAGTCAACAAAAGTTTGCATCAAACGTTGTTGAGAAATGTTTGACTTTTGGAGGTCAAGAGGAACGGGAGTTGCTTGTGAATGAGATGCTGGGCACAACTGATGAAAACGAGCCTCTTCAGGTTAGTCAAACGCATACGTTCATATCATCGTCAGGAATAATAAAGATATCAATAAGCTCATATGCTTCTTCTTCTTCTTCTTCTTGTGTATATAGGCGATGATGAAGGATCAGTTTGCAAACTATGTAGTGCAGAAAGTTCTGGAGACATGTGATGACCAACGCCGTGAGCTGATCCTTACTCGTATCAAAGTGCATCTTAATGCGTTGAAGAAGTACACTTATGGGAAGCATATCGTTGCACGTGTTGAAAAACTTGTTGCTGCTGGAGGTATGTTTGTGTTTCTTCCCTCTATGTATCCACCAAAGTTTCAGCCTTTATCTGCTACAAAGCATGAAACTTTTTTTTTGTTATATGCAGAGAGGAGGATGGGTATGCAGTCGCTAAACCAGCCTCAGGTGGCGTAAGGCCGCAGGTGTTGTACAGCCTAACTAGGGAGGATGGATCTGCCATTGCGTTTTGAGGATTAGGTAAGATCTAAATGGGAAATAATCTGCGGGGAATTGTGAAAGAGAGCTTTGTTTTCTCTGCAAAAATGTGTAAAATTGTGTAGTTTCTTACGGTTTTTCTATACATAGAACCAAACATCCCTACTTAGGCTGATGAGTGAGTGAGAAAAGGCAGAGAATGGTGTAAAGTTGGGTTGTGAAATGGTAAGGATTTTAGGGTTTCCTTCACACAACGAGAATGGCTGTGTTAATTGCCAAATGTGTAGAAGAGAGAATGTTGATGCTTTTAGGACAATCCCAGTTTTTAGAGTTTTTTTCCACCCTTTCTATGTAATTTGTTTCATCAAACTGTTTCGTTTATGAAAATTTGCCGTCTTCTTTCTTTGTTTATATTGGTTCACTTGCTTGTTACGCAAGAAAGATTTGTTTAGTTATGACAATCGCAGTCTTACAAAACCAAGATGAGGTTTTTCTTGTCTCTCTCTAACAATGGAAAAAAATCATTCAAGATCAATGTCGTCATCTTCAATCTTTTGACCGAAACCTCTCGGTCCAGCTCTGGCTCGCGTTGCCTTCTTCTTCCCACTCTTCTTAGACTTCTTTGCTGCCTCTTCTTTCTCAAACTTCTCTCTCTCCCTCTTCCCTAGAAACTCAGTCACTGCGATGTACACAACCTGCAAGCATTTTACCAAGTCAGGAACTTAAAACCGGTTAAGAGAGACTCGTAAACCGGGTTCCAGGTTAGGTTCGGTTTTTGATAAAAGCTAAACCAGAGAAGAGAACCAAATTAACATTGTAAGATTTTGACAAAGGATAAGATTTTGGTTTGTAGATAAAAGAACTTACACCAATGGTGAGAACACTGAGAGCAAGAAAAGCGATAATGAGAAGCACTTGTATAATCAAAGCAACACCATCTTGACCACCAGTAGATACAATAGCTTCTGAAGAAGAAGAAGTATCAGAAGAAACGATCGCCTGGGAAATTTCGTCCGGAGTTGCAGAGAGACTCCATAGTTGTTTTTTTTCCTGGTGGAGAAGAAGAATCCTAGGAGCTTGTTGTCTGTCAAAAGACAAGATCTTTCTCCTTGAAACAGACCAAGAGAGTGGAGATAAATGGTGGGTTTTGGTTGGATTTCGGAATCTTGGTCTGAAATTCGAAAGAGATAGAGATGGTGTTGTTGTCGCAGACATCGTTCGTCCACTCTCTATCTTCTTCAGATCGTGGACATAAGTCACATAACCCACATCGGTTTATTTTCTTGAAATTGGAAACAGAAGTAAAGAGATTAGATATGTCTAATAAAGCCCATGTGGGTTATGTTGGGCTTTATGATGTATATTTTTAGAGAAAAACAAATTATGGATAAAAACATATATCAATTGATTCAATTCAGATTTTAAAAGCCTAAGAAAGAAGATAACTTTGTTGGAAGGAAGTCAATGAAAATCTATGGAACGAAAGAAAACTAATCGGTCTTGGCGACTAAAAAATGCACTTAGAGTGTACTATGGATAAGGACTAAGGACTAAGGACTAAGGACTATAATCATAAAGAAGTTTACCTAATCTACATCTTTAGCATGGAAAATAATTATAATCAAAAATAATATAACCAATTCACTCTCGGTCATAGATATAAATCATATATAATAATGTCATAATCCCCATCATCTGGATTGTCGAGGATGTATTTATCGCAGGAACGATGTAAATTGTCAAATTTAGTCCAAAATCAGTGATCAGTGCAAGGTGTAAGATTCATGTCAAGTACATGTTTTGCAAGTATTGGATTCCTAAATGCGCAGCATGGAAGATACTGAAGTATTTCGGTTTTATGATGTATATTTGAAGATAAAAAACAAATTATGGATAAAAACATACATCAATTCAGATTTCAAAAGCCTAGAAAGAAAGAACATAACTTTGTTGGAAGGAAGTTAATGAAAATTAATCGGTCTTTGACGACTGAAAAATGCACTTACAATGTAGTATGGATAAGGACTATAATCATAAAGAAGTTTGGCTAATCTACATTTTTAGCATGGAAAATAATTATAACCAAAAAATAATTATAATTCATTCATTCTCGATCATAGATATAAATCATATAATGGTGTCATAATCCTCATGACGGTGAGTCCCGAGCTCGACGTTCTAATTAACTTGGATATCTTATAAGCATTTGTGTAGTTAAGAAAATGACGCCCTTCCATTTTTATCAACCATTGTCCCTTTTTTTCTTCACACTAATCCAGTCTTGATCCGAGTTCTCCTTCGTTCGTTTAAGTACCATGTTGATTGACAGATTTTGACTATACCACATGAATGCATCACGTCTCTGAAAGACAAACTTGATCTCTTAGGTCAGAGCTGGCCCGAAATTAGTGTAAGCCTAAAGCAATTTTCAGAACTATATGGCATTTTCCATATATTTATTAAATAATTTAACATATTAATAATAAAAAAAATTGAAGAAATCCAATATTAGAGAAATAATAAACATTTTACCAATGAGCGGATATTTTGCTATGTTGTGTTAAAAGTTTGATATATATATTTTCTGGCCTAAATGTTATTGGCCCTTATCTCCGGTGTTCGACGTCCATTGGCCATATGTCTTCCAAGACTCCCGCAAGATATCACCTTGTTAATATTGTATGTTCACAGCCAAAACATTTGGATTTGACATTTTTGCAGAATTTTGAACTATGTGAGCGAGAATTGTTTAGATTAAGTTTTTTTTTCCTTGCTGTCTTGAAGCTTATATTGTACTGGAATCAATGATTATTATACTTTTACGCTAATCATAAAAGTTCAAAACAAAACTCTAGGAATCTTTTAGATTTAAATTAAAAGTTAAAACCCAAGTTTTTGATTTAAGTGAAATCAATTATCAAACCTTTAATGTGCTTTTTCATGTTAAATTAACTATCTGAAACGAAATGCATTGTTATAATAACTAGCAAATGACGTCATTTTGAATGTTGAATACAAGTATGTGTGACCAAAATCTAAAGAAAATAAAATTTACTATCGCAATTGAAGTAATATTTTTTTATGAATTCTCTCTTTGGATTTTCAAGAAGAAGATAAAACATTGTATATAATCTTTGCTTCGACTTGGGAAAAAGGCAAACAAATGATAATGGGGATTTGTAGGCGAAATCGAATCTATTTCTACATACAAAATACAAGATTTATGGTATATGTGAGCTCTATTTTCTCGTTTAGAATTTTGGGGGTTTATATGTTATGGACTTCATGTGGTTAGTTTTGTTTTTGTTTTTGTTTTTGTTTTATAGTTTGATTTATGAATAGATTTGTCAATGTGAAAAGATTAGATGATTAAATTTTGGATTTTAAATTTGACTTGTAATCATTGGGATATCTAGGGGTGGGCACAATTCCCGTCCCGTCCTGTCCCGTCTCGTCCCATTCCCAATCCCGAATTCCCGTACCATATGAATTATTCCCATATGGGATGTGTAGCTGATTCCCATTTGGGAATGGGACGGGACGGGACAAAAACGGGAATTCCCGAAATCCCATTTGGGACAAATTATATATCACTTACATATATTAATAATAGTATTATACATAATTAGATATATATTATATAGCTTAGATTCTAATAATTTGTAAATATGGTTTCATAATTCAAAAGATTCAAAAGTATTAAGCATTATCTTTATGATTATTAATTTTGAGATTTGAATTTTATGATTCATTTTGAGGTTTGAATTTTATTATTATTAATTTATCATGTTTTATTATTTTTGGGAATTCCCATTCCGTTCCCGTCCCGTCTCGTCCCGTTCCCGTCCCGTCCCAAAATTTAAATGGGACACATATGGGACAACTATTTTGATTCCCATATTCTCGTCCCATTCCCGTTCCCGAAAAGTCCCGTCCCAATTTCCCGTTTGCCCACCCCTAGGGATATCCAATGTTCAGGAACAATCGTTTTGTTTCCCGGTTAGAGAGACGATTTCCCGTTTGCCCACCCCTAGGGATATCCAATGTTCAGGAACAATTGTTTTGTTTCCCGGTTAGAGAGACGAGAAGCAACTGGACCAATATTTGCCCTGTTATTGTTATCTATATCATGCGTTTCTTGCATAAGAAGCAACTGGACCAATATAACAAAACTGAAAATAACAGAAACGAAATAAGCTCTCGTGAAACACTACAACTCTAAAAAAATCATAGCATTCTACACATTTGGCAAGAGAGCCATTCTCTTTGTACATGCGAAGGAAACTCTAAAATCCTCACCATTTTTCTTTACACCATTCTNTAACACAAGTAATCAAAGCCCATTCAACGGTGTTACATCTGGTCTCAACGAGTCTTCTGACCTTGCCGCTGCTTTATCTAGCATGAACCTGTCAGGCACTGACCGGTTAGATGAACAGGATCTTGAAAATGTCAGGATGTTTGGACTGCAAGTTGGGCATAACGAAGTCAATCATTACGGGTTCCCAAACAAATCTGATCATGCACATAAGGCAACTGGTTCATACAGGAACTCACAATTAAGAGGGCCTGCATATAATAATGGTGGAGGTGGACTACCTGGTCCGTACCAGCATCTTGATAACCCAAACTATTACCCTTTAAATCCATCTGTAGCTTCTATGATGGCTAGCCAGCTTGGGAATAGTAACTACTCTCCAATGTATGATGATGTTTCTGCGGCATCCGCTTTAGGCTTTTCTGGAATGGACTCCAGACTTCATGGGGGTGGTTTTTCTGGTCAAAATCTCTCTGAATCACGTAATCTTGGGAGGAACGGTAATCGAATGATGGGAGGAGGTGCAGGCCTTCAGTCACATATGGCAGACCCAATGTATCATCAGTATGCTGACTCGCTTGATCTTCTTAATGATCCTCTAATGGACAGGAGCTTTATGGGTAATAATAATGGATATCTGAATATGCTTGAGCTTCAGAGGGCATATCTCGGAGCTCAGAAATCACAGTATTGCGTGCCTTACAAATCCGGGAGCCCTAACAGCCATAGCTATTATGGGAGTCCAACGTTTGGGTCTAATATGTCATATCCTGGTAGCCCTTTGGCTCATCATGTCATGCAAAACCCTCTCATGGCACCTTGTAGCCCTATGAGACGAGGTGAAGTTAATATGCGATATCCCTCTGCAACAAGGAACTATCCGGGAATGGGTTATATGGATAGTCATGGTAGTTTGGATGAAGGCTTTGGATCTTCACTGCTTGAAGAGTTTAAGAGTAACAAGACAAGAGGATTCGAACTTTCTGAGATAGCTAGTCATGTTGTAGAGTTCAGGTATTTTCTTGAATTTTTTTACCGTTATTCTTGTCTACAATTTGTCCCAAGCTAACACGTATTTTGGGCTTGTTCTGAAATGCCTGACCAGTGCGGATCAATATGGGAGCCGGTTTATTCAGCAGAAGCTCGAGACAGCAACAACTGATGAGAAAAACATGGTCTATGAGGAGATCATGCCGGAAGCCCTTGCCCTGATGACTGATGTTTTTGGAAACTATGTTATTCAGAAGGTACGAGATGTTATTTCTTCTGGAGTTGAGATATTTTAACATGAAAAGTTTCTAAATTTGATAGTCATCCCACAGTTCTTTGAGCATGGACTCCCGGCGCAAAGGAGAGAATTAGCTGAGAAGCTCTTTAACAATGTGTTGCCTCTTAGCTTACAGATGTATGGCTGTCGAGTCATCCAAAAGGTAAAGTCTACTTCTCACCTGTTACTGTTCTCTATAAGTCTATCTTTCATTCTCAGTACAGATACAGTTTCTTGTTGCCTTATGGTTCTGTTACTCTTTAGGCAATTGAGGTGGTTGATCTAGACCAGAAGATTAAGATGGTGAAAGAACTTGATGGACATGTGATGCGATGCGTACGCGATCAGAATGGGAACCATGTGGTCCAGAAGTGCATCGAGTGTGTGCCTGAAGAAAACATCGAATTCATTATTTCGACTTTCTTCGGTCAAGTTGTGACTCTCTCCACTCACCCATATGGGTGCCGTGTTATTCAGGTTCTTGCTCTTAGTAATAAAAATGAAACCTTTCTTGACCTTATTGTTTTATTTATGTATAGCCTTTTTTCATCTCCCATTGCAGAGGGTATTGGAGCACTGCCATGACCCGGATACGCAGAGTAAGGTTATGGAAGAAATCCTCTCCACTGTTAGTATGCTGGCTCAAGATCAGTATGGAAACTATGTTGTTCAGGTTTGTAAAAGAATTGAGGTTTTTTCTGCAGCTAGTGGTTATATATAGTTATCTGAAACTAATACAAGTTTTGCTGACAGCATGTACTGGAGCATGGAAAGCCTGATGAGCGTACTGTGATCATTAAGGAGTTAGCCGGGAAGATTGTTCAGATGAGTCAACAAAAGTTTGCATCAAACGTTGTTGAGAAATGTTTGACTTTTGGAGGTCAAGAGGAACGGGAGTTGCTTGTGAATGAGATGCTGGGCACAACTGATGAAAACGAGCCTCTTCAGGTTAGTCAAACGCATACGTTCATATCATCGTCAGGAATAATAAAGATATCAATAAGCTCATATGCTTCTTCTTCTTCTTCTTCTTGTGTATATAGGCGATGATGAAGGATCAGTTTGCAAACTATGTAGTGCAGAAAGTTCTGGAGACATGTGATGACCAACGCCGTGAGCTGATCCTTACTCGTATCAAAGTGCATCTTAATGCGTTGAAGAAGTACACTTATGGGAAGCATATCGTTGCACGTGTTGAAAAACTTGTTGCTGCTGGAGGTATGTTTGTGTTTCTTCCCTCTATGTATCCACCAAAGTTTCAGCCTTTATCTGCTACAAAGCATGAAACTTTTTTTTTGTTATATGCAGAGAGGAGGATGGGTATGCAGTCGCTAAACCAGCCTCAGGTGGCGTAAGGCCGCAGGTGTTGTACAGCCTAACTAGGGAGGATGGATCTGCCATTGCGTTTTGAGGATTAGGTAAGATCTAAATGGGAAATAATCTGCGGGGAATTGTGAAAGAGAGCTTTGTTTTCTCTGCAAAAATGTGTAAAATTGTGTAGTTTCTTACGGTTTTTCTATACATAGAACCAAACATCCCTACTTAGGCTGATGAGTGAGTGAGAAAAGGCAGAGAATGGTGTAAAGTTGGGTTGTGAAATGGTAAGGATTTTAGGGTTTCCTTCACACAACGAGAATGGCTGTGTTAATTGCCAAATGTGTAGAAGAGAGAATGTTGATGCTTTTAGGACAATCCCAGTTTTTAGAGTTTTTTTCCACCCTTTCTATGTAATTTGTTTCATCAAACTGTTTCGTTTATGAAAATTTGCCGTCTTCTTTCTTTGTTTATATTGGTTCACTTGCTTGTTACGCAAGAAAGATTTGTTTAGTTATGACAATCGCAGTCTTACAAAACCAAGATGAGGTTTTTCTTGTCTCTCTCTAACAATGGAAAAAAATCATTCAAGATCAATGTCGTCATCTTCAATCTTTTGACCGAAACCTCTCGGTCCAGCTCTGGCTCGCGTTGCCTTCTTCTTCCCACTCTTCTTAGACTTCTTTGCTGCCTCTTCTTTCTCAAACTTCTCTCTCTCCCTCTTCCCTAGAAACTCAGTCACTGCGATGTACACAACCTGCAAGCATTTTACCAAGTCAGGAACTTAAAACCGGTTAAGAGAGACTCGTAAACCGGGTTCCAGGTTAGGTTCGGTTTTTGATAAAAGCTAAACCAGAGAAGAGAACCAAATTAACATTGTAAGATTTTGACAAAGGATAAGATTTTGGTTTGTAGATAAAAGAACTTACACCAATGGTGAGAACACTGAGAGCAAGAAAAGCGATAATGAGAAGCACTTGTATAATCAAAGCAACACCATCTTGACCACCAGTAGATACAATAGCTTCTGAAGAAGAAGAAGTATCAGAAGAAACGATCGCCTGGGAAATTTCGTCCGGAGTTGCAGAGAGACTCCATAGTTGTTTTTTTTCCTGGTGGAGAAGAAGAATCCTAGGAGCTTGTTGTCTGTCAAAAGACAAGATCTTTCTCCTTGAAACAGACCAAGAGAGTGGAGATAAATGGTGGGTTTTGGTTGGATTTCGGAATCTTGGTCTGAAATTCGAAAGAGATAGAGATGGTGTTGTTGTCGCAGACATCGTTCGTCCACTCTCTATCTTCTTCAGATCGTGGACATAAGTCACATAACCCACATCGGTTTATTTTCTTGAAATTGGAAACAGAAGTAAAGAGATTAGATATGTCTAATAAAGCCCATGTGGGTTATGTTGGGCTTTATGATGTATATTTTTAGAGAAAAACAAATTATGGATAAAAACATATATCAATTGATTCAATTCAGATTTTAAAAGCCTAAGAAAGAAGATAACTTTGTTGGAAGGAAGTCAATGAAAATCTATGGAACGAAAGAAAACTAATCGGTCTTGGCGACTAAAAAATGCACTTAGAGTGTACTATGGATAAGGACTAAGGACTAAGGACTAAGGACTATAATCATAAAGAAGTTTACCTAATCTACATCTTTAGCATGGAAAATAATTATAATCAAAAATAATATAACCAATTCACTCTCGGTCATAGATATAAATCATATATAATAATGTCATAATCCCCATCATCTGGATTGTCGAGGATGTATTTATCGCAGGAACGATGTAAATTGTCAAATTTAGTCCAAAATCAGTGATCAGTGCAAGGTGTAAGATTCATGTCAAGTACATGTTTTGCAAGTATTGGATTCCTAAATGCGCAGCATGGAAGATACTGAAGTATTTCGGTTTTATGATGTATATTTGAAGATAAAAAACAAATTATGGATAAAAACATACATCAATTCAGATTTCAAAAGCCTAGAAAGAAAGAACATAACTTTGTTGGAAGGAAGTTAATGAAAATTAATCGGTCTTTGACGACTGAAAAATGCACTTACAATGTAGTATGGATAAGGACTATAATCATAAAGAAGTTTGGCTAATCTACATTTTTAGCATGGAAAATAATTATAACCAAAAAATAATTATAATTCATTCATTCTCGATCATAGATATAAATCATATAATGGTGTCATAATCCTCATGACGGTGAGTCCCGAGCTCGACGTTCTAATTAACTTGGATATCTTATAAGCATTTGTGTAGTTAAGAAAATGACGCCCTTCCATTTTTATCAACCATTGTCCCTTTTTTTCTTCACACTAATCCAGTCTTGATCCGAGTTCTCCTTCGTTCGTTTAAGTACCATGTTGATTGACAGATTTTGACTATACCACATGAATGCATCACGTCTCTGAAAGACAAACTTGATCTCTTAGGTCAGAGCTGGCCCGAAATTAGTGTAAGCCTAAAGCAATTTTCAGAACTATATGGCATTTTCCATATATTTATTAAATAATTTAACATATTAATAATAAAAAAAATTGAAGAAATCCAATATTAGAGAAATAATAAACATTTTACCAATGAGCGGATATTTTGCTATGTTGTGTTAAAAGTTTGATATATATATTTTCTGGCCTAAATGTTATTGGCCCTTATCTCCGGTGTTCGACGTCCATTGGCCATATGTCTTCCAAGACTCCCGCAAGATATCACCTTGTTAATATTGTATGTTCACAGCCAAAACATTTGGATTTGACATTTTTGCAGAATTTTGAACTATGTGAGCGAGAATTGTTTAGATTAAGTTTTTTTTTCCTTGCTGTCTTGAAGCTTATATTGTACTGGAATCAATGATTATTATACTTTTACGCTAATCATAAAAGTTCAAAACAAAACTCTAGGAATCTTTTAGATTTAAATTAAAAGTTAAAACCCAAGTTTTTGATTTAAGTGAAATCAATTATCAAACCTTTAATGTGCTTTTTCATGTTAAATTAACTATCTGAAACGAAATGCATTGTTATAATAACTAGCAAATGACGTCATTTTGAATGTTGAATACAAGTATGTGTGACCAAAATCTAAAGAAAATAAAATTTACTATCGCAATTGAAGTAATATTTTTTTATGAATTCTCTCTTTGGATTTTCAAGAAGAAGATAAAACATTGTATATAATCTTTGCTTCGACTTGGGAAAAAGGCAAACAAATGATAATGGGGATTTGTAGGCGAAATCGAATCTATTTCTACATACAAAATACAAGATTTATGGTATATGTGAGCTCTATTTTCTCGTTTAGAATTTTGGGGGTTTATATGTTATGGACTTCATGTGGTTAGTTTTGTTTTTGTTTTTGTTTTTGTTTTATAGTTTGATTTATGAATAGATTTGTCAATGTGAAAAGATTAGATGATTAAATTTTGGATTTTAAATTTGACTTGTAATCATTGGGATATCTAGGGGTGGGCACAATTCCCGTCCCGTCTCGTCCAGTCCCATTCCCGATCCCCAATTCCTTTACCATATATTCTCATATGGGATGTGTAGCTGATTCCCATATGGGAATGGGACGGGACGGGACAAAAACGGGAATTCCCGAAATCCCATTTGGGACAAATTATATATCACTTACATATATTAATAATAGTATTATACATAATTAGATATATATTATATAGCTTAGATTCTAATAATTTGTAAATATGGTTTCATAATTCAAAAGATTCAAAAGTATTAAGCATTATCTTTATGATTATTAATTTTGAGATTTGAATTTTATGATTGCATTTCGAGGTTTGAATTTTATTATTATTAATTTATCATGTTTTATTATTTTTGAAAATTCCCATTCCGTTCCCATCCCGTCTCGTCCCGTTCTTGTCCAGTCCCAAAATTTTAATAGGACACATATATATGATTCCCATATTCTCGTCCCATTCCCGTTCCCGCAAAGTCCCGTCCCAATTTCCCGTTTGCCCACCCCTAGGGATATCCAATGTTCAGGAACAATCGTTTTGTTTCCCGGTTAGAGAGACGATTTCCCGTTTGCCCACCCCTAGGGATATCCAATGTTCAGGAACAATTGTTTTGTTTCCCGGTTAGAGAGACGAGAAGCAACTGGACCAATATTTGCCCTGTTATTGTTATCTATATCATGCGTTTCTTGCATAAGAAGCAACTGGACCAATATAACAAAACTGAAAATAACAGAAACGAAATAAGCTCTCGTGAAACACTACAACTCTAAAAAAATCATAGCATTCTACACATTTGGCAAGAGAGCCATTCTCTTTGTACATGCGAAGGAAACTCTAAAATCCTCACCATTTTTCTTTACACCATTCTCTCTGCCTTTTGTTCACTCACTCATCAGCCTAAGGAGGGATGTTTCGTTCTATTTATAGTAAAAACGGCAAGAAACTACACAATGTACACAGAGTTTGCGGAAGATCAAACAAAGCTCTCTCTCTCACAATTTCCCGCAGATTATTTCCGGTTTTAGATCTTACCTAATCCTCAAAACGCTTTTGGCAGAGCTATCCAACCCTAGTTAAGCTGTACAACACTTGCAGCTTTACGCCACCTGAAGCAGGTTTAGGGACTGCATACCCATTCTCCTCTCTGCATTCACCACAAGAACCACAGATAAGAGATAATTTGAGGTGCTATGAGGCTTTTTAGCAGATAAAGGATGAAACTTTGGAAGGAACATGTATGCACCTCCAGCAGCAACGAGTTTTTCAACACGGGCAACGATGTGCTTTCCGTAAGTGTACTTCTTAAGAGCATTGAGATGCACTTTGATACGGTTAAGAATATGCTCACGCTGTTGGTCATCGCATGTCTCCAACACTTTCTGCACTACATAGTTTGCAAACTGATCCTTCATCATAGCCTATAAACATAAGACCAAAAAGAAGAAGAAGCATGTGAGCTTGTTGCTTTCTTTATTTTCCCAACAATATACTTTGGAAGATGTGTTTGACAAACCTGAAGAGGCTCGTTTTCATCAGTTGTGCCCAGCATCTCATTCACGAGCAGCTCTCGTTCCTCTGTCCCTCCAAAAGTCAAACATTTCTCAACCACGTTTGATGCAAACTTCTGCTGGCTCATCAGAACAATCTTCCCAGCTAATTCCTTGATTATCACAGTACGCTCATCAGGTTTTCCATGCTCCAGTACATGCTGTCCAAAGAAACGTGTATCAGTTTTGACCTTTTTAGCAAAGAATACAAAATCAGCAGTTGCCGAGAAACTTAATCTTATCTACAAACCTGAATAACATAGTTTCCATACTGATCTTGGGCTAGCATACTAACAGTGGACATGATTTCTTCCATAACCTTACTCTGAGTATCCGGGTCATGGCAGTGCTCCAATACCCTCTGCAACAGAGAGACGAAGAGAGTTTTACATAGAAGCATAAGGCCAAGAATGGTTCCAATCTTTCTTACTAAATAAGGTCAAGAAAGGTTTCATGTATGTTAGTGAGAGCAAGAACCTGAATAACACGGCAACCATATGGGTGAGTGGAGAGGGTCACAACTTGACCAAAGAAAGTCGAAATAACGAATTCAATGTTTTCTTCAGGCACACATTCAATGCACTTCTGAACAACATGGTTCCCATTCTGATCGCGTACGCATCGCATCACATGTCCATCAAGTTCTTTCACCATCTTGATTTTCTGATCTACATCAACCACCTCAATCGCCTAAAAGGTAAAAACAGAAAATCACGAAACTTGAACTGTTCTTGAGAATGAAAGAGAGGCTTTTACATAGATGAGTAACAAAGTTGGGAATTAGACTTTACCTTTTGGATGACACGACAACCATACATCTGTAGGCTAAGAGCTAACACATTGTCAAAGAGCTTCTCAGCTAATTCTCTCCTCTGTGTCGGGAGCCCATGCTCAAAAAACTGTAGGATGATTACCAAATTTAGGAATTTTTATGTTGAAATGTCTCAACACCAGAAGAAGATTAGATCTCGTACCTTCTGAATAACATAGTTTCCAAAAACATCAGTCATTAGGGCAAGAGCTTGTGGCATGATCTCTTCATAAACCATGGTTTTCTCATCAGTTGTAGCTGTCTCCAGTTTCTGCTGAATAAACCGGCTCCCATATTGATCCGCACTGGTCAGGCAATTAAGAAAATTCTTTTTTTACGATTAAATTAAGGTATATTCAGATTAGATTAAGAAAAATACGCATTAGCTTGGGAGAAATGGTACACAAGAATAAAGGTATAGGCTTTCAAGGAAATACCTGAAATCTACAACATGGCCAGCTATTTCAGAAAGTTCGAAACCTCTTGTTTTGTTATTTTTGAACTCTTCAAGCAATGAAGTTCCAAAGCCTTCATCTAAACTACCATCCATGGGCCAAGAACCCATTACCCCTCCCGGATAGTTCCTTGTTGCAGAGGGATATCTCATATTAACTTCACCTCGTCTCATAGGGCTACAAGGTGCTATGAGAGGGTTTTGCATGACATGATGCGCCAAAGGGCTGCCAGGATATGACATATTAGACCCAAATGTTGGACTCCCATAATAGCTATGGCTGTTAGGGCTCCTGGGTTTGTAAGGAACGCCATACTGTGATTTCTGAGCTCCGAGATAAGCCCTCTGAAGTTCTAGTACATTCATGTATGCATTATTATCCAGAAAGCTCCTGCCCATTGCAGGATCATTAAGAAGATCAAGCGTATCAGCATACTGATGATACATCGGGTCTCCCATATGTGGCTGAAGGCCTGCACCTCCTCCCATCATTCGATTATTCAGCCTCCCAAGATTGCGTAGCTCAGAGTGGTTTGGACCAGAAGATACAAAACCTCCTCCATGAAGTCTAGAGTCCACGCCAGAAAATCCCATAGCAGAAGCATCATCATACATTGGAGAGTAGTTACTATTCCCAAGCTGGCTAGCCATCATAGAAGCTACAGATGGATTTAAAGGGTAATAGTTTGGGTTATCAAGATGCTGGTAAGGACCAGGTAGTCCAACTCCACCATTATATGTAGGCCCTTGTGACCCTCTTAACTGTGAATTCCTATAAGAACCAGTTGGCTTATTGGCATGATCAGATTTGTTTGGGAACCCGTAATGATTGACTTCGTTATGCCCAGCTTGCAGTCCAAACATCCTGACCTTTTCAAGATCCTGCTCAGCTTGAAGCCGTTCATCTAACCGGTCACTGCCTGACAGGTTCATGCTAGATAAAGCAGCGGCAAGGTCAGAAGACTCGTTGAGACCGTTGAAGGGGCTTTGATTACTTGTGTTCCTCTTATCATTTGAACTCACTCGCCCACTCCCAATGGGAGTAAGGCAAGGACTAGGCACCCTGGCAATGCTCTGCGCATCTGGAGTTCCGGTTCTAGACAAGGAAGAACCAAGAACAGCTGCGTAGCTATATGGAGAAGTCGCATCAATGGCTTGTGATACAGATGGAGACAGATTATTCGTGTTGCCGGCATTCTCATCAAAGGCATTACGACTTGCCGGACGTGAGGGCTGATGTGCAACGGGATTCCCATGCCCCATGTCAGCCTGCATAGAAGCAATGCATCAAGTTCATATAAACGAATATATTCAGGAGAAATATATTCAACCCAATACAGAGAGATCATCAGACAGAAAACATGAACAGAGTACATAATAAATAACTGAAAGAGTAAGCTAGTTGGATAGCAAAACTTCAGAGGAAGTGCTTGCGCAACGTGAAACATTCAATTAGGCAAACACCATACAGCTAAAGACATGTTTGCATATCTTTCAAGGCAAACACCGTAAAGCCAACATTCCATAAGAAAAAGGCAATCATCCGACAGGATAAACATTAACATCCCACTCAGAAAAATGTATATATTTTCTTAAAGTAAGAGGATTTGACCAACCTGAAAGATATCAGCAAAGCTCTTCTGTTTGCCTCCAAGATCCAAACCAATAAGACCATTAGCATCCCACTCAGAAGAAGAAGCATTAGTTTGCTCAGGCTCCAACTCGTGCTGCTGCTGCTGCTTTATCTGATTCTGTTCAAAACCAGGAGGCATAGAGAACAAAGACCTACTCTCGTTCACTTTCCTCCGATCCCCAATACCGCCTAACACGGTGCTACTCCCTCTAACCCTCTGAGCAACTCTCATATCCTCTCTAGACATCAATGGCGGCGGCAACCTCGGATTCAACTTCATATTAGCATAGTAATAAGACAAGTAAGCTGGATCTTTCCTAAACTCATCATCGTCTAGGCCAAACCCATTTCCCTTGTTCCCTCCACCAAACTCCATAAAAGGGGCCCCACCTCCGCCGTTAAAAATCCCTCCGGCAGCACTCATAGAACCATCCACAGTCGGCGGAGCAGAGCCGCTTCTGTACAAGTTAAGCTCTCTCTCAAGCTCATCAGCTTCTCCGTGACGTAGCTGCTGCTCTCCGAGTAAAGCTCCAATCTCTTTCTCGTAATCCTCCCCAAAAGACGAATCTTCGTTACCTCTAAGCATCGGTCTTCTTCCCAGTTCCGGCATCATTATGACCTAACAACAAAAACCCCAAAATCGATTACGCCAATCCTAAAGATCACACCTTTATATACAATCCCCAAAATTGTATATTAGAGCTAACCCAAAGATCAAAACTTTAAGCGCTACTCAAAAATCCATTCCTTTGAGAGGACTCTCTATCGATGATTGATTTTCAAAGTTACTGTTCTGTTTAAAATTAGAAAAGAACCCTAACAACGACAAGGTGAAAGAGATAGCGAAATTGAGCTCGACGAGGAAAATGGGTTTTATAGTGTTGACGAGATTATACGACGGCGATGCAAGAACCTTAGGGTTTTTATGCCATTTAAGTATGAGAAATTAATGAAAAATAAAATTACTGTGAATCGCAAAATGCATATACAGGAATGAAAAAAAAAAAAACTTAAAAAGATAAGTACGAACCTTATTTTTCTCGTTTAAGCTGTTTTCGAGATCTTTTGTTCTTATTATGTTTCAGTTTGGGTTTTACAGCTATGCTTTACAAAGTACACTTGAAGATCTTCAGGATTTTAAAATTAAACAATTTTAAGAAAATTGTGCAACTCCAAATGTTTTTCAAGAAGTACCACATTTTGGGGAAATTTCTAAAAATACAATAAAGTTTAGGTTATGGAAAAGTTTCTACAATTTGGGAAATGTTCTTAAATCAAATAAAATTCATATATTAACTTTTGTAAGCCTTTTCTAAACTTACATGAAAAAAAACAGCACCATTTTTGTTGGGATCACAATGGAAAACATAATATATATAGGTCTGTAACTTTTTCTCGAAATCAATTAGAAAAATAAATACTTGTAACTAATTGGTTTCCGTATAAAAATTTACTTGATAGATAAAATATTTGATACAATCATACAAGTGATTATAGGGTAATACATAAATCAATTATTGTATAGTCCAAAAATATAGAAGACAATGAGATGAAAACAACATTAATTTGGAAATAGAGATGGTTATTGTGGTAACTCAATAGGCAGCTTCCAGAATACATGGACTATGTTGTGTATCCGATTGGAGAGATTATAGATGATGAAGGCGTTAGCAGTAGAACATGTATGTGTGACTACCACCATTGCGTTTTTTTATAAGGACTCATATGTATTGTGTTTTTCAAGTTTGTGTGTGTGAGAGAGAGATTATGACCTCTTTATTCCCAATGTTTTAATTCATTACTAGGAGAGTACCCGCACAATGCGCGGGATTATATTAGTATAATTTTTTAAAATATTCTTTTATTTCCAATAAAAACATGAATAAAAAAAATTTATATTTATAATATAATCAGTAACACTATTTTACCTTTGTTGGTCATAGTTTTGTCATATATAATTTGTTTAAAACATTGCCAATTAAGAGGTTCTTTTTTTGCTATTAATACTTTGGGAGGTTCAAGTTGGATTTGTATATGGTTTATTGTTTTAATGTCAATATCATGGTGATCGAAGTGTGATTTATCTATCCCCTACACTTATGTTTAATCATATGCCAAATGATTGAGATCAAGTTTCTGACAAAGCTTACAAACCAATGGGGCAAGCTGAGATGCATATGCTGATTAATACAAATTGGCTTTTAGACTCACTAACTACTTTTTTAATAAATTGTATACTATTTGAGTATTTGTTGATATTTTTAGTTGTTTGTTTCCTTGAGTTTTGTATGTATGATAGATTTGTTACTATTTTTTTGCTATAGTAGAAAATAATGTAACCAATACAAAAGCATAGCTAAAGCAAAATTTAAGTCTGGATGTGCCTACATTCTTAATTGAGAAAATACGGACAAAAGAAAGTAGTAGTTTTATAAGATTATAAAATAATTGTAAAACGGAACAGAGTGAATACATAAATCCACATTCCTAAGAAAACACAAGACAATGTTTTTGGGCATAAAGCTGATTTGCAAGAGCAAAAGCTGAGTTCCAAAAATAAAAAATAGCAAAATCTCGCATCATAACACAGAAGAAGATCAAGATGTTTACTTCTTCTTTTCAGAGACTCCACCACCAGACCTGCAAGTAGTCAAACAACAAACAAGATTCAGCAAACCTTACTTCAATTCAACAAACAGAACTTGTTCATATCTCAGCTGAAATTTGGTTTTCAGGTGTTAAAACGATCATATATAACACTCTCTCCTTCCTAAAGGAACTCAAAACAATTATATCTAAACAAACGACTATACATGCCAATAGATAAAACATGACAATGAAACTTCAGTGAAGAAACTAATGAAACCAAGTAGCTGGATCTAATACCTCATCTTGCGGAGAACAACAGACATCTCCTCTCTCTTTCGCTTGGCTCTCTTGTGAGTACCCAACTTCCTCTTAGCAACCTTAAGAGCCCTCTTGTCTTTGCCAACCTTGAGAAGCTCAGTGATCCAGCAACTTCCCTTATCAAGCCTCTGACGAAAAGTGTCCTCTTGCTCGTTTTCTACAGTTTACAGCAATCCAATCAATAATCTCAAAAGAAAAAACTGCATCCCTCAACAAAACACCATTTCTCAAACATTTGAAGGTCTACTAAACTATAAATTCACATGCTGAAGAAACAGAGTAAGTGACATTTCCATTTCTAAGCTCATTTCAGTAAGAAATCAGCACAGATTCAGCTCAAAACTGCAATCTTTCAGACTATAAATCGTAGGGAAGCGAGAGTTATGCATACCCCTTTGGGAATTGGGACGAGGAGCCAATTCACGTCTGATGACGATGTGTCCTTTGTTCAATCCGACGAACAAACCGTCTTCACTTGTGGAGTTTTCATTTTTTTCTGCAAAAAAAAAAAAAAAACTCAAAACGATTCAAACATTTTAGTATACTGAATCATTACATAGCTTCTAAATCGAATTTGGAACAATCTGAATCAGAGCATCTCGGCCAAAAATACATATTCCCTCTCACCTTTGCCAAGTTCAAAAGCTTGTCCATTGTCTCTACAGTTGCCTGCTGCCGAGAATAATCTAAGAGCAGCCCGTCAATTTCCCTGATAATAACCATACCAACAAAGCAAGGACTTACTATCAGAAATCACCAATAACAGATTCGATACCAAAGCATCGGGTAACAACCTTCTTGATGCCAAGACGCAAAACTAAAACAGCTACCTTCTATATACAGAAAGAAAGCTAATCTTAAAGTCATTAAAGGTATTTCACATTGCAATGAATGATTTAATAAAGGCATCAACATAGTTCGATATCAAACCACATTTAGACCAAAAATGAAAAGAACACATTTGACAAAAAAAGAAACAAACAAAATGAACACATACACCATCATCTTTTGGCATCTGTCGGCATCACTCATCGAATCACGCAAATGAGTCTTGCTAATACCTTCAACATGGCCCTGTGAGAGTGTTCAAAAACTCTGAACAGTTCAAAAATTTACATCTCAAACCATTGACAGACTAAGATAGAGAAAATCATTAAAAGACTATACCTTCGATTCCTCCCACGCCTCGGTTTCACAAATCAGAGCCGTTGATGACGCCATACTGGTAATCAAACATCAACACAAACACACAATTAACTGTCAAATATCTTGAGAGCAATCCGGTTTTACTATCGTCCTCACCAAACAATTACAGTAGCAATATATCAACAAAACTGTGGCCTTGCCAATTCCATAACATAATAAAAAAGATGAAAAAAATGTGGAACCTGATCGAGAAGCTCCTGCAGTTCCTTGATTCTCCCCATGTAATCCTGCTCTTCTACACACATACTCGTTTGCATCTGCACCTGGACCATCATACTTGAGCGGTCTTGAGTTTCGGCACATATCTTCCATAAAGAATTTCTGCGCGCTTTGTCTCCATAGCCTACAAATAATTTGAGGAAGACAACGAATGAGCCCATGCACTTGATAGTTGAGACATTCATTTTTTAATGGTTTTGTTGTATATGAGAGTTACAAATCGAAGGTTGATGCATGTGATTCCGAAGGAGCTTAACGTAAGAGAAGCAATCATTTCAAAGTTTCAGAAAAAGGTTTCATTTGATGAATACAAAACTGATGTTAACCTTAGAAATCGATTGAGAGGTGTCCAATTGCGTCGATTTTGAGATGGCGAGGGTTGGCCAGGAGAAGCAATTGCGTTCGTGAGGAGAGAGGATGGGGGTTCGCAAAAGTTTTGGGGTTTCTGAACAGATTTGGAGATGATTCGGAACAGCATTTCTGCAAATATGCATCATATGCTCCATAAAACGGAGGTAAGATTAATGAGTGAACCCATAAAACGGAGTCACAGACTATGAGAAGAAGCCGGAGCAAAATCTATAAAACGGACAAAGCATTGGTGGAATTCGCAGAACTCCAATCGTGAAAGGTAAATGTGCTATCGTGGAAGCTGTCACATGAATCCTGACTGCTTCTCATGGGAAAACTCCAGGAAGACCATGCGTCGCAATCTCATGGCTCATATGACCTTGATGGAGAGGGCGACGGCAACAAAATTCTGAGGGAGTAAAGTGGTATCGAAGAAAGAGAAAGGCGATGTGGATATAGACTTTTATAGTGGAAGAAGCGAATTGAAGGCGCGTTGACGTTACGGCCGGAGTTTAAGGCGGCCATTACCGTCTGTAGCGGCGGATAGGAAGAGAAGGGAACAGTCTCCTCGGAATCGAGACGATTTGGGGGGGAATAAAATTGTATTAACCTAATAGAAAAGCTACGTCGTTTTGGGGCATAATTAAACATTTCGAAGAGAATGATTAAACGACGTCGTTTTGATATAAAAAAAAATATGATGAGAACGCTAAACGACGTCGTTTTGGTGTTTGGAAGGGAAAAAAAAAAGGTGCCACGTGTCCCGAACAGAAGAGTGTCTAAACCTTATTAGTTATGTAGATTTACCTTATCGATCTTGCACCATTTTATGGTTTATGATGTAAGTGATATCGTAATTGATTTTATTTTCACAGCAAACTATGAAGTAGGTAACAATTAAAAATATAAAAAATAGCAGTTGATAAAGAAAACATATTTTGCTGGAACTTTATCAAATTTTAAGTTATACTAAAAAAAAACAATTTGTTTCTTTATATTTTGTGGCCTTTTAGTTTTCACACATTTCTTTGCCTTCTCAAGACTTTTTTTTCTCTCATTAATTCAGTTATTCTTTTAGCTATAGAAACATTAGTTTATGAAAACTAAATTTTATGAAAAAATGTTTCATATTGAAATGGAAACACTACTAACTTCGGAGTTCGGATCTTTGGGCTTAACGTGCTTATGGCAATGCCATAAGTTAATACGCTTATGGTTATGGGCTCACACATTTTACGATGTTCACACAAATGGCAACAACGTGATTTAAGTCAAAGCTTGAGGGTAACAATGGAAATCACAAAATTCAGTGAGTCGTCGTGTCTAGGGCTCGTAAAAACTCTTCAAAATCTTGTGGAAACCCCTTTTCGCATCTGCGTACTCGGAGAAGCTTCGATCTTTCTCTTTCGACCCTATAAGTTCACAGAGAAGAACGATTGCTTCCACACGAGCTCTAAAAGATGTCCGGCGGGTTCTTTCGGGTGAGTTCTCGATCATCTCATTTCACCTTATTCTTGAACACCGCGATTGATTTTATCGTCTTTTAGATCCAGATCGATTCAATTTCAATTTTCGCGAGCTCTTAACTTTTGTCTTCCCATGGCTATATCCTCTGATTCCTCTTTGATTTGAGTTTCAGGGTACTACCGCCGATCAGGATACTCGGTTTTCTAACAAGCAAGCCAAATTGATGAAAAGTCAGAAATTCGCTCCGGAGCTGGAGAATCTGGTTAGTTTTCTCCAATTTGGTGAATTTTTGATTTCCGTATCAAATTGGTCATCTATTTGAGTCTAGACTCGAGGTTGTTCCATTTGAGTTTCGTCAATGATTCGATAGTCATGTAGATTTTACCATGGAACTCAATTTGAAGAGGGATTAACCTGACGTCCTCTGCTTGGCTTGGTGTCAGGTGGATGTGACTAAAGTGAAGATGGATGTTATGAAGCCTTGGATTGCGACTAGAGTCACTGAGCTTCTTGGTTTTGAAGATGAAGTTCTGATCAACTTTATATACGGCCTGCTTGATGGGAAGGTAGCTGATAACTGAGCTCTGCTTTTACTTTTCGTTAACCTTGTTGTAGATTGTTTGCATACAAATTTCTGGAAGTTTTATGTGTCATTAGTGTTGTTAGGTTGATGTTACTTGTGATGGAAGGGGTAATAGGTTTCGTAGGATACACTCTAGTTCTTTTGTAAACTAATATCCAATTGAACGGTGTTCCTAATGTAGGTAGTGAACGGTAAGGAGATTCAGATATCGATAACTGGATTTATGGAGAAGAATACTGGCAAGTTCATGAAAGAACTCTGGACACTTCTTCTAAGCGCACAGAATAATTCAAGCGGTGTTCCTCAGCAGTTTTTAGATGCCAGGGAAGCTGAAGCAAAGAGTAAAGAAGCTGCAGCAAAGAAGAGACAGGTATTCTCGGGAAGTCATTTTTGTAGTTAAAAATTTATCATGAATACCTTTTCTTTCCCCTGTCGTCTCATTATGGTTTTCCTTTTGTGGCAGGATGAAGCAATAGAAAAAGCAGACCAGTTAGCAAGTGAATTAGGGAAGAAGAGGGAGAGGGAACATAAGAACCGTGAGCATGATATATCGAGGAAAACAGTAAGACTAACTTATTCATGCTAGAGTTTCGGTCTTTTTACGGTCTTCTGGTTTTGACATAGCCTGTTCTTTTTATGTTATTCAGATAGCTTCTGCTTATTAGGGTTCATTTACCTCAAACTACTGTAGGACAGCGGCGGTGAACCCAAGGTGACAAATGGAATGGGGGCAAAACCTTCAAGAGGTCGTCCGGAGGATGAGAGAAGGGCTGATGAGAAGAATGGAGTAAAAGAAAGGAGAAGGTAGAGTTTTCATTACCTATCTTGTAAATACCAGGTGTTATGAAATTAGATAGAGCACATTCAATTTCTATTTATCACTGTATGGTCTTGTGTTCTTTATCATGTTGTCTGGTTGGAGTCTGGGAATGTGTCCTATGTGGATTATCTCTGTTTAATACTCGCTAGCAAAATTGTTAAAGTTCATCTATTAGTGGCTTTGCATGTGCATTGGGTTTGCTGGTGGTCCAGAAATCTGTGTGTGCTCAGAGTATAATGTGATCGTGTTTTGACATATCTTCCCTGATGCAGGGATCTGATATCTCCACGTCGCAGTGATGCATCTCGCTCGCCCCGTAGGTAATTCTTTAACAGTACTTTTATTCTAATACCATTTTTATATATGTGAGTGTATTAATTAGTTTCTTTGCAGAGGGTCACGTTCTCGGTCAATCAGCAAAACAAACTCAGGCTCCAATTCTGGGTATGTGCCTTTCTGTAATTATTTTTGTATATCCATTGAAATGGTAGCCTCTGATTTCCAACTCGTTAGTTCTGGATCTATTTTTTCATGTACATTTTAGTGCAGTTTTTGCTAATGACTGATCTACTTGTTCAGCAGTGAACGGAAATCTAGGAGCTTGTCTCGATCATCAGATGCCTCCATCTCACCCAGAAAGCAGAGATCATCGCATGCAAGACGTAGATCCCGGTCACGTTCCTTCCGTAGGTCTCAGTCTCCCCGGCGACGTAGAATACAATCTCCTCTTGGAAGCAGGTCACGGTCACCTATTAGACGTCACAGGTCACCATCACCACAAAGGCGCCGCCGTGTATCTACACCTGAGAGACGCCGTCAATCACCACCCCCTTCAAGGCGTCGCAGGTCTCCCTCGCCCTTTAGGCGGCGCAGGTCACCATCTCCTCCTGCTAGGCGGCGCAGGTCACCATCCCCACCTGCTAGGCGACGCAGGTCACCATCACCACCTGCTAGGCGACGCAGGTCACCATCCCCGCCTGCTAGGCGACGCAGGTCTCCATTGCCCTTCAGGCGACGTAGGTCTCCTTCACCACCAACTAGGCGGCGCAGGTCTCCATCTCCACTATACAGGCGTAACAGGTCACGGTCACCACCGGCGGCAAAGCGGGAAAGGTCTGACTCACCAGGGAGGTCTTCGTCACCAGTGGCTAAGCGCATGGCACCTGCTGGACAAAGGTTGCCCTCGCCTCCTGCAGGGCCAAGATTTCCTTCACCACCCCCTAGGCGTCCAGGATCACCTTCACCAATTAGGGTAGAAGGACATCGTTCAGCCAATCAGCGTAGATCACCATCCGCCAGTTCAGTGTCCCCTCCTGGTAGGAAGAATGGGTTACCATCTCCACCTGTCAGAAGACGCAGTCCACCGACTCCTGCCAAAGAGCGAGGCTCCCTGTCACCCGCTAGACGTTCTGAAGCAGATTCGCCTTCACATGTCAGGCAGGGTGGATCTGTGTCACCTGTTAGGGGTCGAGGTAGATCTTCTCCTTCATCTCGTCATCAGAGAGCAGTACGCTCTCCTGTTCAGCGCAGATCACCAGCACCTGTTAACCGGCGAAGTCGAAGATTTCCATCTGCTTCACGATCACCTGATGATAGCCGTAGGAGACGATCACCATCTTCGAGCAGATCTTTGTCTAGGTCGCCCGCAGCTCCTGTTCGTCGTAGATCTCCTTCACCAAGTGGAAGAAGAAACCGGAGGGACAGAAGATCTCCTGGACATCCATCTGAAGAACTAGATAGGTATGCTCTTCATGACTCCATTTACTATTCTATATATGTAAATGCTTTTTAACATATGATGCTATAAATGCTCTCAAGTTAAATGCATATTCCTCTTGTCAATAGTTTTTAACTCCTTAATCATCTGCTTTTGCTTTGCGTACAGAGAGGGCATGGATAAAAAATCAGTGCAAGAAGTTGGGCGTGTAGACCATGTGACGGAGCATAAGGAATCCGCTAGAGTAGAGAATTCAGAAGGAATGAGACAGGCTCCTTCAAATAAAGTGAAAGACAGTGAGCAAGTTGAGAAAGAGGATAAAAAGAGAAGAAAGCATAAAAGGTCTGAGAGGGAAGGAGGATCCTCAGATGATAATGGCAGCTCTGATTCTGACCTGGAAGATAGGAAGGAGGCTAAAAGGAGGAGGAAGGAGGAGAAGAAAGGGAGAAAGGAGGAGAAGAAACGCAGGCGTGAGGAGAGGCGTCGTAAAAGGGAAGAACGTCATGGTGAGAAGCTGAAACATAAGAATCGTGATCATTCTGATTCTTCGGAGGGCGAAGCTGAGACCCGTCCTAAGAACAAAAGAGGGGAGGAGGAATCAGATCCAAAGAGGCTTGAGATTGAGCTGCGAAACAAAGCATTGGAGTCATTGAAAGCAAAGAAGGGCATCAGCCACTAAATCCTTATCCTGTTATATCAAGCGTTATATGAACATTCTTTTTTTTTATGATACAATGCCTTGCTAGATTGATCTTTTATGTGTTGTTTTTTCTCTTATATGTTCCAAACTTTCTTATGTAGTCTGTTTGTTGGTGGCAGCAAAATTGGACAAGTGACAATTACTCTGCTATTCTTGAGTGCAGACTTTATGCAGACATTCATGGCTGGTCTTCTGGTAATAGTTTCTTGCATCGTGTAGTTTTTATTGAAACTTTGGTATTGTGATCGTCTAGGAGTTCTTGTTTAGCTTTGATAGAAGAATGCTCCTGCTTCACCAAATTCTGCAGTTGCTTGTGGTTGTAGTTATATTGGAGTAACTGAAATGCAATTTATACTGAAACTTGCTTGTCCTCTTGGATTTGTTTTTAGATGAGTATAGTGTCAACAGTCAAGTACAAGACTTGCTTAAGAAAGTTGCTATTTTGCGGATCCTCTCTGAACTCAGTCAGGTTGAGTACACAATCTCTTAACTTGTGCGTCTTAGATAAGCATGTGGGCGTTTGAGAATTCTGTTTCTTATGTCTTATTATGCAGTAACATTATGTTTTGTTCCTTGTTTAATCACAAAAGCAATTTTGTAGAAGAAATAATATCTTACATCTTTCTATATCACAAGATAAATTATAGATTGTGCGTTTGCGTCTGGGTCCAATCTTTATTTCACACCACACATAATGTATTATTACTGCAATACAAAGCGTTTACGAGGTCACCTCATGAGTTGTTTGTAGAAGTTCTCGTTAGACTCCATTGAAGACGTTGTCGTCTTGAGGGAGTGAGGCAGTTCCATCAAGATACTGCACCACTCTCCTCATAACTGGCCTGACTTGGGGAGATCTATTTATACATAGAAGTCCTGTTTTAAGAACAAGCAGCACTTCACGTTCCACCAATTCATTTGTATTGATTCTTACATCGCAGCACTCGAGCTCATTGCCATTCCTAAACCCTTGAAGCACCCAATTCACCAAACTAATCTCTCCCGGTGGCCTTGATGGCTCCACAACTCTGCGCCCACACACAATCTCCATTATCAGCACTCCAAACGCAAACACGTCCACGTCACTTGTCTGTACAGCCGCTGTCTCAACAAGCTCTCCAGCTGCATGACCTGTGTTGTTGCTCTGCCTGTTTCCTTGGCCGTAATCTCCAAGCCGAGCTTGCAGTTCTTCGTCAAGGAGCACATTGCTGCTTTTGACGTTCCCATGAATGAGAGCTCTCTGACACTCGCCGTGTAGGTACTGCAATCCTGTGGCAATCCCTCTCACGACATTGAACCGTTCTGACCAGGTTAACACCGGTCTGTCGTTGCTGAACAAGAACCGGTCAAGACTTCCGTTAGAGACATACTCGTAAATGAGATAGACCTCATTGCCTTGGCTGCTATATCCAAGTAGATTAGTGAGGTTTCTATGTCGTATCCTTGAGATGGTATCGATACGAGCTATCAAGGAGAGCTTTTGCTGCCTTGTGCTGCAAGTAATTCTTTTTACGGCAATTGTCTCTCCTGGAGCTAGTTGTCCTCTGAAGAAACGTCCGGTGTTTCCTTCTCCTAAGGATCTGCTGAAACCACTTGTTGCACTTGAAATCGTCTTGTAGGAGAATTTCCTTGCGCCTCCTGTGATGAGTGTTTGCCTTCTACGGAAGATCCAAAACCCTAGGATAATCACAATCGTGACAACAACTGTTGCTGATGCAGCGATGATTATGATCTGTTTCGTATTGTTCGAACTCTTCTTGAGTGAAACTGGAGGATTCGGGGACGGAGACGGCGGCGAGTCTGGAAGAGAAGGAAGCTTGGTGATATCAATTTCTGCTGCTCTCCCTTCTATGCTGAAACTCCAGCCTTGAACAAAATGTGTGCTCGTGATGGTTCCGGTCGAAGAAGCGAAGCCGATGAAATTTTCTTGGGATAAGATCCCTGAAAGATTCATTTTCCTTGAGAGAAGAGGAAAGTTTGGCTTTGGATGTTCTAAAGGAGCCAATGTGACGTTGAGCATCATCTCAGTCGCATTGTATTCGATCCAGACTCTGATTAGGTCACCACTCGCAAGCCTCAAGCTTACGTTCTTGGCCTGTTTGTCATCAAAATATGCAGCCGGTGCAGAATCGATGGATATCACTCCGTTTAGGTCAATGGCAACGTGATTGTCGTCAATATCATTCATCTCCACGGATTGCACGGTGTCGAATTCAATAGCGAGAATGCGGTTAGAGGAGTTTCCATTGTTGGAGGTGTTGAAGAGGCCGAGATAATTGCTGGGGAAGGCTTGACCAAAGTCCATTGACGGAGCGATAACGAAGCTCAATCCGTGGCCTGGGGCTCCGGATCCTGGAGTGATTATGGCAAAGACGAAACTGGTGGAGAAAGATATCGTGTTTGTGGAGTTAGGGTTTGTGAAAGGTATGGGGAAGCCGTGAAATGCTTGACCCGTTTGTCTCATGGAAGTGTTGGTCAGCTCCAAGAGGCCACTGGGGTGGACCTTGGAGGAGCCGAACTTGAGGAGATTAGCCTCGAGGAAGCCATGGTTGAGAAACTTGGTTTCTCGCTGGCTTGAGACGCAAGAAACTGTGTATGATAGGAAGATGAATGTTAAAGCTATGGATTTGGAGGTAATAGCCATAGATGGTTTTAAGAGTTTGAAGTTAGTTATGTCAGTATGTGTGCATTGCTATCTCTTTTTATAGGTTTAAGAAAACGACCTTTTCATATTAAAGCTTTTTGTTTGTACTTAGAAGTTAAACAAACCACTCTTGAATATTTGACCTTTTTTATAAGTTTATAAAGAAACCTATTACAGTAAAACCTCTATAAAACAATAATGTTGGGACTTTGAAAATTTATTATCTTATCGAGTTATTGTTTTATCGATAAAATAATAATTATTATTTTATAAAAATATTCTATAAAAAACAAGAAACTTTATAGAAATATATGTAAGTAGGTACACGTAAGGAATCAATTGTGGCTTCGAAAACTCTTCACAACTTTTGGCCCCATAAATTGTTGATGCAATAAGAAAAATTCGAGATGAGCTCCAACGAGAATCCAACTTTCATAAAAGACAAACTACATTGGAGTCATATTTTACTAAATTGCCTTAGATATATATGCCTTAGTTTTATAATTATTATCTTAGCCTATTGTTGGGACTATATTTTTACATAGGAGTTTCAAAAATATTATTGTCTTATCATCTTATCGCATTATGCTATTTTTTACATTGGCCCGAGTTGGGACCGGAGAAATTTATTATCTTATAGTGTTTATTGTTTTATCGAGTATTGTTTTATAGAGGTTCTACTGTATAAATATTTTTGAAAATTTCGTTTGGAGTTTCCTCCTTTCTTCCTAAATAAAATTTTGCAGTATTGGCGATCAATTATATTTGAAAATATTGTCTACTAGTACTTTTTGGGATGATGTTAATTTGTGGAAGGAATATTTTTTTAGAATACTTTTATGAATTACAAATTTATAATGTACAAAGAATTTATAGGCGGTAAAATATTAGAAATTGATTAACAAAAGTAAACATAATCTCTCGGTCTTAAGTTAGTTTTTACGACATAAAAAACATTGACCAAGACTCTTTTAGGGTTAATCGTTTTTTTTATTCTGACACAACCGCGAGATCAGAAAGAATCAAATTTCTGTAAAAAAATGGATGGACATTTCTGGAAAATGAACTTAAAATATAAATCATAAATGTAATTATTATACGCTCAAACTGAGAAAACCAATTCTAAGTCAAAGTAAAAAATAAAAAAATGAAAGAGACTTTGCCCATTCAATTTTTAGTTTCGATCCTATTGACAATTTGCGGAGTTTGATACAAAAATAATTATAAACTACAAAATCTATACAAGTTTTCAGGGAAATTTCATAAGTACGTACTCATATGTGGATGTGGTGGTCACACAAAGTTCCATTAGCTTACCTTTTCACTCGTACACCATCAACATAAATGGTATTTGCTTACTTTTCTTTCTGGGTTTTCTGCAAATTAACCTTTTAAGTGGTTTTTTTTTGCAAATTTATCCTTGATTTTAGAAAAATGCATATCAACCCATCAAGTTTGAATTAACCCGCAATATAACCCGCGTATTTAATAAAAATTATTTTAAAAACATCGTTTATAAATAACAAAGGAAATTGAAAATCTTATTGGTTTTCATAGCCATGTGTTAGACTTTGAGTTGGAGACCAAAAAGTCTAGTGTGGTCGAACAACTGAGATAGAACCGAACTAGGGTTTTTTCCATCTTCTTTTTGAATTGAAGAGAATCTCTGACTCCTTTATTTAAGAAATATAAAAAAAATATTTAATTTCCAATATCCAATGTAGATAAAACACTTGTTTAAGTTTAATGAATCATGTATTCACTTTAATTTTGTAATCATATATAGAATAAATTAACTCAAACATAATACTTTTAATTAAACTTGGTCTGTGATACCAAAAAAACTAGTTTGAATACATGTAATAAACTTGCCTGTGAATACCAAAAAAAATAATTAACTTTTTATTTTTAGATACGGGTTATATTGCGGGTTAATTCGAACTTGATGGGTTGATATGCATTTTTCTAGAATTAAGGATAAATTTGCAAACAAAAACATTGAAGGGTTAATTTGCAGAAAACCCTTTCTTTAAAGGTTACAAACTATTTATCAATTTTACAAGTTTAGTATACCACATTCTAGTCTTTTTTCACAACATGCTTATGCGTCAATCGACAAGAATATTTCTCAAAACAAGAACTTCTTATTTTCAAATATACAAGTTGAGTATACCATTCTAGGAGCTTATTCACAACATGGTTACGTGTCTTCTTGGTCCAATCTTTAATTCACACTACCCCAAAACGCAAACGCTTCAATACAACCGCGTTTTTCCGAGATCATCTTTTAGACTCCATTGAAGAAAGGATTAGTCAAGTGGGAGACTCTCTGTACCGTCGAGATACTGAAACACTTTCTTCATCACTGGCCTAGCTTCCGCAGACCGGTTTGCGCACAGAAGTGCTGTCTTGAGAACCAGCAACACTTCTCGAGCCACCAATTCCTCTCTACTGATTCTTGCATCGCATCTCTGTAACAGATCTCCTTTCTTGAACCCTTGAAGCACCCAGTTCACCAAACTGATCTCTTCCGGAGGTTTTGTCGGCTCTATAGCCTTTCTTCCACATACAATCTCCATCATCAACACGCCAAACGCATACACATCCGTGTCACGTGTAACCTTCCCCGTCTCAACTAGCTCCGGCGCCACGTGTCCTGTACTACTTCCTTGTCCATAATCTCCTAGTCGAGAGTTTAGCTCTTCGTCTAAGAGCACGTTGCTAGCTTTGACATTACCGTGAATCAAAGGTCTTTGACCTTCGCTGTGAAGGTATTGAAGTGCTGAGGCAATCCCTTTTATGATACAGAACCGCTCTGACCAGGTTAGAACCGGTCGGTCGTTGCTGAACAAGAACCGGTCTAGGCTTCCGTTGGGGACATACTCGTAAACGAGATAGATATCATTCCCTTTGCTGCAGTAACCAAGTAGGTTAACAAGGTTCCTTTGTCTCAACTTGGAGATGGCATCGATTTCAACTATTAGGGTTGTCTTCTGCTGCCTTGTAGGGCAAGTAATTCTCTTTACTGCGATTATCTCTGTAGAGCTAAGTTGTCCTTTGTAGAAACTCCCGGAGTTTCTCTCTCCCAAAAGCTTAGAGCTTTCGAAACCTCCCGTTGCGCTTGAAATCGACTGGTAAGAGAATTTTGGTGCGCCTCTTGTGAAGAATCTTTGCCTTCTACGGAAGATCCAAAATGATGCAAGAACCAGGATCAAGATTGCACCTATTGCTAATGCAGAGATTATGATAAGCTTCGTGTTGTTCGACTTCTTCTTGATTGTAGCCGGAGGACTTGGAGATGGAGACAACGGAGGTGGCGAGGTTGGAACAGAAGGAAGCTTTGTTATATCAAAGTCTGTTGCTTTCCCTTCTATGCTGAAGCTCCAGCCTAGAACAAGATGTGTGCTCGTGACAGTTCCGGTGGCTGCTGAGAATCCGACAAAATGTTCTTCTGACAAGATACCTGAAAGGTTCATTTTTCTCGAGAGAAGAGGAGAGTTTGGCTTTGGACGTTCTAGGGGAGCCAATGTGACATTGAGCATCATCTCGGTTGCGTCGTATTCGATCCAGACTCTGATCGGGTCACCACTCGCAAGCCTCAAGCTTACGTTCTTGGCTTCTTTGTCATCAAAATATGCAGCTGGTGTAGACTCTAAAGAGACCACTCCGTTTAGGTCGATACCAACATGGTTATCATCGATATCGTTCAATTCAACGGCCTGCACGGTATCGAACTCAACAGCGAGAATGCGGTTCAAGGAGTTTCCGTTGTTGGAAGTGTTGAAGAGGCCGAGATAGTTGCTTGGAAGGGCTCCATGAAAGTCCATCGATGGTGATATGACGAAAGCAAAGCCGTGGCCTGGTGCTCCGAGTCCTGGAGTGATGGCGAAGACGAAACTTGTGGAGAAAGAAATCGAGTTCGAGGAGTTAGGTTTTACGAAAGGTATGGGAAAGCCGTGAAAAGCTCGACCCGTTTGCCTCATCGAAGTGTTTGTCAGCTCCAAGAGGCCACTAGGGTGGACTTTGGAGGATCCGAACTTGAGGAGATTAGCCTCGAGGAAGCCATGGTTAAGAAACTTGGTTTCTCGCTGACTTGAGACGCAAGAAACTGTGTATGAGAGGAAGATGAATGTTAGGGCTATGGATTTGGAGGTAATTGCCATTGTTGGTTTTAAGGGTTTGAAGTTACTAATGGGCATTGCTATCTCTTTATATAGACTTCAAGAAAGTTCGACTTTTTCATATTCAAACTTTCTTTTGTTAAAACCAAGAAGCTAAGCTAATCTCAGGTGAGTATTTGACTTTTTATAAAATGCTAAAAAAACCTTTTAATTAATGTTCTTGAAATTTTCAGTCGGACTTTCCTCTAAATTTTTTTTCTAATAAAAATAATTGCAAATAGCATGAGAAATTGGATATAGTTTTATACAGTTTGAATAAAGTAATAGTGGATCCTTTCTTTAGACGCTAAACTTATCTAATGATGAACAAAACAACGTCATCTTTTAGCCATCTGAAAATTGATGAACATTCCTTTAAAGTGTTAACGAATTAAACTTGAATATTAATGTACATATAAAAAGCTTACCATTTGATACAGAGAGATACGCACAAATCAAGAAATTCAATATTTTGAAAACGAAGACTTGACCATTCAATTCTTAGTACGGTCTTATTGAAACTTGGGGAGTGTGATGCAAACTTTTATAGAAATTGTAAAGTCAAGAGAAGTTTTCATTCAAATACTATATATGTAGTAGCTAGCATAAAGTTCCATACATTATAAAAGAGTATTACATAATATGAGAATTACTATTACTTACCTACACGAATTGTCCAATTCATGTACACCTAAAATTTTCTTCTTTGTTTTGAATGAACTTTCAGACCTATACATTATTTAGAAAACAACTTGAAGATTATATTGTGGGAAGGGATTACTTTACTAAGAGAATAAGACCCGTGGAGAACATATTAACCGCCTTTTCTCGTTGTAGATTCATCGTAAAACCGACTCGGATTCTAGGGTTTGCTCGCGCCTTTATAAACAACGGTTGACTTGTTCATCTTATCTTCACATGAATCTCTCGCTGTTGATCGCGGTTGAATCCTCTTTTTATATGAGTTAGGTTACAAACTCCGACTTTTTTTCCCCTGAGAATCTTCGTTTCGTTCTTTGATTATGTTTCGAATCTCCTTGTTTTCGGATGATGGTTTCTAGTTTAGGGCTTAGGTTTAGTTATCTCGATTTGGTCTGTGTTGATCCGTAGCGCGATTTGCAATCATGCGAGTTTTGTGGCTGGTCTTCGAGGTACGTCTTTGCTTAGGGTTTCTCAAATTCGTTAGTTATGTTTCTAAATCCTTCCCGAGTCTTTTTCTGTTGGAAAATTCCTTTTCGGATTCTTATTCCCCTAGGGTCTAAGCAGCGAGAAAGGGGACAAATGCATCTGATCAATTCTTGGCTATGGTATTTTCTTATTGCTTTATACGTGTTTTCGCTTTCAAACCGAGAGAGGGAAAAAAAGATGTATTGAAAGAAGAAAACCGGGATGTGCATATGACCTTTGCCATGACAGGTGCGCTTGCTTGGCAGGTCAAAAGACTCAAAACCCTTAATACAAAGATACATTTTTAATATGCTGTTTGCATATTTTTTCATATGCTTCTTGCATATCTACAAAGAGTATCTTGCTCTTATATATTCGTCTTGCATATTCACAAAGAGTATTTTACTCTTACATATGCTTCTTGCATATATACAAAGAGTATCTTGCTCTTTCATATATATATATGCTTCTTGCATATCCGCAAAGAATATCTTGCTCTTTCATACGCTTCTTGCATATCCACAAAGAATATCTTGCATATTCACATGCTTAATTAGTATCACAGACCCAAGATTGAGGCATCACTTTGTGCTCTCAAATATGCGTCTTGCACCAAGTGGAGAACAAGACAGGAAGATGGGTGAAGACACCAAAGCTGAATATGGTGTTTGCGTTTTGGGATCAATTTAGGAATAGAGGAGATAGGTGAAGAATGAGGAAGCTACTGGTGAGAAGGGGTTGTGCCTGACTGTCTGCCAAAGCTATTTCTTCGTTCTGTTAGTCAAAAAAGAAGTGACAATTGTGAAGGAGAAGAAGCAGAAGGAAAAAGTTGGATTTGTAGTTAATAATGAAACAGTAGTTAAGACTCTTCCTGTACTAAACCTTTATAAATTGGCAATGTAAAAGGTTTTCATTAATTTGATGGTCCCAAATCTTTCAGCTTTCTACAGTTTTTCCAAGGTGAACAAAAAGGTCTCATTTTTCTGAGTCAATGGCACTGGACATGGCTTCTCACTTGTACACAATTCCACATCAACGCCTTCACTTTCTTTCTTCTTCTTCTTCCCTTAAACCTCACTTTTACCTCTCTTTCAAACGCAGAATGCTACAACCCAAATCCTCAGAATCCACCGTCCTCGTCCGTTGCACAACCCAGAGCTCCACTGCAGCAACACAAAACAGATGGACTCTCCATGGAAAGTCTGCTCTTGTCACCGGCGGCACTCGCGGAATCGGGTTTGTATCTCTTCGCGTCTAATCCAATTCGCGATTATCAAACGCCAGTTCTCAGACGAATCTGTGTTTTGTATGTTATTGTTATCACAGGCGTGCGATTGTGGAGGAACTAGCCGGTCTTGGAGCTCAAGTACACACCTGCGCTCGGAATGAGACGGAGCTCGATAATCGTTTAAGAGACTGGAACCGTTCGGGTTTCCGAGTTTCTGGGTCGGTCTGCGATGTCTCCGATCGAGCCAAGCGAGAAGCTTTGATTGAGACTGTGTCGTCTCGCTTTCACGGGAAGCTCCATATTCTCGTAAGGTCCAATCTCATTGCTCAGTCGATTATGCACATAAAGTGTTCGTCTTTATGCCTGTGAGAACAATTCTAAATCATAATGATTCAGGTAATTTCTTGTGTTCGATTTCTTTTAGGTAAACAATGTTGGGACGAACATCAGGAAACCAATGGTGGATTTTACTGCTGGGGAATTTTCAACTCTCATGTCGACGAATTTAAAATCGGTTTTCAATTTATGCCAACTTGCTTATCCGATGCTTAGAGCAACTGAGTCTGCAAGTGTTGTCTCCATCTCTTCCGTTTCTGGTTTCGTCTCGCTCAAGAATATGTCAGTCCAATCTGCAACCAAAGGTATCTTTTTTTTGTATGGAAACTCAGAAAGATCTCTTCTTATATATTAAGGTTTTACCAAGATGTTTAGATACTAAAAGAAGCAATTTTGGTTCTCTTAGGAGCAATCAATCAACTTACTAGAAGTTTAGCTTGCGAGTGGGCCAAGGACAATATAAGGATCAATGCTGTTGCCCCTTGGTATATCAAAACATCTATGGTGGAACAAGTAAATTTTTCATTCCCTTATAAGCTTTATAAGCTTCTGAAGCTGAAATTCAAAATGAAAGTTTGATGATTCACGTCTTTTGGTGCTCAGGTTCTTAGCAACAAAGACTACCTAGAAGAAGTCTATTCAGTAACTCCTCTTGGTCGGCTTGGAGAACCGAGAGAGGTGTCTTCAGCAGTGGCGTTTTTATGCCTCCCAGCATCATCGTATATTACAGGGCAGATTATTTGTGTTGATGGAGGGATGTCCATAAGCGGTTTCTTTCCAAAACATGATTAAGCCGCTCTTTCGATTTTGTTAGTTTCGTTGGGATCCTTTTCTTTCATCTTTTACTCTGTCTCCATTCTCCTTTGAAAGAACTATTTTCATATGAGGCGTAGGATCTGTTTGACTTGTACGTTAATGAGAATCTGAGTTGTGCTACTAAATTTACTGTTAATGAAGAAGAAAATTAGCCTCAAGTTTACTGTTATTACTTATTATTTTGATTTGTGCATGTGTAAAGCTGCTGTGGAACTTTTGATGTTATGACCTTTATGATAATGAAAACTTTATGTTTCTTCCATGAGCGTTCGTTGGCTTGTATTCATTGTCATCCTTTCTCGGTTTTACTCATACACAACAATGGCCGAGGAAGAGAGAAGTTGGAGAGAGAACATGAGGAATCTTCAAGGGAAATATTGCCCTTGTATTTGATGAATCCTGTAGGAACGGGTCAGTCTTCTTCTTCCCTGTCTATTTGTTACTGCATCTAGCTCTGCTTTTGGTTACTGTCAGAATTGATTAGGAGATCCGTATATATATGAGAAGTAATACCTGAATCTATTCACTTCTGGCCAGAATAACCAGTTAAAGTTAGTTTGTACAATATGTTGTATTGGGTTACACAGAATAAGACTGAAAGTTATCTAAGTATACACTATAACACTGAAGGTTGTCTTGTTAGTGAAGTGCATGACCAAGGTAACTAGCCTACAAGGGAACTAAGTAGCTTTTGGGGAAGAATACACTTCTGTGGAAAAAATCAGTTTCTTTGTGAAAAAAGACTGATTCAGTCTGTGACTTGACCTGAGAGTGAAAAGTGACGTAGATTGTCTCCACTTTCTTTCCTGGCACACTCATCATCCTTGCAAGCAAACCATATGCAAGATTCTCAACATCATTAGGCTAACACACAAAAGAAGATACATTAGAGAACATGAGTGTGCTGCCAAGTTTACGCAAACCTTTTGTTACTTAAATGTGTATCACGTTTATCATTTCCCAATATGGAAACATCTCTGGCATGCTTTTTGACAAAGCCAACTGTATATATATGAAATATGGTCATCTTTTTTCTGCTAAGTGGGTAGTTTCATTTAAATTAAGTTGAGCAAAGTAGTTGAGGTCTTTGTTGTGAACAAAAGTTGTTGAGGGTGTTCTGGAGCACATGATCCTTGTAGATTTTGTTCTATGAAATAGAAAATCTGAGCTCCAATTATTTTACAAAACTCAAGATAATCTGACATCATAAGTTACATAATCAAGATACAGAGGTTTCCACTTCTACAGAACAGAAGGAGAGGTTCAGCTTTGTCTCTTAATTGTCCTGAACCATCTTTCTTTAAACTTTATTTTTCATAGAACTTTTGGCTAACCATCAATTGCGTACTGTTTAACTTCTTGAACCATATTTCTTCAAACTATATTGTTATCTCACTGTGTCTTGGGCTGCAGTGTCATACACAGTGATGGAGAACAGGTGGAGTCTTCAAGGAATGACCGCTCTTGTCACTGGTGGAACCAAAGGAATTGGGTCAGTTTCAGCTCACCTACTTTTCTACTAGATTGTGAATCTGAGTTTTCATTTCACCCATTGATTTAGATGGTTATTGATTGTATTTTTTTCACTGTTAAACGAACACAACCACGAAGTAACAGGACCGTTCTTCTTTTTATGATACCAGTAACAGAAAAACTTGATGATGTATAAAGCCTCATGTATGTTATATGTGTGTTATGAATAGAAAGGCTGTGGTGGAGGAACTAGCTCTGTTAGGGGCAAGAGTCCACACATGTTCCAGAGACGAAACTCAGCTTCAAGGAAGCTCACATGAGTGGCAAGCAAAAGGGTTTCAGGTCACCACTTCTGCTTGCGACGTTTCTTCTCGTGACCAACGAGAGAAACTCATGGAAACCGTTTCCTCTCTCTTTCAAGGAAAACTCAACATCCTCGTAAGTTTATGTATAAGATCAGGATCCATATAGATCGGAGCAAAGTCAAGTGATCTTGTTGTGTTTGATTTGGGTATATTTGCATACACAGGTAAACAATGCGGGAACATGTATCACTAAGCCTACCACAGAGTATACAGCAGAAGACTTCTCATTTCTGATGGCTACAAATCTCGAGTCAGCATTTCATCTCTCACAGCTCGCGCATCCATTGTTGAAAGCCTCTGGTTCAGGGAGCATTGTGTTCATGTCCTCTACTGCTGGGGTTGTGCATATTAGTGGCGGATCCATCTATGCAGCAACCAAAGGTACCTTTAAAAAAGTGTTCCTCTGCATTCTGATGCTTACGTATGTATTAAGTGTACATAAACTCATTTCAGGAGCAATGAATCAGCTGGCTAGAAACTTAGCTTGCGAATGGGCGAGTGACAACATAAGGGCTAACTCTGTTTGTCCATGGTTCATCGCAACTCCTTTAATTAACGACGTAAGGCCAAAACAAAAAAGTTTCCTAGAGTACTATGAAGATAAAGATATGTTCTTACTACTCAATATTAACTTCTGTTACAATCATTTAGTATCTCAAAGATGAAGTGTTTAAGAAAGAAGTGGAGAGTAGGACACCGATGGGTCGTGTTGGAGAAGCAGAGGAAGTCTCATCGCTTGTGGCGTTTCTCTGTCTTCCTTCAGCTTCGTATATAACTGGTCAGACAATCTGCGTTGATGGAGGTGCCACTGTCAACAGCTTCTCTTTGAGGTATCTGCCTTCAAAACACATGTTTTGGATCATATACTTGTTCATATCATCTTCAATAGTTTATCTGTTATATCTTTTGCTAGGTTTAATTCTAGTGGATTATAGATGGATTTACATCTCTCGTAAATGGTGGAGCCAGAGGAATTGGGAAAGACTTCTTCTTGCTATCCTCAATGTTCTGTTTCTTGAAAAGTTTTCGAGTAGTTACGCTTGTGATGAACAAGAGTTCAATATCTGGATTCATTATCCACTTAAGTTATTACCACCTAATGATTAAATTTCATTTTTCAAAATTTAAAGCAACTTGTGCATTATAAGAAGAGCCCTTATAAGAATGATCTTCGGCTATTGCGGCCAAAAAAACAAGAATTCCATTCAAGGACAATGCTGTTACTGAATGCTGAAAGCTAAAAGGAAACTTTGAAGAAGATGAAATTTCAATTACTTTCTCAAAACGTAAAAGTTTGAGCATAATCCGGAGAATAGACTTGAATGAAAGTTGGATGTTACTCTCAGAATCAATATTGGTGTCAAAAGATAGGTTCTGATTAACTTGCGTGTCAATTATTTGTCATAATCTTGCATGTTCAGCTGTTGCCACATTATGTAGGAAATTTGAAAAAGAAAATGGACAAGTGCTTTGGTTCTGCGGAAAAAGACAGTGTTACTGTTATGTGCATGCATCAAAACCAAGTTTTGCATTTCTTTAGGCAAAAGATGGTTTGGCTCAAAGATTACGAAATAATTAATTACCTTCTGGTCTTATCTGTTGCATCTTGTAATTTGGATGTTAGTGTCAAAATTGATCTTCAGAGATCTTTCTCCTCAGCGTTGGTGTCAAAGGGTGGTCTCTCCTTAACTTTACGTGTCAATTCAAACTTTGCATATGTCAATATTACGATTTACGAGCTCCCCAAAGATTTCTTTATTTTCTTGTGGATGCTTAATGTCTCCACCACATATATAAGAAGATTGTTAGCTAATATTATGTGATCTACCTTCATATATAATCTGTCGCATCTCCGGTTAATGATAAGTTATGGATAGCAATAGATGGAGTCTTCAAGGTATGACTGCTCTTGTGACCGGTGGAGCGAGTGGAATCGGGTTTGTCTTTACCATTGTCCTGCTCTTATTAGATATACATGATGGTAAATAAGTTCAAGGAGTTAAGGTTTGTGTTAAAATTTTTTAGGCATGCCATAGTAGAGGAGCTAGCCGGTTTTGGAGCTAGAATCCATGCATGCGACAAATCTGAAACTCTGCTCAATCAAAGTTTAAGTGAATGGGAAAGGAAAGGGTTTCAAGTGAGTGGCTCGATCTGTGATGTAACCTCACGTCTCCAGAGAGAAACACTCATGCAAACTGTCTCCTCGCTGTTTGGTGGCAAGCTCAACATTCTTGTAAGTAAAATTTAGTTTCAAGAAACTGAGCATCTCCGTTGGAAATGGAGTTAACTTGAGGAGCAAGATACACATTAACAAGAATATTGTTGTTTTATTATTTTTATTCAATATAGGTCAACAACGCTGGCGCAATTCTCACAAAGCCAACAAGAGAATATGTGGCTGATGATTTCTCCTTCCTTATCTCAACAAATTTGGAGTCTGCTTTTCATCTTAGTCAGCTTTCACATCCTTTGTTAAAAGCTTCAGGATCTGGAAACATCGTCTTTACTTCTTCTATGGCAGGAGTTGTATCAATCGACTGTGGATCACTCTATGGTATAACCAAAGGTACATATATATACTGCTCTAAGTATTACAAAATGCACATCATAATATTAATAAGGCTTTGATCTATATATGTGTTTCATTATATATAAGTCTTCTTGTGTGTATGTACAGGAGCTTTGAATCAGCTAGCAAGAAATTTGGCATGTGAATGGGCAAGAGACGGCATAAGAGCTAATGCTGTTGCTCCTAATTTTATCAACACTGCTCTGGCTCAAGCTGTAATAACTATTATTTTTAAAAACATTTTTGTGATTATTTACAACCTCAATCTTCTCTAACCAACTCTCTCTCTCTCTTTTTTTTTTCTGAAGTATCTTGATGATGCTGGTTACAAGAAGAGTTTATTAAGTAGAACTCCACTTGGTCGCACTGGAGAGCCTAATGAAGTTGCGTCACTAGTGGTCTTCTTGTGTTTACCTGCAGCATCGTATATTACAGGTCAAACAATTTGTGTTGATGGAGGTCTCACTGTTAATGGTTTCTCCTATCAGCCAAAGGCTTGAACCAAGGAAATTCCTCTTTTACAACATTTCAGTTTCGACTAATAGAGCAGTATATGTACCTTTGATTATACCATAGAGTTATCCACAGTCAATTGATACAAAGAAAGCTCACGAATCTCTCATGTTAAGAACACCACCTTTTTATTCACTTGAATGGAATGTTAAAGAACACATGTTTCTGTTAATTTTTTTTAATTAAAAAAAATGTATATATACTATAATATACTTCCTCCGCTTTTTTTTAAGATGAATTTTCTAGAGTTTTCACACATATTAAGGAAAAACTGATTTTCAATCATTAATGCATAGATTTTTACAATAAAATATTTTTTTATAATTCTCAACCAATAAAAGTCCAATAAATACAATTAATGTTTCTTGAGAATTGAAAAAGTACATCAAAAAGCTAGAAATTTTATCTTTGTGAAACAACAAATAATGTCCAGAAAAGTCATCTTAAAAAAAACGGAGAGAATATAAAAGAATAACTTCTCTCCAGACACGTCAGCATTTTTGCATTTTCGTTGATTGTTATCATGACATGTGGCACATACACATGTACCTTTTCGCATTCTCATGTTTAAATAACAATTCTCAATAAAAAAATGAAAGTTAGAGCAAGAACAACTGAAAGTTTTTGGATATCTACAGCCCAAAAATTAAAGAAGGAAAGAAAAGAAATATCCATATGGCAAACCAAGCCCAGATCCGTCTCTGCCCAGATAAGTTTTACACGTGTCATTGCAGGATTGGTCAGATGTTTGTTTTTGTTTTTTTTTTGTACTCCGAAAATCATTTATTTTAAATTGCTAAAGAACCAATATGCATGCAGTTTCTCCTTTGTACATGCTTTTAGTGTTGAAAAATAAAAAGGAAACAAATAATAACTAAGTATTCATGAAATTCAATAGGACAACATGCGAATATATAAGGGAGATGGAGAGCCACAAAACGGGAAACAAAGTAACCATTAACTCACTCACAAGAGTCTCTCCATAAAGCAGTGTATATTACTCAAAACAAATAGCTTTCTTCAACCAAATGACTCACTCACTATAGCTTTCTTCAAAGTAACCACATCAAGTAACCTCCCCAACTGAGAAAACAAACAGTAAAGAGATCTCTTCAATTCTGGAAAACATAAAAAAAAAGTTAGATAAACAAGAACGCCAAAAGCATGAGAATGTTGACTGTCCTGAACCAACACTAACTTCTCAACCAAAAAACAAGTTAGATAAACATGAACGCCAAAAATAAAAAATGAGTGTCCAAATGCAGCGGTCGTTGAGCTTTTATTTTAACGTTCAACTAAAGCATCCATTAAAAGCAATATAGAAATAGATGTAGATGTGAAAAACAGCTATATGTGGATCAGAAGGTATGGACGATTAAAAAACATTTCCAAATGCAGGTCTCGTAGAGCTCTTATAAAAACACACAAATAAAACGTCCATTGAATGCATCCAACAGACTCATTCAATTATATTATCCAACAGACTAATCCAAGAAGATCTATGGCGTTTGTTCGAAAGTGGTGACAAAATACATGAGACAAGCTGACAAGGTAAGCATCCAAGTGTGTTTTAAAAGCACGTTAAATTAACCATGAAGAAACAATCCAAGTAGATATAGTAAAAGCATCCAGTTGCGTTGTAAATATATCCACGAATACATTATGTAAGGCGTATGATCCAAAGTTTATCTACATCAACCGATAACTTCTCTCTTGGAAACAAGCTCGGGGAAGGAGGATTTGGTCCTGTTTACAAGGTAAAGGCATTAAATAATTTCTTTTTCTGAAAAGAGAGGCATGTATCAGATTAAGCAATTAGTAATCTTCTTTATTCAGGGAAAACTACAGAAATCGCAGTGAAGTGGCTCTCACGAGGGCAAGGACTTGAAGAACTTATGAACGAAGAAGTGGTTGTGATTTCGAAGTTGCAACATAGGAATCTGGTGATGTTACTTGGCTGTTGCATTGATGGTGAAGAAAGGTTGTTAGTCTATGAATACATGCCAAACAAAATCTTGGATACATATCTATTTGGTATATTTATCACTCGCTGTTTTTAATGTCTGTTCTTAACTCTGTTTTATGCTCTGTTTTTTTACTCTGTTTTATAATAAATCAGTTTTTAGTAACGTAGGGTTAAGTTTTAAAACTTGCATTAAATTTGGTCTTCTTTTTACAGGCGTGGAAGCTGTGGGATGATTTTGTGGCTGATTCTCTAGCAGATCCCACCGCCTTTGATGAGTCTTTCGAGAAAGAGATAAAGAAATGTGTGCAGATTGGTCTGTTATGTGTGCAAGATGTTGCAAGCGATAGACCAAATGTTTCAACCGTGATTTGGATTCTAACTACCGAGAGAACACGAACCTTCCCGAGCCGAAACAGCCTGCATTTATAGCAAGAAGACGAGCTTCTAATGCTGAAACTTCTGACCAGAGTAGTCAAAAGGCATCTATCAATGATGCTAGCCTCCCAACTGTTTCAGGAAGTTAAGCTCACAAAGGCAAACTCTTTGTGTTTTTATGTACGAATATGTTTTGTTGAAACTCCTATGGTTACATTTTTGTATCATACCGTGTATGTTCAATGGGTTGATTAAAGAATAAGAGATGTTTTCAGAGAAGTTATGTTCAGATTCCATGATTACAGTTTGGTGTTACAACAGCCAAAACACCTGATGAAACTAATCATGATTGTGGAATTAACTAACTAATTAACCTGTATGAAGAAGAGTCTGAAATAAGGAGATGAAGAAACAACGTTTGTTTATGTTTTTCTTTGTGCATGTTTGCATTCGTTTAATTCTATCTTACAGTGATCCTAAAACCACTCTCAAAAAGGCAATAACTTGGTCTCTCTATCCAATTTGAATCGCCTTCAAAAAGCAGTAAGTAAAACGAATTTTGTTACATTGATTTGAAAATATATTTTTATTTCATGACAATGACAACACCAGCCAAAACAAAGTTAAGAATACTATCGAAATTATAACAATTCGACTACCAGCATCGTATTTTTTCCTTTATTAGATAACATTATAGTATTGTCAAAACGATAGTTGATAAAGTTTCAACAGTATACTATCAATATATAGAAGAACATATTAAAATGTTGACAAAAAAAAAAAAAAAGAAGAACATATTAAAAGAAATCGTGTATTAGGAAAATATTTAAAACATAAAATATATTTGCTCGTGTTTTGCTAAACTAGTTCTAAACTAATGCTAAATTTCAGTAAAATGTTATCTAAGAAAATTTAATTTCACTCTCTACTAATATGATCGACAAGCAACAAATATTTTACTGAAATTTAGTAATAGATAACATTGAAATGTCAAATATCTTAGGTTATATTTTGATATACTCAGAGACCTTCGTCAAACGAACTCCGGTGTTATTAAGCCACAAATCTCCTTTAAGAAGCTTGGCCACAATAGATTCTTGCTATGGACTTTTAATCAGTTTGTGTCCCTTCCACAGCACTCTTCTACGAGTATCTGATCCCAAACAAAAGTTGAAAGACAAAGGTTGCTGCTGTTCCATGGAATCCAACCAATAGGATCAATAACATCATCTATGAATGATTCCGTAGTTGAAAACGCTTCCCATGGATGCCCAAGATTCAGAGGTGTACACATTTTGTTCATTTGTAGATGCCAAAAAATAATTCAGAGGGAAACTATTTGCGAGACAGAACGTAAAGCCTCTGAAATGGTTTCTTTTTTACTAGGCTGGTGGTAGTTTTCTACTAAGTAAGCCTCAGGAATCCTTTCAACTGAACAAAAACATAAAGGTCAAGATCTGTACACCTGTGAAGACTTATGTGATTATGTGATTCACCTTCATCCTATACATATATAATCTGTCGCATCTCCGGTTAATGATAAGTTATGGATAACAACAGATGGGGTCTTCAAGGTATGACTGCTCTTGTGGCCGGAGGAGTGAGTGGAATCGGGCTTTTCTTTACCATTGTCCTCTGCTCTTATTAGATAATCCATAACGGTAAAACAATTCAAGGAGTTAATGTTTGTGTGAAATGTTTTAGGCATGCCATAGTAGAGGAGCTAGCCGGTTTTGGAGCTAGAATCCATGCATGCGACAAATCTGAAACTCTGCTCAACCAAAGTTTAAGTGAATGGGAGAAGAAAGGGTTTCAAGTGAGTAGCTCGATCTGATGTAACCTCACGTCCCGAGAGAGAAACACTCATGCAAACTGTCTCCTCGCTGTTTGGTGGCAAGCTCAATATTCTTGTAAGTAAATTTTAGTTTCAAGAAACTGAGCATCTTCGTTAGAAATGGAGATAACTTGATGAGCAAGATTCACATTAACAAGATTGATGTTTTACTCTTCAATATAGGTTAACAACGCTGGCACAATTCTCACCAAGCCAACAAGAGAATATGTGGCTGATGATTTCTCCTTCCTTATCTCAACAAATTTGGAGTCTGCTTTTCATCTTAGTCAGCTTTCACATCCTTTGTTAAAAGCTTCAGGATCTGGAAACATCGTCTTTAATCGACTGTGGATCACTCTAGTCTATGGTATAACCAAAGGTACATATAGTGTAATTATACGTAAGCATTTTTGTTGATTGTGAGTAGGACATTTGGCATATAATTAAGATTTTTTTTTTAAATTGTTTCAAGACTTTTCAGTTTATGTATTGAGTGTACCTTTTCGCATTCGCACGTTTAAATAACAATTCTCAGTAAAAAACTGAAAGTTAGTGTTTAAAAATCTAAAGAAAAATAATAATAATTAAGTATTCATCAAATCTATATACAAATCTATGTGTAAATATACAAGAACATTATGTGTATATGATAAAATTATAGTGGGTGAGGATCGAGCAAATATAGTTCATCTATCGGAAATTAGGATTTAAAGTATACCTTATTAATTTAAGAAGTATTAAGTAATAATACAGATAAGAGTCGATAATTAAAATTATTACTTAAAAAAAAATCAGAATTAAAATAACTATACGAAAAAATATTGTAGATCACTAATATAATAATAGAAATTTTAAAATTAAATTGAAATACTTATAATTAAATTATATCTTATTATATAAAGCTGGATGCGCACGACGTGGTTGCGACACGTAGGATTTTTATAAAATTTAGGATCACGACATGTGTCACTTTTAAGTTTATGTCCGTTAAGATCGTGACACGTGTCTTAGAAAAAAAAGAGAACTTAAAAAAAAAAAATTCAGATAAATGTTAATTAAAAAAAACGAAATTTAATTTAATCTATTATATCAAAAAGGAAAAAATAATATTTGCCATATCCAAACAGAAAAAGGTTTTCCATTCATCAAATTTTTTTATTATATAAAGTTGGATGCTTTTAGATAAAGGAATTTAAAAAAAAAAAAAATTAATCCATTAGAGTTAAAAGAAATAAAAATATATTTGTCATATCCTAATAGAGAAAGGTTTTCCATTCATCAAATTAATATTATCCAAACAAATAATAAAATCAAAATAATGTAATAAATAAAATCCTATTTGTATAATGTTATGTAATCAAATTAATATTATCCAATCAAATAATAAAATCAAAATAATGTACTCCCTCTGTTTCAAAATATAAGGGGTTTTAGAGTTTTAGTTTTGTTTCAAAATATAAGGGGTTTTAGAGTTTTAGTGTAGAATTAAATGTGTTTTTATTACTTTAGATTATTTATATTATGCAGATTTGTTATTCATTGGTTGAAATGTTTTGGAGTTGATAATAAATTATATTTTATTTTAAAAAGTACAAAAATTAAATGGTTTCTTAATTTGTGTGCAAAACCTTAAACCCCCTATATTATGAAACAAGGGGAGTAATAAATAAAATTCTATTTGTATAATGAAATAAATAATGTTATGTAAACTAAATTTCATATAACTGAATAGGTTACTTGAATCCCTATAAAAGAGAGTCAAAGTTTCTCAATCATAAATTCATCAAAGCATATTCATCAGATCCTTTTGATTCTATTTCTCCAATTAAAAAATCATGTTTTTGACAGTTTTGCGATACATATTATTTTTATAACTCACAAATTTGTGACATTTGTTTTAGAAAAAAAATAATTATGAAAGTATGAAGATCGTAACATGTGTCATAGAATAAAAATAATAAAAAAATTAATATGTATAAGACTAAATAAAAATCAGAAAATCAGATAAAAAATAATTAAAATGAAAAAATAATAAATCCTTTAAAAGTAATAAAAAAAAAAGAAAACAAATAATTTAAATTCTTTTGTTATATCTATTAAGAAAAGGAAAAAAATGCATTTCGAAAAGGAAAAATATCAATATATATTATTTATAATGGTATGAGGCAAAAACAAAATTGAGAAAGAAAAAATATAAATAGAAAACTAACAAAATAATATTCAAGCAATTAACTAAAATTAAAAAATTATAATCGATATTCTAATTTTAAATAGTTTGATTTTCAATTTTTGTTAGGTAAAAAAAATTGAAATAAAGATTTCATCAATTAAAATCTCTTGAATGGAATAATAAAAGTTTGATTAATTAATCAGTTGATCAGATTTAGACATGTGTAAGTGTTTATGTATTGGATAAAAATAATATTAAAACAAATTAATTCATTTTGTCATATCATAAATTCAAAAGAAAAATCAATTATAATAAAAATGTAAAGTATTACCAATTTTATTTTATTTAAATATTTTTTATCGGGTTTTCAATATTATTTTATTTACGTTTAAAAATGATCAAATTTTGTTTAATATTTTCTATGCTTTTATTATAAAATCTTAAAATATATCCGCGTATACGCGGGCCTTTAATCTAGTAAATTAATAAAAGTTAAAAATTTGGTATAATTTTAATTCTAGATCAAATTTTAAGAAAAAAAAGGAGAAAGAGAATTGTGACATCAATGGCCCAACAGATTTGGAAAAGGCCCAATTAAGCCCTAGCCCATGAGAGCCCAGAGGTGTCTCCTTCCTCGAGGAACTTTAAAAAGCTGCGCGTGGAAGTCACACGCCTCCGCCGAAGTGAAACGCTGCCGGAATTTCGAGAGCTCCACCGCCCCCGCTATTATTGCCGTGAGGAGAAGCCGACGAGAAACCATCCCGTCACACCGTCTTAAAAAGTGTTCTTCACAATTTCTATCTCCCTCGACGACTCCGTCAGTGAGAGTGGTCAGAATCCGATCAAGAAAAACCGCCGAATCCGGTTTTGATATTTTCTGATTACACCGGTTCACATTGACAACAGCCCGGAGAAGGAGAGAGAGAGGTTTCTGCGATGTCGTTAAACCCTAGCAATGGCGGAATCGACGACCAGAAAGAGAAGAAGCCGAAAGTATTTGTGATAATGGGTCCCACAGGCTCTGGGAAATCGAAGCTGGCCGTTGACTTGGCGTCTCAATTTCCGGTGGAGATCATTAACGCCGACGCAATGCAAATCTACAGTGGCCTCGATGTTCTCACCAATAAAGTCCCCACCAACGAGCAAAAAGGTTCTTCTAATCTTTGATTCGGATTCTTTGAAGCTCATATTGCGAATTATTATGCCTGTTTTTGATGTGAGTTTGGGGATTTTAGGAGTTCCTCATCATCTACTAGGGACAGTGAGCCCAGATACAGAGTTTACGTCTAAGGATTTTCGAGACAACACTATTCCTGTGAGTACAAATTTATACATTTTTGTAATGGTTTGGTTGTGTATATGATATAGTTTCTGATCGATTTGTTTCAGCTAATTGAGGAGATACTTTCTCGAAATCACATTCCAGTTCTTGTTGGAGGAACAAATTATTATATACAGGTATAAATACAATCTTGTTCTTGCTTAAATCATGTTGGTTTTGTCGCAAGAACACTTTATGATTTATACCTTATCTTATTAATGTAGGCTGTTGTGAGTAAATTTCTTCTTGATGATTCAGCAGAAGAAGACACCGAGGAGTGTTGTTCAAATGTTACTACTCCAGGTGATCTAGAATCTCTATCATAATTCGATTAATTTTCATGAAAAGTTTATAAACCTGATAATGAGAAATTTTCCCTGGTTAAAAGAAGGCTTAAATGTCGAGTCTATATGTGAAGGAGATGATTTTAGCCGTGGCTATGACCTTCTTAAAGAGCTTGATCCTGTGGCAGCAAACAGAATTCACCCTAACAATCACAGAAAAGTGAGATTTCTGATTATCTGATTGTATGCAGCTTTGTTGGTCTTTTCATGGTTTTACTAATTCTGAGAGATCCGAATGTTTTTGTAGATTAATCAATACCTGAGCTTACATGCTCGTAGAGGAGTTCTTCCGAGCAAGCTATTTCAGGGAGAGAATGCAGAGGTGGGAGTTTAAAATTTCATTTTGATTGTAACTTGTGTTTCTCTCCTACATGTACAATGATCCTTAACTGCTCTAATGTTATGCGGCATTGTAGAACTGGGGACGAATTGATGCCTCTCGTTACGATTACTGTTTGATATGTATGGACGCTGAAACCTCGGTGCTGGACAGATATGTTGGAGAGAGAGTAGATTCCATGGTGGATGCTGGACTACTTGATGAACTATATGATATATACAAACCAGGAGCCGACTATACCAGAGGCTTAAGGCAATCCATAGGTGTTAGAGAGTTTGAAGATTTCCTGAAAATGTATCTCTCCGATGGAGGAGAAAGCAAGGATGATGATAAGTTTATGAAGGAGGATATGAAGAAGATTCTGAGTTTTTCGAAGGACGATACGTTGAGGATTATGTTGGAGGAAGCCATTGAGAAGGTGAAGTTAAATACCAGAAGGCTTCTACGTCGCCAAGTAAGTCTTTTGTTGTTGTTCGGTGAAGCTCTCTCTAACTGATGGAATTTATCTATTGTGTTTCTGAAGCATTTTATTGTTTTTGTTGTGTTTCAGAAAAGAAGAGTTAATCGGCTAGAAACTGTCTTTGGCTGGAATATTCATCATATTGATGCAACTGAGTGTTTACTAAGTATGTGTTTCATCGATATTTTGATTACCATAAGCTCTACTAGGAGAACAAACTTTAAGAATCTCTCTTGTTGGTGTGTTTTTGTTGTGTATGAAGACAAATCTGAAGAGTCGTGGGATGCTAAAGTGGTCAAACCTGCTACAGAGATCATACGGTGTTTCCTGGAGGCGGAAACTGAATTTGGTCATGATTCAACTTCAGGAAAACTAATTGAAAGAGATCTGTGGAGTCAATATGTTTGTGAGGTACAATGAGTTAATGTTTTACTTTCTCTCTTAACTCTGTGGAATTAGTAAATATACTGAAACGTGTTTGTTTGAAACAGGCTTGTGGAAACAAGGTACTAAGAGGAAGACATGAGTGGGAGCACCATAGTCAAGGCCGTGCACATCGTAAGAGAACCACTCAACATAAAAAGGCTCAAACTTTCAAAAGCAGAGAGAAGCAAGAAGAAGAAGAAGAAGAAGTGGAGAAAGCAAGTATATCGTAGAAGTCTTTAAAAAAGTGTATTAACATTAACAAAAATTATAATGTGCAAACACAGTTAGGACATGATAACCAGAAAGAACAAAATGCTAAGCCAACAGAATGATACAAACGTGTCACAGAAAATCAATTTTGTTAATGTTCTCAAACCTAGGACCATCTTGTTCCTCTTGAGGGTGGTGATATATATCTGACTTCTCATTTAAATCATAGATTTGGTTTAAGGGTTTCTTTGTAAAGTTTTATTAGGTTTAGCTTCTTTTTCTGTTTGAGTGTTGGAAAAAATTGGAAAGTTGTTAACTAAACACGTGGAGTGTTTACTAAGCTCTGTTCACCATTCTGACTTCTGTTGTAGAAGACAAACAAACGAGTTAAGTTTTGTCGAAGATTTTGACTATTAAAGTCATTTTTTTCTTGGGACCTACTAAATGTCTAAATTAGATATTTGTAGTCATTTTCACTCACATAACATTTCCACCACATACACAAACTTACTCATCAATATATGTGATCCACATTCATTGTATATATTCATACAATCTGTGGGATCTCTGGTCATTGTTAGTCACATGCAAAGAAAAACAAAAGATGGATAAAAGATGGAGTCTTCAAGGTATGACTGCTCTTGTAACCGGTGGAGCAAGAGGAATCGGGTTGGTCTTTCTTCTCTCTATATATCATCCTGAATGATCAAGATTTTTAAGGAATTGTTTCTTGTGGAATGTTAAAGGTATGCCATAGTAGAGGAGTTAGCTGGTTTTGGAGCTAGAGTCCATGTTTGTGACATCTCTGAAACTCTGCTTAATCAAAGTCTAAGCGAATGGGAAAAGAAAGGGTTTCAAGTGAGTGTCTCAGTCTGTGATGTAACATCTCGTCCTGAGAGAGAGAAAGTTATGCAAACTGTCTCTTCATTGTTCGATGGCAGACTCAACATTTTCGTAAGTATAGAAACAAGAAAGCATATTCATCTAAAGAAGAGTTTCAAAAAATTCCTTTTTATGTTCAACATAGGTGAACAATGTTGGCTCAATTCGCGGAAAGCCAACAACAGAATATGTGGCTGATGATTTTGCTTTCCACATCTCAACAAACTTGGAATCTGCTTACCATTTTTGCCAGCTTTCACATCCTTTGATGAAGGCTTCTGGATATGGAAGCATTGTTCTCATGTCTTCTGTTGCAGGGATTGTATCATTTAACACTGGATCCCTTTACAGTCTAACAAAAGGTAACTAAAGTACTACTAGATGCAGGATTAACTAATCAACAAGGAGTTTGTGTTTTTTGTTTTGTTTTGTTGAGTTCTAATAAAGAGTTTTATATATACAGGAGCTTTGAATCAGCTAGCAAGAAATTTGGCATGTGAATGGGCAAAAGACGGCATAAGAGCCAACGCTGTTGCACCTAATATTGTCAAGACTCCTCTGTCTCAACCTGTAATGGGCAAGACAACCCTTTTACATATATTTATGTGGCTAATTTAGCAAACTCAATTCCGCTAACTATATCTCTGAATTGTGTTTCTTACAGTATCTTGATGACATCAGTTTCAAGGAGGGATTGTTCGGTAGGACGCCACTTGGTCGTGCTGGAGAGCCGAATGAAGTTGCATCACTAGTGGTCTTTTTGTGTCTACCTGCAGCTTCTTATATTACTGGTCAAACTATTTGTGTTGATGGAGGTCTCACTGTTAATGGTTTCTCTTATCAACCACCACAAGCTTGAGATAGACCTTGTTTATGTGTGGAAAGTTTCCTTAATAATGGATTCTCTTGTATCCTTTACAAATTTATGCATTTGAGCAACTTTTCAATTTTGCTTAGATGAAAAAGAAAAAGGTAAATTCATGGTTTTAGGATTTAGCATACTTTGTTGCATGCCTTTGGTTTGTTTGTCTTAATCTCATAAAGTCATGCAATGTATTAAGCTTTGTATATTTGTAAAAGAGGATAAACAAGAAATCTAACCAGTAGATAAGCTCTTACGATGTTTCCGGTAACAAAGTGTAAGCCTTGACAACTGAAGATCCATCATCATTTGTATTTTTGCTCCATTGGAGACATCGAATAATCTCTTCACACTATATATCAACCTTGAAGTTTTTTCAAAGGATGAAAACGTTACAAATGTTGACTGAAAATAAATAATTTTCGAAAGTTTATTGATGTGTGTTGGACATTTGGAAGACGTTGGAGGGTTGTTCTCTAGACACGTTGAAATAGTTTACCAAAATTTGTTCACCATTTTCCGACTACTAAATTTTGGTTGTCTCTTGTGAGTAAAGTTGAAAAAGACAAATGGTTGAAGATTTTGACAATTTTTGGTCATTTTTGCTTGGGACCAGTAACTTAGTCATTTTGGTCATTTTTCTCTGATTCTCTCACATAATATTTCACCACATATACAAATATACTCATTAATTTGCTCTTATCTGATCCACATTCGTAGTATATAATATACAATATGTGGCTTCTCCGGTCATTGTTAGGCATATGCAAAAAAAAAAAAATGGACAAAAGATGGAGTCTTCAAGGTATGACTGCTCTTGTAACCGGTGGAGCCAGTGGAATCGGGTTCGTATCTTTCTTCTAATTTCTCTCTATATCAACTCTTTAAATCTTTATTCTGTTTCTGTTAACATCTTGAACGGTCATGATTTTAAGGAATCTGTATATGTTTCTTAAATGTTTAGGCATGCAATAGTAGAGGAGCTAGCTAGTTTTGGAGCCAAAATCCATGTATGCGACATATCTGAAACTCTGCTCAATCAAAGTTTAAGTGAATGGGAAAAGAAAGGGTTTCAAGTGAGTGGCTCAGTCTGTGATGTAACCTCTCGTCCCGAGAGAGAAACTTTGATGCAAACTGTCTCATCTCTATTCAATGGCAAACTCAACATTCTTGTAAGTACATGATCTTTAATCAAGAAACGACTATAAGCACATATACTTCAAGAAACTTGTTTTTTAAAGAGAGTTCTTGATTTTGTTCGACATAGGTAAATAACGTTGGCGTATTTCGTGGAAAGCCAACAACAGAGTATGTGGCAGACGATTTCACTTTCCATGTCTCAGCAAACGTGGAAGCTGCTTACCATTTTTGCCAGCTTTCACATCCTCTCCTTAAAGCTTCAGGCTATGGAAGCATCGTCTTCATGTCCTCTGCTGCAGGGGTTGTATCAGTTGATATTGGATCCATTTATGGTCTAACCAAAGGTAACAACAGTTACAACTAGATATGCAGTTAACAAAGAATGTGTTTTTTTTTTTCCCCTCTCTTTAACGTTTTGTTGATTCTTTAATACAGGAGCTTTGAATCAGTTAGCAAGAAATTTGGCATGTGAATGGGCAAAAGACGGGATAAGAGCCAACGCTGTTGCACCTAATGTTGTCAAGACTTCTGCAACTCAAGCTGTAATAAAGAAAGACAACCCTTTAACATATTTTTGTGAATTTTACAAACCTCAATCCCTCTAAACATCTCTTGGTTTTGTTTCTTGAAGTATCTTGAGAATGTCAGTTTCAAGGAGGCATTGTTCGGTAGGACTCCACTTGGTCGTGCTGGACAGCCGCATGAAGTTGCATCACTAGTGGTCTTCTTGTGTTTACCTGCAGCATCTTATATCACTGGTCAAACCATTTGTGTTGATGGAGGTCTCACTGTTAATGGTTTCTCCTATCAACCACCACATGCTTGAGAATGTCCTTGTCCCATTTTGTTTGTAACTGTCTTTAAACTCTCAAAGTTTCTCTCTTTAATAAAAGCTCACAACAGCAATAACTTACAGCAAAAAATCTCTCATATATTAATTCAAATGTTTAGCCCTCTGTTTTATACCCAGGAAAAAAAAAAGATAAAATATTTATCCACCACAAAGGCACAAACAATTTTTTTGTTGAGGGATGGAAAAGGCACAACCACTACAAGAATTATTTTTGGATAAATATGTGGTTAAAGGCCAAATTCTGTGGGTATTTTTCTCTTATACTAGGTTTTTGACCCGCGCATGCGCGGTCTGTTCTAATGAAATTTTAAACTGTTATATTTAATTATTATTTTTTACAAACGCTTCACATTTTTTATTTTTTGCTGTTTGTTTTTTTTTATAAAATTTTCTTTGTAATATACTTTTTAATTATTTTTTTACTTAACCAATTTAATTATTTTATAATTAGTCATAATAAGTAAGGTACTTTTTAAAAACATATTTTCTGTAAAAACATACAACAATCTATCCTCACATTTCTTAAATTAATCCCTTAATTTTACTATTCATTAGACACTTTTTAATTTTTTATATCCATTAAAGGTCATTCGGCAAGCTTTTGTACAATCCAATATTAGTCTAATACATATTTTAGTTGTTAATTTCCTTTTTAATTTTATTTATTAGTTTAGCTTTTCCAGCTCTGAGTTTATGATTTATACTTAATTTATTTATATATTTTTAGTTTAATTATTTTGCATTCAATTCCATTTAATAAATTCATCTCTTTATTTTTAAATCACTGTTTTGATAGTTAAAAAGTCTCATATATTCCAAACTTTTCTTTTTCGTATCCTGTTTAATTAATAACCGCGTTTCCAATTCCCGGTTCCATTGTTTTGGTTTTTACGGTTCGGTTTTGCTATCACATTGAAATTAGAAATGATTCGTTGTTTTTCTTCATTTGCCGACAACAAAATCGAACAATGTTTCTACCTTATTCCCACCGGAACATTGTTAATCTCATCATCGAGATCCCTCTTCTTTGTTTCTCATCTTGGTTATTTGCCTTAATCCCTCTGAGCGATTGAGACCTGTCAAAACTAATTTGATCAATTGATTGAGGGAACAGTTTCTGCTTTAATCCCTCTTCCGAGACTTTATTTCTCTGTTTCTTCTACTGATTCTCTCAAGCTAATCACTTCGTGAAAGGTTTGAATTTTCCTATTTTGAAGCCAGTTTTGTTGATGTTGAGATTATGTGTTTAGCGTTTAATCTATTTCTTCCGATCCGAATTTGTGATAAATCTATAACTCTAGGTGATGCCAACTGCTCCGCCAAGTTCCAGAGACTCAGAGATATCTAATTTTTCAAAATTGTCGCCTTTCGATGGACGTTACTGGGGTAAAGCTAATGACTTTGCCTCTTCCATGAGCGAGTTTTCTTTTATCAATTTCCGAGTACTTGTCCGGGTACTTGTTTCTCACCCAAGTGAATGTTTATTATCTAATTTATGATTTTGTTCTTTTCATTTTTGTGTTGACTAAGTATTTGCGAGTTCTTTAGTTGTCTAATGCTCTTGTTTTTTTTTTATATATTTGGTAGATTAAATTGCCTCTGTATCTTTCAAAAGTCCCTCAAGTCACCGAAGTTCCATGCTTTTCAAAAGATGGTGATGTCTACTTGCAATTCATATTCGATGTGTTTAGCATTGATGATACGTTGGAAGTTAATAAGGTCGAGAGAGTAGCATATGATGATGTGAAAGCTGTGGAGTATTTCTTGAAACAAAAGTTTGAATCACAGCCAGAGATTGTCAAGGTTGGTAAACTTTCTCTCTGTTCCACCAAGTACTTAGCAACATTAGATAATAGTCTTTAGATAAAAAGTAAAAGGATAAGCATTAGATAATAGTCTTTTAATCGAACATTAGATCTAGTCTATCTATTATAGCACGGCATGTCTTTGAACTCAGCTATTGATCGTCCTGGTTCATAAGTTTCTCTATCTCCATCAAAGTGTATTGCTTTAGCTGATTTTCATTTAGATGTAGGCTTGGGAAGTTGAAAGTCTTGCGTTTTCTGTGAAGCATGTCTTCACCTAGTGATTTCCAATAGCGATTCCACAAATTTAGAGGACTCCCAACTTGACAATATATCAGCAAGCAAACAAATAGTCTTCGTAGTTGATAAGGTGTAGACCATTGAGTTGCTTCGTCCATCACGTCATGCCACTCGGAGTCTGAATCTAGGAGACCTCTATCATAGGATACTGATTTGTAATCATCATATTTCGTGTCCCCAGCACTTTGAATCTCTTCAAAACTTTCCACTTTTGACCATAGACTTCTATCGTTGTTCCATGTAATTTTTTTCAGAAATTCCGAATAAGTTATCTGATGAGCCTCTTCTGATTCTTCGTTTCTCTCCATCCATCGTCTAAACATACTTTTCTCAATGTCTTCCTTTGATTGAACTCTACTCATAATGAAAGAGTTATTACCATAAAGGTCCTCGTTCTTGTCAACAGATTCATTAAACTCGGCGTTGGAACGAATCCCAAAGTTTTGACCCTCAATAGTGTAGTCATCATGGTCGGCTTGCACCATTGTTGTTTCCGGAATGAATTGGATGAGAAATCTGTGTGAGGAGAACTTGTAGCTCGTTTTGTTGATGATGACCAAAAAACTACCAATGTTGTAGACTTCTCCCGCCTTTTTGTTGTTGATGACCAGAAAGCTATTAAACTTGTAAACTTCACCAGCCTTTAATTTTTCCTCATAGTCTCCTAGTCGATAAGCTGGTATGAATGCTTGGATTGTAGTTCCCTGTATTAAATTATGGTAGAAAAGAGTATTATAAGCTGATGATGATTTAACTTTCTATTGGTAATTGGTAAATAATGTTGGTGTCGTTACCTTTTGATCGATTAGAAGCAGTTCATATCCATAAGCAGACCTCCTTTTTTAGGGTTCCTTGCCTCCCAGAAGTGGATGTCTCTAGCAAGCAGCTCTTTCTTACAAAATCCTTTAGTGAGTTCATCCAAAACAAAAGGACGCCGTAACTGATCAGAAACAGAAGAGCTGGAAGAAGACATAGCTATTTTAATAAACTCTCTCTTGAAGAATATGTTGTCTTTAGAACTCTTGTATGTGTATTCTAAAGTTTAGAGGACTATTTATAGCCAATGCCAAACATTGAAATAGCTAAATTGTTAATTTCCTTTTTATTTTAATTAGTTAGTTTAGCTTTTCCAATAATATGTTCTTTTTGTTAGTTTAACTCTTTTTATGTTGAATTTCCATTAAACTATTTAAAATAATGAGTTAAGGTAATTGGTGTCGTAATGTAAGTATTAAAATTCAAAATAGTACAATTTCCATTCTTTAATACAATAATGTAATTTTTCTCAAAAATTATTTAATTTTCGATTTTAAAATTAAAATGCTGATTTGGCGAAATTTAATTGGTTTCTTAAAAGCTGATGTGGACGCTCTCAGAGACTTATAGCCTCAACTTTTATATAGTATAGACTAAGACTTTCACCCGCGCATATGCTGGTCTGTATTTTAAACCGATTTAATATATATTTTTAATGAATAATTTTTAAAAACTGCAAAAACCAACAGCTAAAATCTACGAATCTTTCACTACCAAAATTCTCTGGAATACAGAAATATTTAGATATACCAATATCTTGTTCAGATCAAATCTTGGCATACAAAAATGTTGTTTAGATAAAATTCCGATAGCGAAAATGTTTCGTCTGTCTAATAACCAAAAATTATTTGATGTTATTCAAATCCATATAGAAAAAAATCTTAAAATTAGATGTCAACCATATTTGTATGTAAAATGTTTATTTAAAACAACTTCAATCTTTATGTTAGAACTTAAAATGCTATAAACAACATATGATTTATTTTTAGTACATTTAGCTTACACATCGTGTTTTTAGTTTATAATCTTTTATCATAATAGTATATATTTTTCTGTTAATTAACATAAATTATTTATGTTCTTTTTTATGGTCTAAGAAAAATCTTAAATCATTGTTCCTTCAAGAGAAATTTTATGAAATACACCTCTTGAGATGCAAATTTTCAAAACTACACCTATAGTATGGAAATTTTTTAAAATACACTTTTTCTAATTTTAATATATATATTTGGGTTCACTAATCCTAAATTAGGGTTTAGATTTTGGGGTTTAGGGTTTAGATTTTAGGGTTTTAAATTTATATTTTAGGGTTTAGAGTTCTTTTAATCAATGAAAAAAGTGTAGTTTTGAAAATGGACACCATAGAGGTGTATTTTTGAAAATTGGCATCTCAAGAGGTGTAGTTTTGAAATTTCCCCTTCTTTTAATGTTGATATTTTTTTTGTTAAATAATTTTATCACATTTTTAATGCTTTCTGGTTTACATTTCTTTTTAGAAGTAGTTTTATATTAATGTTTACTTGAATACTTTCAACTTAATTCTGTTTAGAAATATATTCCTGTTCGAAATTTTTAATTGTTACATATTTACTTGGAAATTGCAAAATTCAGTTAGTATTTATTTAATTGCAAAACTGATTATTAATTTACCACATATCATGTTTCTAATCACGTTAAATAATCATATTTGGCAAGTTTATACTACATCAAAAATCAAATATTTTCTCTTGAATTTGATGGGAAAAGTTTTGTCTTGACTGGTCAAGCTCTGGCTGCTCATGGACTCGATACAGACACCTCTTGCAATTATTTTGATTATTAAAGAGACTTTCTCTGTGGAAGTCCCCTTAGCCTAGTGATTTAAGGGTTAATTAATGCTTCTAGGTCTAGGGTTTATATCCCAATGAATGCGATTTGCTAATGATTTACGTAGATTAATGGAGGCAAACTTACAGTAGGTCTACAGATTGGTGCACGTGGAGCCTTTGAAGATGGTAGAATCGTCTCTTGTAGAATTGTCTTGTAACAGTTCTCATAATTTGCATTAGATTAGTCAATCAGTGTTATGAAGAAAGTTTTATCTTGTATTTGATCTCTCTCATCACTTAAAAAAAATCCAAATGAACTCATATGTCTTCTACATGACATTACACTTTTTCATTTAGTTTTATTTAATTTTTATAACTAATATTGTAGTTATAAAAATGTTTTTTATATAATTTTTAAAATATAGTAAATTATATTTTTAACAAAAGAAAAAAAAATAATTAATTTGGACTTGTGCAGTTTCTAATTTAAACCGGCTAAATAATTAATTTTCTTGAAACATAAAAGAAATTAACAAATTTAAAAATATAGCTAATTTTAGATGATGAGATTAATAATATAGGTTGCTTAAAAATTTGAAAAAAAAATTGTAGATGATGATATAGATTAATATTATTGGTTGTTTAAAATTAGAAAAAAAAATTCTTAATTACGTAAATGTTTATGAAGACCAATAAGATGCAGTTTTATAATCTTATATGGACACCCTTAGAGACATTAAGCCTCAACTTGTATATTAAAAAAAATTAATCTAATCACTTTAGACTTGTGAGTTTCTAATTTAAATGAGTTATATTAATTAATTTTCTTGAAACATGAAAATAAATTAGGTAATTTACAAATATAGCTAATTTTAGATGATGGTATAGATTAATACTATTGGTTGTTTAAAATTTGGAAAATTTCTTAATATCGTTAATGCTTACATGGACCAATCAAATTTCGTTTAATATCATATGTGGACACTCTCAAGGGCTTATATCCTCAACTTTTATATAGTATAGATTTAAACAACATTTTAACCAAGTTTAAATTCTTTAAAATCTCTAGAAGGTTAGATAATTTTGTTTGACATTGATGATGAAGATTTCATCTTTTCTTCTAATACAATCAAGATTTCTTTGTTAATCTCTATCTCTTTTCATTACTTCTTTATGAGTGCGCAGTTTCATTTTGGATTGGTGTTTATGATGGTTTTTTTTGTTTAAAGTGAATCTAGAATATGCTCGCTGAATTGTTTAGACCATCTTCAAATAAGTTTTTTTTCATTAACCAGTAGAAATTGATTTTAAGGTGTACGTTAGTGAACTAATTGATTAGATTGATTAATGCATATCAATTATCTAATCAATAATCCATTCTGACTTTAGTTGTCCTTAAATTTGTGAGTGATAAATGAAATATACAAAAACAAAAAAATGAAATATACGAAATAAGAAAGTTTTGGTCGAAGAATTTGACTTTAAACTCAGTTTTGCTTGGGACCACCAAAGTTAGATATGTCACTTTTTTTTTTCTTTTTTTTTGTGCAAAAAGATATGTCACATTTCTTCTCTCTTACGACAACATAAAATCTCCACCACACATCAAAACATAGTTCATTCAGACGCTTTCCTGATCCACATTCAGTATATATAATCCATGGCATTTCTGGTCACATGCAAAAAAAAAATGGACAAAAGATGGAGTCTTCAAGGTATGACTGCTCTTGTAACCGGTGGAGCCAGTGGAATCGGGTTTGTCTTTCTTCTCTGTTCGATCTATAAATTACCTTTTTTACTCTTTGTTCCGATTCTTTTAACATCTTGAACGGTCAACAATATAAGGAATCTATATATGTTTATTGAATGTTTAGGCATGCAATAGTAGAGGAGCTAGCTAGTTTTGGAGCTAGAATCCATGTATGCGACATATCTGAAACTCTGCTCAATCAAAGTTTAAGTGAATGGGAAAAGAAAGGGTTTCAAGTGAGTGGTTCGATATGTGATGTATCCTCTCGTCCCGAGAGAGAAACTCTGATGCAAACTGTCTCCTCTTTGTTCGATGGCAAACTCAACATTCTTGTAAGTAAATGATCATTGATCAAGAAACAACTATAAGTATATTTTTTTAAGTTCTTGTTTTTGTTCGACATAGGTAAATAACGTGGGCGTACTTCGTGGAAAGCCAACAACAGAGTATGTGGCAGATGATTTCTCTTTCCATGTCTCAGCGAACTTGGAAGCTGCTTTTCATTTTTGCCAGCTTTCACATCCTCTCCTGAAAGCTTCAGGCCATGGAAGCATCGTCTTCATGTCCTCTGTTGCAGGGGTTGTATCAGTTGATATTGGATCCATTTACGGTTTAACGAAAGGTAACCAAAGTACTACTAGATGCATGCAAGATTAATTAATGAACAATGAGTTTTGTCGAGTCATAATAAAAAGTGTTTTATATATCATATATAGGAGCTCTTAATCAGTTAGCAAGAAATTTGGCATGTGAATGGGCAAAAGACGGCATAAGAGCAAACGCTGTTGCACCGAATATTGTCAAGACTCGTCAGTCTCAATCTGTAATGAAAACAAAAAAATAAACCTTTTTACATAATTTTTTAATTTAACAAACCTCAATTGTTCTAAACATCTCTTAATTTTGTTTCTTATAGTTTCTTGAGGACGTCAGTTTGAAGGAGGCATATTTTGGTAGAACTTCACTTGGTCGTGCTGGAGAGCCGAATGAAGTTGCATCGCTAGTGGTCTTCTTGTGTCTACCTGCTGCGTCTTATATCACTGGTCAAACCATTTGTGTTGATGGAGGCTTCACTGTTAATGGTTTCTCCTATCAACCACCACATGCTTGAGAATGTCCTTGTCGCTTTTTATATGTAATCTTTTTGTAAAACTCTTAAAGTTCTCTCTCTAATAAAAACTCTCACGCTATGAGTGTATATATGTACGAAAACATTCAGATTCCAATAGTGGAGAATCTAATCTTGATTTGATATAAGAGTCGATTCCACACGCAACGCCAAGAGCTTGTTACATTCAGCAATATTTTTCTCATACATCAAGATATTTTCCATCCTCTGTTTCCATCATCAATGTTGAGCAGATGTTTCTATACACTACTAGATTGAGTTATCAATGTGTATATTTTATTTTTTCTGTAATGTTTTATTGATTCTTTTTATTACAGGAGCTTGGAATCAACTAGCAAGAAGTTTGGCATGTGAATGGGCAAAAGACGGCATAAGAGCCAACTCTGTTGCTCCTAATATTGTCAAGACTCCTCAGTCTCAATCTGTAATGCAAATTAGAAAACAAATTTAAACATTTTTTTGGGAATTTAATCATCTTGATTGTTCCAATCATCGCTCAAAAACTTTGTTTCTTATAGTATTTTGATGACGTGGGTTTCAAGGAAGGAATGTTCGGTGGAACTCCACTTGGTCGCGCTGGAGAACCAAATGAAGTTGCATCACTAGTTGTCTTCTTGTGTCTACCTTCAGCTTCATACATTACTGGTCAAACCATTTGTGTTGATGGAGGCCTTACTGTTAACGGTTTCTCCTATCAACCACCACAGTCTTGACTCTTGAGCCACACCTTGTTTATGTGTGGACAGTCTTATTAATAAATTCCTTTGTATTTTATCCTTAACGACCTATGCATTTGAGAAACTAAAAAAACTTCTATTAAAAACTTGACTTCAATCTTTGGCATACATTTGTAATGTGTTAGATTTGGCATACATGCATTTTCGTGTTTGTTTGTTTTAAACTCTTAAAGTTCACTTCTCTAATAATAATAATAAAAAAATAAAAATAAAAAAAACTCTCACATACACGTCACAACATTAAAGCCACATAGACTAACGAGTTTACATTTCTATTAGCATCTCCAATAGACCCTTATTTCTTTATAATATAAGGGCTTTTGCATTCCAATAGACCCTTATCCCCTTATATTTTAAAGGAATAAATAGTGCACCCTTAAATATAAGGGGTTAGAGCATCTCCAATGGTCACCCTTAAAATAAAGGGACACACCTTTAAAATAAGGGGTTTGTAAGTTTTGTTCCAATGGAGACCCTTATCCTTACCCCTTAAAAAAAATATTTTTGCATTATAGTCCTTAAAAGTAACTAGAATCAATTATAATACTAAAACTTTCACAAAATGCAATAAAAACACTTTAATAAAATATTACACAATATTATTAATTAAAACATTACATAATAATATAAAATTACATTAAAACATAAAATTATATATAAAAATATTAAACTAAAATTACATTATTGTTTCCATAATTTTCCAATCAATGAATGTTTTTATTTGATTTTATGTGGTGGTAATTAAATTTCTTATTAGAGAGAGTAAATGTTAAAAAAAAATTATAATTTTAGACTAAACTGATCACAAAAAGTATTATAAATGTTATTTGTAAGATTGTATAATTACAAGGACTAAAATGCAAATTCAAAATATTTTTAAGGGGGTGAACAGTGACCCCTTATATTTAAGGGTGCACTATTCATCCCTTTAAAATATAAGGGGATAAGGGTCCATTGGAATGCAAAACCCTTAAATTATAAAGGAATAAGGGTCCATTGGAGATGCTCTTAGTGTTCACCCCCTTAAAAATATTTTAATTTTGCATTTTAGTCATTGTAATTATACAATCTTACAAATAACATTTATAATACTTTTTATGATCAGTTTAGTCTAAAATTATAATTTTTTTTTAACATTTACTCTCTCTAATAAGAAATTTAATTACCACCACATAAAATCAAATAAAAACATTCATTGATTGGAAAATTATGGAAACAATATTGTAATTTTAGTTTAATATTTTTATATATAATTTTATGTTTTAATGTAATTTTATATTATTATGTAATGTTTTAATTAATAATATTGTGTAATATTTTATTAAAGTGTTTTTATTGCATTTTATGAAAGTTTTAGTATTATAATTGATTCTAGTTACTTTTAAGGACTATAATGCAAAAATATTTTTTTAAGGGGCAAGGATAAGGGTCTTCCATTGGAACAAAACTTACAAACCCCTTATTTTAAAGGTGTGTCCCCTTTATTTTAAGGGTGACCATTGGAGATGCTCTAAAGAATCGATTAGACCAAAGAATCTTACACATAACAACTCTTCCACGTGCAACACCAACTAACTTGCAGCAATGTCTTTCTCTCTCGATTCATTCCTCTGTTTTAGATTTACTTGAGGTGTTCAAAAACATGTATTCTTAATGGTAATCAACAAGGAGTAATCAGTTAAAGTCAATACTTACCCGTTGACTTCCCTTGTATTTTTTAATACCATGTTTGTAAGGATAATTTTTTCTTTCCTTTTAAGGCGATGTTTTAAATATTATTGCTTTTAAATTATCCTTTCTCAACCACACAATGAAAGGCGTGGGCTCGTCCCTATCAGGAATATCCGATATATCTTCACTTTAAATATTTTGTGGCATCTCTGGTACTTGATCATAGTCATAGCCAAAAATGGATAAAAGATGGAGTCTCCAAGGTATGACTGCTCTTGTAACCGGTGGAGCCAGCGGAATCGGGTTCGTCTTTCTTCTCTCGATATCATCTTTATCCCTCAAATGCTATGATATTATTTCTTGATGACGATAAACTTACTTTTTGTGGAATGTTTTAGGCATGCCATAGTAGAGGAGCTAGCCGGTTTTGGGGCCAAAATCCATGTATGTGACATTTCCACAACTCTGCTCGATAAAAGTTTACACGATTGGGAGAAGAAAGGGTTTCTAGTGAGTGGTTCGGTCTGTGATGTATCCTCTCGTCCGGAGAGAGAAACACTTATGCAAACTGTCTCAACGATTTTCAGTGGCAAGCTTAACATTCTTGCTAAGTTAATCTTAATAAAAATATATTCTTTAGGAATCAAAATTTAAGCAGTGACATATATAGTAGGATTTTTTTTTATAACTCTTTTTTGTTCAATGTAGGTGAGCAACGTTGGTGTAGTTCGCCCTAAACCAACAATAGAAAATGTGGAGGACGACTTCACGTTCCATATTTCAACAAACTTGGAATCTGGTTATCATCTAAGCCAGCTTTCACATCCTCTCCTAAAGGCTTCTGGCTATGGAAGCATCGTCTTTATTTCCTCTATTGCAGGGGTTATATCAATTGGCTGTGGAACATCCATCTATAGTTTAACCAAAGGTCCAAATATAGTAAACACTTACTTAGACTTTTTTGTTTGAGGATATTTTATTTATGATCATTGGTCTAATTTTCTTTAGAAGATTCCTAATAAATGTCTCATAGTTGATCTTTCTATTTTCTTTGTGGTATGTACAGGAGCTTTGAATCAGTTAGCAAGAAATTTGGCATGTGAATGGGCAAAAGACGGCATAAGATCCAACGCTGTTGCTCCTAACTTTATCCACACAACTCTGGCTCAACCTGTATAATCAATGACAATATCATTTGCTTTAATTTCTATCTAACACCATGCATGTCTCACTACTCTTGTTTCTATCTATCATCAGTTTCTCCAAAGCGCCGGTTTTAATGAGAGTTTGTCCAGTAGAACTCCTCTTGGTCGTGCTGGAGAGCCGATGAAGTTGCATCACTAGTGGTTTTTTGTGTCTACCTGCAGCTTCATACATTACTGGTCAAACCATCTGTGTTGACGGAGGGCTCACTGTTAATGGTTTCTCCTACCAACCACCACAGGCTTGAGCTTAGGGTGTGTGTTGGTGAATGGTGATGGTCTATATATTTCCTTTTGGCTTTTGGTTTTGGATTTTTTTTTTTTAGGTTTGGTATTTTGATATATTTGCTTGTGTAATGATTATGCATAAGTAGATTTCTAATTTGGTTTTATAAATGATTCTACTTAAGTAAATGAAAAGCCAAAAAAGAAAGGTACTCAAAAACTACCATCAAGAAAGTTCTTTGTCTTCTTGTTTTCTTTTGCTTTGATTGTGACCAGACCAAAGCTAACATTTGGTATGTTCAAGATAAGCTCTAACGGACGACGGATTGCATCAGCTCCATCGCCTTCTCCACACTTCACAGCTTAGCAATCGCTGAAGCAGGCAAGTTTTTTCTCGGTGGAAGCTTTAGATCCTCCCACCACTCATCTTCCTCCATTTTCTTGAAGTATTTATCTACCATTTCATCCTTCACCTCCTCCAGTCGACATGGCTCCCACTATAATTTCAGTACACTTCATTATATCAACATATAGTCCATAACCTCAAAACATCTACCTTGAGAATTAATTTTTCAAACCTTTGGGTTCTTATCTTTGTCAGTCAATATGGATCTGCACCCCTGCATAAGAAAGACAAGATTTTGTAATTATGTATACAACAATGACTGTTCTAAGAGGAAGATACAACCGGTGAAAGCTGACAAAAAACCTCCACAAAATCTTTGCTTATGTCTCCTTTCATCACATGAGACACCATTCTATTCTCACGGATAAGGCATTGCCCCAACCCCTGAAATCTTCCTTCTCGTATCTAAAATTTTTATACACAGCCACAGTAAGTTTTTCCCAATCATCTCATGTGATGCATTTCTGTGAAAACTAACCGATCTAAGAGAGATTTTAAGGCTTGCTGGTGAAGCCTTCTTCAATGCTGTAATGGTAGATGAGATCCATTCATCTGGTTCCTTAGGGGCCTCTCTCTCCTAACCAAAAAGCATGATGGTAGAGTGCATTTTCAAAGAAGGTAACTCAGGATCTTAAGTCAGTTACATATCCTATGTATTAGTGATAAACTCACAAGTGCTGATATAATTTCTTCGACTGTTCTTTTTGAGAAGCACCTATCAATAACATCTAACCTGCGTAAAGATAAGAAACAACCAAGACATGAATCACGTATAAAGCGATTGAAAGCTGACAAGTTTGGAATCTAATACAAATGTTTTAGCACATGATCAAGAATTATATTCACTTACCTGTGGTAAGCACTCTGCTGTTTAAGGTGCGGAATTTGAGTGTATGCATCGAGAATTGTTGAAGCAAAGTTTGGATCGCCTGAACTAACTCTGCAAAGATCTGCTTCTAATGCAGCTAACTTCTGTGACAAGGAAAAAAAAATCAACCTTACTAAGTAACAAATTATGTGTCATGTTACATTACTTAAGACGCAAGCAAAGGAAGTTGATACCGTTGAAGGCACAAAATGAGTTGCAAGACCACAAGCAAGCATTTCGGCACCATCTAACCGAGCTCCAGTGAGGCCAAGATACTCTCCTGAACAAGAAGACATGAACGATGAGAGAGAGAGGTAGATAAATAAGCTCACACTTTTGTGGGTTTTGAAAGAAAAAAAGTTGGCTTCTGTTACCAAAAAATCCAGGGAGTCTTGACAAGAAGAAGGAAGCTCCTACATCTGGAAAAAGCCCTATAGCTGTCTCAGGCATAGCAAAAACCTTGGAGAACACTCAAAATATATGGAATGAATATATGAGTATATATAAATCAGATCATTCATGGACATGTTTTAAGAATACCGTGTTCTCAGTGGCAATACGAAATCGACCATGGATGCAAACACCAGCTCCACCTCCCATGACAATACCATTCAAAATCGAAACCTACACAATTTTCCCATATATATGGAAAAACAAATTAGATGAGCTTTACAAACTTTCACCGAGTATATATGTTGAGAGTACCTGAGGTTTGCTATATGTGGCCATAACATAGTTGAGCTTGTATTCATCTGACATGAAAGCAGCACTAAGTCTCCAGTTTCCTAGTCTTATATCACGAACAACAGCTGAAACATCTCCACCAGCACAAAAGGCTCTTCCTTGACCCTATGGCAAAGTTATTCACTCTTGTGTGCAAACGGGGGAGATCATAAATATATAATGAATTGAATTACCTTTAGAATGACAAGTTTCACACTAGGGTCATCCTCATACGCAAGAAACAGTTGTAGCAACCGAGAGATCTAGAAAAGATTGATTCAAGCCAATTAATGTAACAGTAGTGCACGAGAGAGAGGAGGAAACAACAAGAAAAAGAAAAAAAAAAGATTAAATACCATGTGTGAAGACAGAGCATTAAGCTGCTTTGATCTGTTTAGTATCAAGATTCTAACATTCGATTTCTCTTCCACCAAAACCTGTGATCAGATTGATTTACAGAGAGAAGAAGAAGAATTGATATGATCGTCCTAGTAGATAAGGGAAAAAAGATGACCTGAGAGTGAGAGGCCATTTTTCGTCTTCTCTCTTCTTCTCTTCTTTACGGGTCAAATTCGCCTTTGTATCGTCCCGGACGTATACCAGAGCAGCTATGGGATCCAGATCCAGGGAAGAATATTTTAGTGTTTTTTTCATTATTTTTTTAAGATTGTTCTTGCAGATGACTTCTAGTTAGTCACTTCTCTAATTCATTTGGCACAAAAACTTTAGGAGATTGCATTTTCAACGAAAATGTAACTTAAAAACATATTTTAGTATTTATACTTTTTTCTAACGCGAGAATAGTAATCAAAATTTAATAATACTCTAAAGCGACTCTAGAGGATTGCAAAGGGCCCTGATCGTCTAACCCTCAACTAAGGCCCATTATTTTGATTAACCTAAGAGCATAGGCATCGCACAGGTCGATATGGAGCTCTTTAGAATATTAGTTTAAGCCAAGAACGTTAAGCTGCCACCAAAAGGGAACAAAATTGGCACTTCAAGATCAAATGGCCACAACTTTGGATCAGTAAGAGACTATTTATCTTTAAAGTGAAGCCTCCGATTTTCGTTTCTTCGCCATTAGATTCCGAATCTTCAATTTGTAAATTAGGGATTTCAGATTTGAAAAATTTGGATGCGAATAGATTGTTGGTGAGGAGGGGAAGAAGAACAAGAGAGACTTGTGGCATTTGAGAAGAATAAGAAGAAGGAGAAGAAGATCGAAGAGAAAGGAGACGAAGAAGAAGACGAAGGAAGGAGAAATTCTTTTTTTGAAGAACAGAACAAAAAAAAACAAAAGAGCGACAAAAAAAAAAAAAAAAAAAAAATTCACAGAGCTATGTGCTCGCGACACCTGGCGAGTAGAGACGTATCTCACCTGGCGAGTAGAGACGTATCTCAGACCTCTTCCGGGAGATACGTTTCTAGGCTTCGACCTGGCCACATGTGTAATTATTTTGCTTTTTTATTTAATTTTTGGCTTGAGATACTATGTAAAGCTGTGCAATGCCTATGCTCTAACAGAAAACGTGAACAAGTTTGTCCTATACGTTGTGAAGGATACGTGTGGCCTAGACTCCTAGAATAAACGAACGGTCACTATTCTTTTGAATTTTACTTGGATAGATATCCAAATCTCTATGAACAGAAAAATCTGGTTCTGTGAGACTGTGATTCATCATAATCAGAAATGGCTAAGACAGGAGAAAACTTGAGAGACAAATCTAGATGGAGCCTTGGAGGCATGACAGCTCTTGTCACCGGCGGCTCCAAAGGCATCGGGTCAGTCCCATTTCTCACACCTTACCTACTTTCTTACTATAGACTGTAGTCCAAATCTCCATGAGCAAGTCTTCCAAATTGTTCATGCTCGAGTATATATCACACAAATTTCTCAATTAGTTAAAATATATATAGTTTCAAATTTTAGAGATTCATGTGAGAGACTTCCAATAGAAAGTACTCGAAACCTTTTGGTTACCCAAAAAAAAACACTTAATGTCTGCTGTGAAAAGGGACGCCGTGGTGGAGGAACTGGCTACGCTTGGAGCAAGAGTCCACACATGTGGCAGAGACGAAACTCAGCTTCAAGAACGCTTACGTGAATGGCAAGCAAAAGGTCTTCAGGTCACTATTTCTGTTTGCGACGTTTCTTCTCGTGCTCAACGAGAGGAACTCATGAAAACTGCGTCCTCTGTCTTCCAAGGCAAGCTCAACATCCTCGTGAGTATAAATATATATATGACATGAACTTTGATCCACGTATCTAGGTCTGTTCATTGTGTTTTCTTATATGTTTTCTGTTTGGATCTTTATAAGGTGAACAATGTGGGAACGTGTATAACAAAACCTACCATAGAGTATACAGCAGAAGACTTTTCGTTTCTGATGGCTACAAATCTTGAGTCAGCTTTTCATCTCTCACAGCTCGCTCATCCTTTGTTAAAAGCCTCAGGCTCAGGGAGCATCGTGCTCATGTCCTCCATTGTTGCAGTTGTGCATGCCAATTTTGGATCCATCTATGGAGCAACCAAAGGTGATATAAACATACTCCCTCTCTGGCATTTTGAAGTTATGCACACCTATTAAGAAATTATTTAATTTCAATTTTTTAAAAATAAAACATGTTTTATCGTTATTTACAATAAAATCCAACCAATAAAATTTCAATCTACAGAATTTAAAGAGTCAAAATAACAAAATACAATGAATTTTTGCATTGAAATGTATAAAGACCACTTATTTATGAACAAAATTTTATTTCTTAAAGGCCACTTATTGGAGAACAGAGGGAGAGAGAGTTTATATATACTAGAAGAGCACTCGTGCAATGCGCGGGTTTTGTCAATTTTTTTAATTTTATTCTTGATATTATTTTGTTTTGTTTAAATATCATTTTGTATGTGCAAAGATTATCTTTTGGGGTAAATTTTCTTTAAATGTTCAACAAATGGAATAAGAATTTATTTATTTACACTAAAAGTGTATTACAGCGTTGATAGTATGATTAATTCTATTATAATATATATTTGTGATTCATATGTGAAAATGAAACGTACTTTAAAAGTGTTGTAAATTGTTTCTGGTGATGGTTTTTCAGTCGAGAAAGGTACCCATACTTGGTACATCTCTTCTTTATATGTAATAAGTGAGCATATATAGTATATATGTTAGTCTAATAATTATGTTTGGTGTTTAATTGATGATGAGAAACAACCATAATGCTAGTCGTAGGATAACGTTAAACGCGACCACAATAAAATGAATTCAGAAGCATATTACCTACATGAACACGTGTACATCCTTGTGGTAGATCGTCTCTATTTTTATCAGTTTATTTATGTAATCTATTACTTCCGGCAAAGAAGAGTAGATTTATGATTTTTAGATATATGTTTTTTAGGTTCATCCACCAAATTGACTTTGATTCAGGTCAAACAAAATCAAAGCCAGCCAAAGAAAATCGATTGGCCCTTCATTTAGAGAAGCGCACATGTCATAAACAAAAGATGGAAACGAACAAACGAAAAATATCAAAAATGCCTAATAAGTAATAATGAAAGAGCATCTTCGACCTAAAAAAAAGTAATTAGGAAAGAGCATCGATCAAGCAACTTCATCGAACGAGACCTTCCAGGTCTGATCAGTGATCACTTCTTCTGCAACAATTTCTCTAAAGCAGAAATTCTATTTCTTGCAGCCAAGAGTTCCTCATGTTCAAGTATGGCGCCAAGCAAAGAAAAAGAAGAAGAGAATCAATAACACTTTCCACATAAGTTTCTTCTTTGGGCTGGGTTTTACAGAATTTTGAACCTGCAAGTCGAAACAGGTGTATAAACATAAGTCTTTGGAGGCATAGAGAACACACCATAACCTGATACAATTTTAGCCTTATGATTTTGTCCTTAAAAAGCAAAAACCTGAAACTGATGGGACTTTTTTCTTACTTGAGGAAAGAATTATTAAAACAGAACACAGAACACACAACACTCTCTCTTTATAAGGACGAACATTATAATGTGATATTAAACTTCTCTCTTGTAAACTAACGCAAAGTTTGAAACCAATATGACATTTTCATACCTTTTTAGTCCCATTGACGTCATTGATTTCCTTTACTGGTGAAATTTTCTTGACCAAGTCATTAGATTCAGCAACAACATCATTCTCCACTTTCTTGCTCACAAGCTCGGATGCCTCTCAAGATTTCGTTGATGCATATATGAGCCAAGAACTTCATAAACATCCAACTCTGCGACAATCATGAGTTCTCCGTTCACAAGAAATCCACCATCTTTGTCATGAAGTTGTGAAAGGGGAAGCATTGCTGGAAATCCCCAAGTGGTAGTCTTGCCATCAAAACAATGCTCTGTTTCTGCAGCAATGTCATCTAAATAGTTAGTTAAGTAGCAAATAAAACACGTCATGAACATTTAAAAAAAAATACAAGACTGATCTGAAAACTCCCTCAAGAATACAATATTCATAAAACATGTATTAAATTTCGTTCGGTCAAAAGGTTTAACGTGTGTAAGTTCTAGATCTCAATTCACAATCAGAACAGTGTCTAGTCAATATTAAACAGAAGTAATCACATAACCAAAAAAATCGAAATCAAAATCTGCTCAATATTATCCCTAGATAGATATTGAAAATATTGTGTTCTTCTCCGCCATTTCTCCACAGCCTTGGTTCGGAACACAGACATTCTACATAGCAAACACCAATTTGTGTGTCACTAATGATAATGAAACAAAGGTAATGAGATTGGTCTCCAGATGAAGTTGTACAGTTGAATTCCTTTTGTCCTAAATTGCAAACACAAGATATAATACGAAAACCAAAACCAGAATGAGGAATAAATTTAGAGTTAGCCTCTAATATAACAAGGAACAACATTCAATGTAATTGTGGTGAAAACTTGCAATTACCCAACTGGACATGTACTCGTCAAACAAACTAATAACAGACTTGATCTCCTTCTCTCCAGAAGAACAGATGAATCTGCAATGGTGTGATGATCCAACATAACAAACAAAGGTTAAAAATCTGTGAAACAAAAACCATAAAAGAGTCAAGAAGCTACAAGTGAGAGAAGAGGTAAAGACGAACCCTTTAGGCTTGTTCAGAGCAAAATAAACCTTTGGAGGAAGTTTCTTGGGAATACGATTCCCATTAACATAGATATTGTCTCTCTCTGGATCGACTCGAGTCTGCAATAAACAAAATTGCTATGGCTTTATCAAAGTTTGAAACTTTGAACAATCTATTTTAATCCCTAAAAGCAGAGTTTTTTTATACCTGTTGAGTGGTGCAGAGAACACCATTGACAGTAGCCTTTCCATCAAAAATAAGCTCTTCAGAGGTTCTTCTCGATGCAACTATCATTACATTAGATAAAAGTTCCATCATTTCGAAAAATTTCAAAGGAATCAAAATGTCAGATTGAAACAGAGGAGAGTGATTATCAGTGATTTGTTACCTCCAGCAGCAGCGAGAACCTTGCTCAAACGCTGAGGAGGCTCTTTAATGTTCTCGTTGTAAAACCTACGCGCCGCCTTGGAGAGCTTTGGCTCGGAGTGTGAAGCCGGGGAGGAGGAGGCGGAGGCAGATGCGGCGGTGGATGCGGGTTGGTGTTTCCTCTTCTTGGTCTTCTTCTTCGGGTTCTGAGTAGTGGCATCGGCGAGAGAGTGGATTAATTGGGCGGGAGAAACAGAGATTCTGTAACGGATGGAAGCTAAATCGTGAAATCGGCCGCCTCAACGGTGAAGAGAGGAAGGCGACGGGTTTTTGTGGTAATCCGATAATCGAATGGGGTAGCTGGGTAACCGGATTTATAGTGGAAGAGGGGATTAAAGAGGGAGGAACATTAAAGCTCAAGCTAAACCGACTGTATGTGGGAGCCTGTAACGGCTCTGGACGGAATCCAGTTCGTCGACGGTGAAGAGAGGGAGTGGAGAAGACGGAACATGCAAGAAAACTTAGGGGATCAAAAATTAAAAAGAATGAAAATACAAAACGGCGTCGTTTTGGAGCGCTGAGAAAGGGCCAAAAAACTGACGTGGCACTCGTTTTAGAGTCGGTGGGAAGTACTACAAAACGGTGTCGTTTTGGAGGGAGACGGAAGTGGGACAAAGCGGAAGAAACGGTAGCATTTTAGGGAGAGATGAGGAAGGTTTAGTAATAAATGAAGGGATGACGTGACACTCTCTTGGGGTGTTGAAGTGTCATCAGCTGGAGAGTGTCACAAGCCCTTTCAATTATATAGATTTAAATTTTTGTGCGTTTTGTAAGACTATATATTTGCCCGTTCTAGGTGCTATGAATCAGTTAGCAAGAAACTTATCTTGCGAGTGGGCAAGTGACAGAGTCAGGGTCAACTCCGTCTGTCCATGGTTCACAGCAACTCCGTTAGCTAACAGTGTAAGGCAATAAATATAGTAAATACAAAGTTTCTTCGTGATACTATGAAAAGAAAAGAAAAAGAGCATATATCAGTTTGCTGCAAAAATAAAAATTTATGTGAAAATCTTTCAGTATCTCAGAGATGAAGAGTTAAAAAAAGAAGTGAAGAATAGGACACCAATGGGGCGTGTTGGAGAACCAAATGAAGTGTCATCGCTTGTAGCATTTCTGTGTCTTCCCGCAGCTTCATATATTACTGGCCAAAGCATTTGCGTTGACGGAGGTTTCACTGTTAATGGATTCTCCTATAAGGCTCTGCCTTAAGGCCTCGATCGATTATTATTTGTTTTCGTTAGCATTTATGTTTTAAATATATATTTTGTTCTCAATAAACTCACAATTTTAGCATACCTGAGGCTAAATGCCTAGTGAAAAAAAAAGACCTTCTTTGTTGACCTTTGATGGAGCTCTTTCCGTTCATGCATTCTAAAGGCTTCCGCGAAGGAAATCTTTTCTCAGACATGAAGAACGAGGAGGAAAGTCTTGAAACCTACACTCTTCTGATGTTCTGAAATAGTGAAACTGGAGTGTATAGTTGGGCCTTAACCAAGGCCCATTTTTTTGAGGTTAGGAAACATACACGCCAAATGTGTGGTTTAGACTTTGTCATATGAATTATGACATATGTGTGGTTATGATTTATAAACAGTTCTTACCATTAATTCATTTTGACTTTAGATTCAGTTGAGATCTTCAAATCTCCATGGAAATTTATCTTGCTCTGTAGGTTGTAGTTGATAACCAAAAATGGCTCAGACAGGGGGTAGCTTAAGAGACAAACCTAGATGGAATCTTGGAGGAATGACTGCTCTTGTCACCGGTGGCTCCAAAGGCTTAGGGTCAGTCCCAAATCCCAATCCTTACTAGTTCTAAATCGGATCTGAGAACCCATTTATAGCTTTTTATATGAATCTTTTGATGTTGTTTCAATGTTTAATTAACAATGCTTCTGAAAAGAGAAAAGCTAACTGATGTAAAAACTCATAGTTCTCATGTGCATGTGTTTTATAAACAGAGAAGCTGTGGTAGAGGAACTAGCTATGTTGGGAGCCAGAGTCCACGCTTGTGCCAGAGACGAATCTCAGCTTCAAGAACGCTTACTTGAATGGCAAGCAAAAGGGTTTCAGGTCACCACTTCTGTTTGCGATGTTTCTTCTCGTGAACAACGAGAGAAACTCATGGAAACCGTTTCATCTATCTTCCAAGGAAAACTCAACATCCTCGTAAGTTGTGTAACTGTGTAAGCTTTACTCCCTGGATCTTGTGATCAACAAGAACCAAAATGATGTTGTGTTTGGTCTGTTTGGGTGTATATAGGTAAATAATGTGGGAACGGGTGTACTAAAGCCAACCACAGATTGTACAGCAGAAGAGTTCTCGTTTATCATGGCTACAAATCTTGAGTCAGCTTTCCATCTCTCACAGCTCGCACATCCTTTGTTGAAAGCCTCTGGCTCAGGGAGCATTGTACTCATGTCTTCCGTTGCCGCAGTTGTGAATTTGAGTTTTTTATCCATCTATGGAGCAAGTAAAGGTATACACATATGTATATGTTTATACCCGTTCCATCTAAAATTTATTGAGTCTTTGCTTTTTTTTAAGACTTATACAAATGTTTGAATTCTAGGAGCCCTTAATCAGCTGGCGAGAAATTTAGCTTGCGAGTGGGCGAGTGATAACATAAGGACTAACTCAGTTTGTCCATGGTACATCACAACACCTTCAGTGAAAGATGTAAGGCATAGAAATAAAAATAGAAATCTTATTAAATATGTGAAACAAATTATTAAACTATTTTTTATGGTATTTTTGTTTAGTATCTTAGTGATAAAGATTCAAGAGAAAAGGTGGAGAGTGTGACACCAATGGGACGTGTTGGAGAGGCAAATGAAGTGTCATCGCTAGTAGCATTTCTATGTCTTCCTGCAGCATCTTATATAACTGGTCAAACTATTTGCGTAGATGGAGGTTTCACTGTCAATGGATTCTCCTACAAGGCTCTGTCTTAGGGCGTTTTGTTTTCTTTTTTCCTTTCTTTCTAAAAGTATCTTGAGGACTTGAGTTTCAAGGAGGGTTTTTCAGTAGAACTTCACTGGGTCGGCTTTAAGAGCCGAATGAAGTTGGATGGATCACAATTCATTCGGCAAATAATAGGGGAATAAAATTAAACTAGAGTTTGACCCGCGCCCAGCACGGGGAGATGGTTTCTGAATTTGTATTTTTTAATTAAAAATGTATATTTAACTATTTCAAAATTTTATGTGACAGATTTTTTTACCTTGTTAAGGTTTTTATCTTCGTTTATAATGTGGAAATTAAACATTTTAAAAATTATAAACAAATTAAAACATTGATCATAGATTAAATATGCTAGACTATAGATTAAATATGCTAGACTTCAGCAAAATACATAAAACTCAAATGAGTGTATTTTATAAGATAAGAAGTTTTAGGTGTTTACACGGATTAGAACTAACTTTTTTTATTTCTTTTAAAACTAAAACATGTTTTATTATAATTCCAAAACAATCCAACCAATAAAAGATCAATCTTGCAAAATCCAAATTGTCAAAATAACAAAAGTATAAGTAATTTTGTACTGAAAAATTGAAACAAATGGAGCAATATTCAAATTTTTGATCAAAATTAAATACATTTATAAAAAATATTATTTTATTTGATTTCATTATACAGTTTAACTAAAAAATCATATAAAATATTTTTAAAAAAAATTACATTTAGATACCTACTCTCCTACTTACATGGTTGCATATCATCTATTTTTTATAATATATTTTTACACCTACACACAACAACATATTGGGAATTTTAATAGTTTTAGTGATTATTTTGTTTTTAAAATTCAAATCATAGCATATATAGAAAAAGTTTTAGATTTTATTTATTAGATTTTTTGTATTGTGTCAATTTTTTATTTTATAAAATAAAATCTATACTATATAAAAGTTGAGGCTATAAGCCTCTAAGAGCGTCCACATAGGATTTAAAAACGCGATATGATTGGTCCACATAAGTATTTCCTAGATTAAGAAAGTTTCCGAATTTTAAACAACCAATAGTATCAGTCCACATCATCACATAAAATTAGCTATTTGTTCAATTAGTTAAATTCCTTTTTATATTTTTATATTTTAAGAAAGTTTCATAATTCAAAGGTAAGCAATAGGAAAGTTTCCAGAATTTATAAGTGTAATATTAGTAGAGATATGTAATAAATAAGAAAATTATACCAACAATATCATTATATATCAACATCTAAAATTATTTATATTTGAATTTTTTTTCATTAATTTACTTTTTATTTTTATCAGCAGAATTGTAAAAAAGGAGATTTTCCTTTAAGAAAAAAGAAAACAAATAATAATACTATTGGAAATTAAATAAGGAAACAAATAAGGAAATTTTCCTTTAGCTAATAAAAATTAAAAACCCTAACACACTTTTGCCATCTATTTCTTATATATACCAAGAGTCATCTCCTCCCTTTTTAACACCTACAAAAGCTACAATTGTATTAACTGGATTTTGATCAAATGTAGCTTACATGAATAAACATATGTTCACGTCAGAGCTTGATATAAGATCAAACAAATCCAACATCGAGAAACCACCTGGAAACAAGATGGAGGGATATATATTGAAGACAAGATACTTTGACATCACATATTGAAAGTTCACATAGATCGATCAATTCTTCTAAAGGATATGTAGTGGATTAATGAAAAATCATGAAGCAAAGGAATGATTGAAACAAAGACAATGGGCATCACACTGAAGGTATACATGTCCTTCTGTGAAATAAATAAATTCGCTTGCTTTATTTCGAATATTATCTGGTCTATGGTGTTCAATTGATTTTCTTTGTATTTTGATAATGGAAGCACATCCAATTAATTAATAAATAAGTTACATTACCACAAAAAATTCAAAGGACTATGAAGAGAACAAGGAATCGAAATTACCAAAGTGTAGATTAAATCAAAAGTGAATTGTTGCTCCTAAATTAGTAAGCTTTCGATGGGGAAAATAATATTGATTATGAAGAAAGAAAAAAAATCAGAATAGTGATTACATGACACAAATTGAAAGGAAAAGGCAAACACAATAGAAGGCTGTATTTTGTTCCTTTTCTATTTTTCTATTTTTGTTTTTTCAATGTTTTGTAATATTTACATATTCATGTGTTTATAAGTAGTACTTTTAAAAGATGCCACTTGAAAGAGAAGGAATATAAACAAAAGTAAATTTATGAAAAACAGAATAAGATAAATTCTTCTCATTTTAGTATTTACATATGACATTCAAAGGGCCTGTTTTGAATATATTTTGTTCAATAAGTCATTCTAGCTTGATTTTATTTTCAGTTTTTCAGGTAACGAAATTGTGTTTTATTTAATTATAATTTATTCTAAATTTAAGAGGAATAGAGCCATGCAGAATTTTAAGGGTCGAGAATAACCTACAGAAATAAGAGAAAAAAAATGAAGAAAAAAGTAGACACAAAGAAGAAGAGTACCAAGATAAAACCGAAGAATAGCGAAAACAAAGATATTGAATTGCGAATACAAAATAGAGACCAAAGAAGACAAAGATGAATAAGGAAAAACCATATTAAAAACTTGTGAAGAACAATTTGAAGAGGAATTCGAACAAGAACGAAGGAGAAGAAACCTAACAACAACAACAAAAAAATTGCGAAGACCAATCTAAAGAGGAAATAAAATAAGAACAAAGGAGAAGAAACCAAATCAAAACAAAACAAAAAAGAGAAAAAAAAAGAAGAGCGAAGACGAAGAAGAGCAAACGCGAAGATGAGTGAAAATGAAGAAGAAATCAAATAAGACCAAAGACAAAGAAGAAAACAAAACATAAGATACTGAAAAAGAATGAATCAAAGAAAATTAAAAAAAACTTTAAAACAACAGAAGAAGAAAATGAAGAACAATTATGTGTGTCGACTAGCTTCTCTTCATTTAGGTTTTAGGTTTTATAACCATTGAAAACTTACCAAAATATTAGTTTATCATCTAGCTTAAATTTATTACATACAAATATTGTTATTTATAGCATTTTAAGTTCTAACATAACCAACTGAAGTTATTTTAAATAAACATCATGTTACATACAAATATTGTTGACATCTAATTTTAAGAATTTCACTAAACATATTTAAAAATATATTTCTGTTTAGAAAATGACTAACACGTCACAATAGTTCATAAATTAACATTACATTTTACAAGTAAGTTTAGTGATAAAGTAAGTTTGTCCTATTATAATGATTTGAATATCTTCAAGTAAGTTTTGGTCATTAGACATATACAAACATTTTTGTTACCGGGATATGATCTAAACAATATTTTTGTATGTCAAGATTTGATCTCAATACGATATTGATATATCTAAAAACTTTTGTTTTCCAGAGAGTTTTGGTATTGAAATATTGATAAATTTTAATTGTTGATTTTTGCAATTTAAAAAAAAAATTAAAATATATTTTAAACTGATTTAAGATACAGACCCGCGCGTGCGCGGGTGAAAGTCCTAGTTAAACAAAGATGAAAGGAGATATAGAATGATTTAAAAAAAATATAATGATAGCATTAAATTAAATCTCATATTTTCCTTATTTACTAATTTTCGTAATTGCCAATTAAGGAAAGATAATGATGATTCTTTTATTAATAATTTCATATATGATTAATCTAACTATACATATTTGATTCTCTAACCAAAAATATGAATGACAATGTTTGTAATTAGTCTAGTAAACTAATTCTTATTTTATAAATAACATGAGAAGCTCCCTAATGATGACACATCAGCATGGCATTCTTGTTAATAACACATCAACTAATGGTTATTTTTAAAGTGTTTTCTCTTTTAATATATTAGGGATGAGCTTATTCTCCTATTTATTATGTTATTTAGTTTTATTTCTGGCATTACATGTGATCGAGCTGTTAAAAGAAAAATAACGATTGCATTTGTTCGAGCGGTTAGTAGCGGTCATTATCATAATGTGTAATTGTGGATTATGAAATAAGAGGTTTCTAAGTACAAAAGTATCACTTTGTTAAAACAAAAAAAGTTCAAAACCATCGCATGACCTTCGTTCAAGTCATTCTTTATAAGATAATTGTGATCTTCGTTGAATACACGTCCTCGTCCGATCGCTAGCTGAAAACAAGGAGTGGCAACTGGCAAGAAAGACCGAAAATTGGGAGAGAACTATTGATGGAGTCTTGAGTAGGCTATTTACAAAGGAAGATAAAGGAGACATGAGAGCATATTCTTAGGAGTTCTCATCAATATTTTCAGTGTTTTTCTCTTTGAGTAGTTCCGTATCAAAATTTCTTCCTTATCGGTGAGAAATGCTTTGAGAAGATTGTTGCATACTTTAAGCAAGCCTTTAGTTAAATGTGTAGCACGTGTATCATTTCCCAATACACGTGTATCATTCATTTCCCAATGTAGAAACATTACTGGCATGCTTTTGAGTTTTGACAAAGCGAACTGCATGTATGTATATGAAATATCGTCATTTTTTTTCTGGTAAGTGGGTAGTTTTATTTAAAGAATGAGTAAAGTAGTTTAGGTTTTTGTTGTCAACAAAAGCAGTTGAGAGTGTTAATGGAGCACATGATCATTATATTGAAGAGCCGTAGGTTTTAGACCTCATATATATAATTAAGATACAGAGGCCGGCTTCCATAGCTACAGAACAGAAGGAGAGGTTTAGCTTTCCCTCTTAATTTTCCTGAATCTTAAAACTGTGATTTTCGTATAACTTTTGGCTAACCATCAAATGCGAACTGTTTAAGTTTTGGTTTGTTATCTCACTGTGTCTTGGGCTGCAGTGTCATACACAATTATGGACAAGAGGTGGAGTCTTCAAGGAATGACCGCTCTTGTCACTGGTGGTACTAAAGGAATTGGGTCAGTTTCAACTCGCTTTCTTTTCTACTATTGCGATTGTAAATATTGAGTTCTCATTTCACTAAACAGATTGAGGTGTGATTGTGTTTCACTGTTAAACGAAACACAACCCCCAAGACTGTTAAACGAAAAACAACCCCCAAGAAACCGGACTGTTCTTGTTCTTTTTCTGATTAACCAAGAAACAGAAAAGTCTGATAATGTATATAAAGGCAGATGTATGTTATATGTGTGTTATAAATAGGGAAGCTGTAGTGGAGGAACTAGCTATGTTGGGAGCAAAAATCCACACATGTGCTAGAGACGAAACTCAGCTTCAAGAAAGGTTACGTGAGTGGCAAGCAAAAGGGTATCAGGTCACCACTTCTGTTTGCGACGTTTCTTCTCGTGACCAAAGAGAGAAGCTCATGGAAACCGTTTCCTCACTCTTCCAAGGAAAACTCAACATCCTCGTAAGTATACATATATAAGCTTCTTCTCCTAGAAATTGGCATCTACAGAAGAACGAAATCATAGTGTGTTTTGTAATTGGGTTTGTTTTGGGTCCATAACATATTTAGGTAAACAATGCTGGAACGAATATTTTCAAGCCAACTATAGAGTATACAGCAGAAGACTTCTCATTTATTACGGCTACAAATCTCGAGTCAGGTTTTCATCTCTCACAGCTCGCGCATCCATTGTTGAAAGCCTCTGGATCAGGGAGCATTGTCTTCATATCCTCTGCTTCTGGAGTTGTGCACATGAGTGTCGGATCCATCTATGCAACAACCAAATGTACCTTTAAAACAACGTTCCCTTACGTTCTGATGCTTACAAAAGTGTAAGTATTTATAACTACGCATTTTAGGAGCTATTAATCAGCTGGCTAGAAACTTAGCTTGCGAATGGGCGAGCGACAACATAAGGGTTAATTCTGTTTGTCCATGGTTCATCACAACTCCTTTATCTAACGATGTAAGGCTAACAAAAACTGATTTTTTGTTCTCCTTAGTCAATACTACATACATATATCTTACTTTTGATTTTAACTTATGTGAAAAATATCTTAGTGCCTCAATATTGAAGAGTTTAAAAAAGAGGCGGAGCATAGGACATCAGTAGGACGTATTGGAGAAGCCAATGAAGTCTCACCGCTTGTGGTGTTCCTCTGTCTTCCTTCAGCTTCATATATTACTGGTCAAACCATTTGCGTTGATGGAGGTGCTACTGTCAACGGTTTCTCCTTCAAGCTTAGTCCTTAAGACACAGATGGTCTAAAAGTTGTGGTCTATGATAATAAAATGTAATTTGGATGCGTTTCTTTTAAAATCTGCTGGTGGTGCACAAATAAAAACAACTTGTAGTTCTCATAATTATTTTAAAACATATCCGTTTTCTCTAATAACTATTGGTGTTTTGAAAGTTGATGTACGTTACTTGTGATGCAAACTCCTTAATTCTACATTAGTTAGTGGTCATTTCACAAATTGTCTCAGCGATAACAAAGTAAGCCAAACTTATTTATTTATTCATGCATTTGTTTTGAGTTTCTATCTAATACATAGGGGACGTACACCGAACGTATTTGGCTTTTTGCAGTAAGATAAGGTCCCTTCGTATGTTTTTTTGTGTGTTGGTAAGTTGCTTCATAGGTTTGATGGCAGTGAAAGAAAATGAAGGGCGGGTGTTAATTTGTTGGGTTTTGTGCAAAAAAATCTGACAACTAAATTAAATTTGCAAATTTAACCTTTAACTGTTTTTATGTAGGTCAAATCCACCAACTCAAAAGTCACCCGCTAAACAGTCCTTCTCTATATCGTCGACGTGGCCCGTTTTGGTTCATTAAAAAAAATTGAAACTCTGCGTTTTGGTAATTAAAATGGGACGATGTTTTATTATTCTCTGCCGTTTTTACACCTAACAAAAATAAAAAATGACAAACCTTCAGAACTAAATGTCGGGATAATCTAAAATCGATTTGGGGATAAGAAAATTAGGGTTCTTCACGGTTTTAGAATCAATTGGGTAAGAGAGTGGAAGCTGAAATTGGGGAGTCAAATTGGAATTTGTGATAGACGAGATTCATATTCTGAGCTTGAGATGAGGTAATTTCGTTTGCTTCAACATATTTTTCTTCTTCTGCTAGAATGTAAAACCGATCTCCGCTAGATTTTTGTGAGGTATCGGGGTTGAATTGTTCATGTTTCCTTTTGAGTAGGTTAGTAGTCGTGCATGAGATGGGTGGAGAGAATTTACGATGAGATGAGTGAGTTTGATTTGGGGATGTATGTTGGAGTTGAGAGTAGTAAGTACGAGCTCCAAAAGAGAGATGGGATTGGGAAGTGAAGTATTTTCAGAAGATTTTTGAAATAATATGGGATCCTTTGCTCTTGCAAGCTCTAATAGAGAGAAAGGCGAGCTTGAACTCGTTTAAACCCTGGCCGCAGGTTCTATGGTTCCGTCAAGAAGACAATGGTTATGCTAACTGCAGGTTCTTCAGATGGTACGATGAGGAAGAACCAAGCAGATGACAACATTTGGCGTTACTGGAGGCATGAGAATTCATGCAAGATCAGAGAAACGAAATTGAAGCTTTGACTAATCAGGTGAGAACACTTACTCAGAGAAAGACGTAAAAGCGAAAGAATTAGTGGAGAGATGTGATGCTCTAACGAGAGATGTGAAGCTCTAACCGGAGAGGTTTAGTGGTCTCCGAAATGTTCTCGTTGCTGTTGGAACATAATTGAGTTTAGTCTTAATGTTTCTAAGTTAGAATAATGTATGTATTTAACGTTGTCTTTGTAAAGTCGTGACTTTTTGTTTATGGTGTGCTAAGACACAACTCGTTGTGTAAAACAACAAGTTCCATATCAATAAAATCAAGTTTCATTCATACTCTGTTTTTCGCTCTTTATCGTTTATTACAGAAAACAAAGCAACAAGTTAAACACTTGGTGTTCGTTGCAACAGAGGAGGCTATGTTCTAACTGATCAAGAGGACCATTTCGAGTAAAAGTTCAAACGAAATCACCACAACACATCACAAACCACATAAACTTTCCAGTATAAGCTCAATACCATTATAGACTTTACAATTCCAACTCAAATATTATACAAACATACGTTCATTGATTATCACACTTTTGGTAAAACATCACACATAAGCTGTACCATACATTACAAGAGTTGTTACAAAACATAACATGAAACAAGAGTTGTTACAAAACATAACATCAAATCCTTTTAATGTTTTCAAAGCAATTAAGGGTTCAGAACATAAACATGTTCTCTATTTAAATAAGGCGATAATCAAAACCATGATAATCACCACTACACCAACCACCGCAACAATCTTGAACTCCACCACCACATGCATTAATTAATTTAACGTTTTTTCCCTGCATCCTTAAGCTTCTCGATCGATATCATCAACAAGCTTCTCAGTCCTTAGTGATATACGTAAGCCTCGTATCGTTGTCGTCCAGATTCCTTTTAAGCTCAACCATCTCCTCGGTAATTGCTTTATCGAACTTTTTTCGATTTTGTTCAATCCCAAACCCGAAATCATAGGAACACACTCCTAAATGATTTGCAGAGAGAGAGACGTTTGACTGGTTGATTTACCGAACACACTCCAATTTCAGCTTCCACTCTCTAACCCAATTGATTCTAAAACCGTGAAGAACCCTAATTTTCTTATCCCCAAATCGATTTTAGATTATCCCGACATTTAGTTTTGAAGGTTTGTCATTTTTGTTAGGTGTAAAAACGGGAAAGAATAATATAACATCGTCCCATTTTAATTATCAAAACGCAGAGTTTCAATTTTTTTAATGAACCAAAACGGGCCACGTCGACGATATAGAGAAGAGCTGTTTAGCGGGTGACTTTTGAGTTCGTGTGTTTGACATGCACAAAAAAAAATTGAGGGTTAAATTTGCAAATTTAATTTAGTTGCATGGTTTTTTTGCACAAAACCCTAATTTGTTATATATATTGTTACATGCATTCTACAAAATTATTTGACTGAAATTATAGAGAAAGTAATTGACAGCATTATTGTGCTGGTATACTCAAGTGTTATGGATCTAGACGTACCTTACACTATTTATATCTTGATTTTATTGACAGGAGTAATGTTGATGTAACCCTTCTTCCTCGGTAATGTTGTCAAAGGGCCCTTCAATAACTTGTACGTAACTAAAACCAAAACATCTTAGACTTGTGAAATTTTGGTGTTTTGGAGTGTGATAAAAATCATAAATTGATAAAAACATAAACAAAAATGCTTAGACTTGTGTAAATTAACAATTGAATTTACATTTTTGATAGGAATGGTAATATTTGGTAATTAGGTAATCATGTTAACATTAAAAGTTAACAGAAAAACAATGATGTGGCCAGTAGCAGTTAACTTGCTTGCGTAGGAAAGTCCGCCTCCTTGAAGTCCGTGAAACATAACTAAGATTAAAGGCAGGCACGACAACATGTTTTGAACCACGACATTATTTCATGATTTTTGTTATTTAAAAAAATACTTTAGTACACTACTATATTATGGTCATTTCCAGATATATCAATTTAACAATAATATTTTGAGATCAAACGAAATAAATAAATAAAATGGCAGAAAACACTGAAAAAAAAGAAGTAGAAGAATAACCGAGTAATTAAGGACTAGATCAATGTTTTGGCGTCCTGAAAATTTAGTCCTTAGTTTAAAATATAAAAATAAGCGACCTTGAAAAGTCTAAAATTTTTAGTCTCCGACATCTTTTGTGTAGGCCGCTGTCTCTGTCATAATCTAATTGCACATGTGTGTGGGAGAAAAATCAGTCTTGACTCTTGAGTCATCATGAACTCCGCTTGCTTATCGTAATATGGAATTTATTGGGATATTGTAGAGGTTAATGGGCTATGAGGTCTTAACCTTTAGAGAGTGTGCAAGATAAAAGTCCCACATCGAAAAGTGGGAGGAACCTTGAATAATATATAAGGGAATGAGGCCTCTTCATGTATTGCCAATTGGTTTTAGGTTGGATGCCAAAGAAACTTAATATGGTATCAGAGCAATGATCCCCACACTCTCATGACCCGGCCCAGAAAGAGCCCGACCCTCGACCCTAGGATTGATGGTCTGCGAGATTAATGGCTAGAATGGCCATTATCTCGAGGGGGAGTATTGGGATATTGTAGAGGTTAATGGGCCATGAGGCCTTAACCTCTAGAGAGTGTGCAAGATAAAAGTCCCACATCGAAAAGTGGGAGGGACCTTGAATAATATATAAGGGATTGAGGCCTCTCCACGTATTGCCAATTGGTTTTAGGTTGGATGCCAAGGAAACTTAATAGAATTTGGGCTTGTGTAAGATTTCAGTTTAGACTTCGGATGGTGACACAGATCAAAAAATGCAGATCAAAAGGAATATACAGATCATGCAGAAGAAATACAGATCATGATCTGTATGCAGAACAATTGCATAACAAGTATTTCATCCGTTCAAGAATATATGATATTATATGATTTTTCGTGCCATAAAAGAATTTGTTTTTTCTTTTTTTCTAAGTTTTTTTTCTCTAATTTCTATTTTTTCATTTCATCTAATTCAGTTCTTTTAAAAGTCATATCAAACTAATTTATTTTTCTTCATGTTCTTTGTTAAATAATGCTTACAATATTATATACAAAAGAAAATTTTGGAAATAAAGTAAAATAAAATATATGATATGACATATAATAATTTAAATTTTTTATTTTATGTTATGCATATTATATCAAAATTGAGGATATTCTTTGATAGTTAATTTAGTTCTTAATTTAGTTGATTATATTTTAATAGTATTTTTCTTATGTTTTTAAAATTATTTAAAATAATATATTTGAATTTATAAGAAATTATATATTTAGTTTTTTTGTTTCATGGAAAAATTTATTTTTCAAGTTCTTGAAAACATTAGTTAGTTTTCAAAATACTTTAAAGTTTGTAATATTCATAGAAATTTCCTTAGTTAAATATATAATAAGATATACAAAATTGTGTTTGATAATAAAATATATAATATAAGTTGAATACTGTTTTTTGTAATTTATTTTGAAATAAATAGGTAGAATATAAAATTAATAAGTAATAAAGATAGAATTAAAGAAAAAAAAAAAAAAAAAAAGAGAATAAAAAACGGATCTGCACCTGTACGGGTGCTTTTTGGGTCCTTCAGTGCAGAGCAAAAATTTGTTCTTTTTTTTGATCTGTATATAGATCAAATTAATTTCTCCTGCATTTGTTTTAGTTTGCATTAAAAGTGTGAGTGTGCATTAAATACATATCAATCTGTATTTGATCTGTCCTGTATTTATTCTGCAGTAAATCTGGACTTCCATTCAAGACCTTAACAAGAAAAAAAAGTCATTATTGTAATGTGGAACATTCCACTAACAGATAAAACATTGGGATGTGGAACTTTGTGTGGAACTTAGAGCATGTTTAACGCAAGAGTGCTTATGGGACGCTTAGCTATTTTTATATTGTAAAAGTTGTTTTAAGCACTTCTTTGAAACCATCTTGTTTTCTTTGCTCTAATGGAGGGTGCTTAAGAAACAAAAAAAAATTAAGAAGTTTTGCTTAATCTTGAGCTTTTGTTTGTATGATATCCTTGGATGCGGTTTGCATATGAATTTTTGCATATTTAAATATGGTGAAGAAGGTGGTTAGCAGCAAAAACTGAAATGAAAAATATTCCGCATTAGAAAGCTGTTACATCATAGAGTTGACAAAAGCAAGCAATGGATACAAGAATCTGCAAAGCTTTCTCTGGTTTTGACTTGAAGAAACTACAAAAACTCTCTGGCCATATGGTGAACACTGGAGCTTGGTCGATGTGTTCCATGGTGTTTCTCTATTTTTGCAGCTGTAATCTCTTGTCCCTGATAGGCAGATCAAGCGGCTGTTGTGCCTCAAGGGGATGCTCAGAGCCTTTGTATACTTGCAGGTGACTGAATAGAGCTCTCCCAAGCTGCCCATAAAATGGCTACACCAAGTTAGAGTGAGTCTAGACCATAAAAGAGACTGATACAGAGCTAAGAAGTCATAAATCTAACCGTCCCTTTGGACAACATGCTTGATGATTCTTTCTGGGATTCTCTGCTGCAATTGATCAAATGTTTCTACTGTCATCAACCACAAACCATGGCTTGTCCGTGTTCACATGGTCTGAAGCTTTCGGATACCATGTCGTGTTCCAAATGTCCTGTAAAACCATAGCATACACTTTCAATAAAACTACAAGCCAAACTCTTCTATCGAATTCCCCTTCTCCAACTCAAAAATTCCCACTTTAAGAATAAATGGGAGAAAATCAACAATTTTCAAATCCAGATGACTATTTATGCACTTAATAAGCAGTGAAGCTAAGAAATTTGAGGCATAGTCCACTATCTAATAAATCGAGATGGGGGAAACAATTATGATCCATAAATTCAAAAATCCAGAACATTTCACAAATTTCAGTTGTCACCATTCTTACCTTTACCTCCGGCACGAGCAGCGACTCTTTCACGGTCACACTCTCTCTGAATACCACCTGCAATTTCACATCGAATTATCGAAATCAAAAGCTTGAATCAAGGAAAACAAACAAGTTTGTGCTTTATCAACTGATTTCGTGAGTGGAACCGACTGAAGTTTCTATTCCATCGAATCGCCTTCTGCCGGAGAGCAACGCCCCACCGCCGGAGACGTTGTTTCCAATTTATTTCGTTTACATAATCGATTCACACCTCAAATTGCCGTCGATTCGCCGTGGGAGACAGGGAGAGGTTTGCAAAGAGAGAGGGAAGAGAGAGAAGGGGAAGAGAGAAATGAAGAGAAACTCATTTTTTTCTCTCTTTAAACAATACCCAATCATCTTCTGCCACGTGGTAATGAGCACCGACGCTTGTTACATTTACATAAGTGTCGACTTCTCCATTTAAAATTAATTTCGATTTAATTTTAATACAAGGGTCGCATGAAGCAACCCGCGTTATTCATGCTCTTAGTGTAAGATTTTCCATTGGACAACATTGATTATTATGATTGTGGAATTTTGGGATGAGGGGTTACAAAGTTCAAAACAATCACGTGAATTTCTCCTGGTCAAACTTCACAACTTGTCGTTTTGATCAATTATATTCTCTATAAGATATGTATTTTTGTTGAATAAACTCATAACCAAACCATCTTTCTAAAAATTAAAGGGAAAAAAAAAAAAAAAACTCATCACCAGAAATGGCTAAGACAGGAGAAAACTTGAGAGACAAATCTAGATGGAGCCTTGGAGGCATGACCGCTCTTGTCACTGGTGGCTCCAAAGGCCTCGGGTCAGTCCCAATTCCTCATATATCTCATACTATCCTAATAATCCAATATTGATTCTGATTTGAGTTCTCATCTTAGTCATAGATTTATATATATATGCATATGTGGTCTTTGACTGTATATCAGTGATATATAAATCCAATTGACACTACCCCGGTAAAGAAAAATTCCTAATGATATATAAATCCAAATTGTATGTGTGCAATGATTAGTGAAGCTGTAGTGGAGGAACTAGCTATGTTAGGAGCAAGAGTCCACACATGTGCCAGAGACCAAACTCAGCTTCAAGAACGCTTACTTGAATGGCAAGCAAAAGGGTTTCAGGTCACCACTTCTGTTTGCGACGTTTCTTCTCGTGACCAACGGGAGAAACTCATGGAAACCGTTTCCTCTCTTTTCCAAGGAAAACTCAACATCCTTGTAAGTTTAAGTATAAGAGCATGGATCCATATATGTCGGAGCAAGCTAAGCTACAAGATCAAGTGATTTTGCTGTGTTTTTTTATTCTGTTTGGTTTGGTCTATTTGCATGAACAGGTAAACAATGCGGGAACGTGTATCACTAAGCCTACCACTGAGTATACAGCAGAAGACTTCTCGTTTCTGATGGCTACAAATCTCGAGTCATCTTTTCATCTCTCACAGCTCGCGCATCCATTGTTAAAAGCCTCTGGTTCAGGAAGCGTTGTGCTCATGTCCTCTGCTGCTGGGGTTGTGCATATCAATGTTGGATCCATGTATGGAGCAACTAAAGGTATAACTTACGATTAATGAAGATTATACCGTATAATCTACACTCAAAAAATTAATGATCTTTTACGTTCTGAGACTAACATGAATGTGACAATATCTACGCTTTACAGGGGCTATGAATCAGTTAGCAAGAAACTTAGCATGCGAGTGGGCAAGTGATAGCATAAGGGTTAACTCTGTGTGTCCATGGTTCATAGCAACTCCTTTAGCTAACAGTGTAAGCCAACAAATAAAATATAAAATATAAAGTTTTCCTTAATACAGTAGTATGAAAAAGAAGAAGATCTAACCTATTTGTGAATTCTTTTATCAAAAGAACTATTTGTGAATTCTATCTCACTTATGTCAAAATCTTTTGATCAGTTTGTCACTAATAAAGTGTTAAACAAAGAAGTGGTGAATAGGACACCTATGGGACGTGTTGGAGAGGCAAATGAAGTGTCATCGCTCGTTGCATTTCTCTGTCTTCCGGCGGCCTCGTACATAACTGGTCAGGCAATATGTGTTGACGGAGGTGCCACTGTCAACGGCTTCTCATTCAAGCCTTAACTTGCCTTTTCTTGTAGAAATTTTTTAACTGTCTGTGTCAAATGCTTCTTTACATTTTATTATGTATAATAAATTGATGAGATCATGAGTGTAACAAAAACTGGAAGAATTGTTGTACTCCCCTCTGTTTCTGAATAATGAATTTGGTAGCTTTTTATTGCTATGAGAGAATGAGGAGGAAAGTCTTGAAAGTTGAAACCTACATTCTTCTGAAACTGCAAAACCTGAGAATATCCCATATAGTTGGGCCTAACCCTTAATCAATGCCCATTAGTTTGATTTTCCTACAAGCCTTGCATCTTTGGAAGGATATTATGTCATACCATATGACTTATCATATGTAATGGTCACTATCATTATGATTTTATTTCTTTTTCAATTGACTGGTTCATATCTCCATGACAAGATAGCTTGCTCTGTGGCTGATAACCAGAAATGGATAAGACAGGGGATAGCTTGAGAGACAAACCAAGATGGAATCTTGGAGGAATGACCGCTCTTGTCACCGGTGGCTCCAAAGGCTTAGGGTCAGTATTCAGTCGCAATCCTTACTAGTTCCAAATCTAACCTAACATTTCAATCATAGATTTAAATGAATCTTCTGATGGTGTTTTCTATTTTTAATCAACAAAACTTCTGATCAGAGAAAAAGCTTAATGATGTATAAGCTCATATATATTGCGCATGTGTTTTATAAAATAGGGAAGCTGTGGTGGAGGAACTAGCCATGTTGGGAGCCAGAGTCCACACATGTGCTAGAGACGAATCTCAGCTTCAAGAGCGGTTACGTGAATGGCAAGCAAAAGGGTTTCAGGTCACCACTTCTGTTTGCGATGTTTCTTCTCGTGAACAACGAGAAAAGCTCATGGAAACCGTTTCCTCTGTCTTCCAAGGAAAACTTAACATCCTCGTACGTATACATATATATAAGCTCTTCCCTCCTCCTCAGCTTAGATCCACAATGACCAACTCATGTTGTGTTTGTTTGGTTTATTTGGGTGTACATATTATAATTTATAGGTGAGCAATGTTGGAACGGGTGTCGTAAAGCCAACAGTAGAGTGTACATCAGAAGAATTCTCGTTTATCATGGCTACAAATCTTGAGTCAACTTTTCATCTCTCACAGCTCGCACATCCTTTGTTGAAAGCCTCTGGTTCAGGGAACATTGTGCTCATGTCTTCCGTTTCTGGAGTTGTGAATTTGAGTCTCACATCCATCTATGGAGCAACCAAAGGTATATATATATATATATATACATATGCATATAAACACTTATTATTGACACTAACTATAACATGAATTTGCTTATTGCAGGAGCCATGAATCAGCTGGCGAGAAATTTAGCTTGCGAGTGGGCGAGTGATAACATAAGGGTTAATTCTGTATGTCCATGGTTCATCACAACTCCTTCAGTTAAAGATGTAAGGCATAGAAACAAAACAATAAACCCTCAAATACTTTGTAGATTGACTAGCTGTCTAGCTATGTTTCTGATGATTTTTGTTTTATGTGGAAATGTTTCAGTTTCTTAGTGATAAAGGTGCAAAAAAAAAAGTGGAGAGTGTGACACCAATGGGACGTGTTGGAGAGGCAAATGAAGTGTCATCGCTTGTAGCATTTCTATGTCTTCCTGCAGCATCTTACATAACTGGTCAAACTATTTGTGTTGATGGAGGTTTCACTGTCAATGGATTCTCCTACAAGGCTCTGCCTTAAATCCATATGTAGATATGCTGTGTATGAACGTGAAAATGATTAATGTTCCGATTATAATTCCGACGATTCACTCTACTCAGAAGACAGACAACAACAATAATAAAAAAAACTGTAATAGAAGTTTATCTGCCAATCTATATATTAAGGTTCTCTTTGTTAACGTGTCTACTGTCTAGTAACAAACGTATAAATCATCGGCACCTAAAGCTTGTTAGGTTTGAAAAGCAAACATAAACTAAATCGAAAACTAACGTAATGAAATTCCCATAAGTATTAAATAACAGTATACAAAAGACGTATTTAGGGGAAAGGCTCTCCTTGAAGCGAAGAAACGACTACATTCGTGGCGCGAAAGGAACAGCCGGTGATCCGCGCTGTCCCAATTTGATTGGACCACGAATCTCTCACTTAAATTCGTGACGCTTACGTGGCTTATTTTTTAATAACCGTAATCTCCAGATCGACGGTCTAGATTAAATTATCAAAACGTCAGCAATAACATAAAAAAATCTGAAAAGAAGCAGAGTAATCACTAATCAGAGACTCAGAGTTGTGTATAAAAATAGCGAGTGAAGCAACGTGTAGTGACATTATTGTTTCAACTGAATGGTTTCTGAGTTTTCTTTACTCGTAAGTAAGTAACAGAGTTTTGTTCTTCTTGATTCGGCAAAACAGAGTAAAGTCGAAGAACAGATCAGAGATCGAGTTGTTTTTTTGTCCTTTTTCCCGAAAATGATGGATATATGTTACGAAGTGGTGACCGATGCATCGGTTTCATCGGCGTATGAGTCGAGACCGTCGCATTCTGGACGGAGACAGAGGTTTCCGTTGGATCAGACGGTGATGCAAGAAGAGTGGGAGAAGAACTGTAAGCGTAATAAACTGGAGGCTATATCTACAAGATGTTCGTCGATTTCTCAGAAAGATTTCTCTGTAAGAGATGACGATAACGAGTCTCCGATGACGGAGCTTAGTCCGAGATACGGCGTTTCTTCGGTGTGCGGTAGGAGAAGAGAAATGGAAGATGCGGTGGCGATTCATCCTTCGTTTTCTTCTTCGGAATATCCTCAACACTACTTCGGTGTCTACGACGGTCACGGTTGTTCCCACGTACGACGTCTTGTCTCTCTTGTTCCCATTTTTTTGAAAGTTCCCTTTCAAGATTTTCAGTTGACCTAATACGACATCGTTTTCTTCTTTAGGTTGCAGCGAGGTGTAGAGAGAGGCTTCACAAGCTGGTGGGAGAGGAAATGAATAAATATGGCAAAGAGAAGGAAGAAGAAGAATGGAAAAAGACGATGGAGCGTAGCTTCATGCGCATGGATAAAGAGGTTGTGTCGTGGAGTGAGTCCGTCGTGAGGGCGAATTGTAAATGCGAGCTTCAAACGCCGAACTGTGACGCCGTCGGATCAACCGCGGTTGTCTCGGTTATTACGCCGGATAAAATCGTCGTCGCTAATTGCGGCGATTCCAGAGCAGTTCTTTGCCGGAATGGAAAACCAGTCCCATTATCGACCGATCACAAGGTCAGTGACTCTTCTTCTCTCACAAGAAAAGCGTTTTTCGAGTTTTCTTGCTGTCTAAGGTATCTAGAAATCAAAGATCTTGATTCTTTAATTTTCAGAGTTAAAATTGTTTAACCATTGGATCTGATCTTTGGTTAAGGAAACAATTTACATTTCTCGGTTTTGTTTTAGCAGAACAAAACAACATAGATCACCTAGAAAGCACTATTTTATTTTTATTTTTTTTCGTGTGTTTTATGGTGTTTTAAGAAAGTTTTTTGAGTTAATTGTGGATTTAACTCGGAGATTGTGTTCTTTTGTATGGAAACACAGCCGGATCGTCCAGACGAATTGGATCGGATCGAGGGAGCTGGAGGACGGGTCATATACTGGGATTGTCCGAGAGTTTTGGGGGTCTTAGCAATGTCACGAGCCATAGGAGACAATTACTTGAAACCGTACGTGAGTTGCGAGCCGGAGGTAACCGTAACGGACAGAGACAGGATGGATGATGATTGTCTCATACTAGCAAGCGATGGTTTATGGGATGTGGTGTCAAACGAGACCGCCTGCTCGGTGGCGCGTATGTGTCTCCGTGGTGGTAGGAGGCGGCGAGGTGGTCGAGATCCATCGGTGGTGGATTCGGTCTCGGACAACAAGGCGTGTATGGAAGCGTCAGTGTTGCTGACGAAGCTGGCGTTGGCGAGACGCAGTAGTGACAACGTGAGTGTCGTAGTGATTGATCTCAGAAGAGAAGGACACGTTACTGGACACTAATCCTCTACTACTAACTTACTCTGACATTGAATTGAAGACACCGCTTTAACTTTTTTTTTTTTTTTTCTGTTTTGAGTTTCTTTTTGGTTGTTCTTGGATTGCGTGGTCGTTTTATCTTACACATTTTGACCCGGTTTTCATGGAAAGGGTTAATTTCTAAATAGGGATGATTAGCTTTTTTCTTCTCAAAACCTAATCCTCTTTCGTGTGATGATTATTGAATTAAAGAAAAACAAGATTCTTAGTTCAAGTTACGTAAGAATAATGAATGTTACTCTGTAAAATTTTATTAACCGTTTTCATGGTTTTCAAGGGATTAACGGAGAAGATTATGCCCTCTCTTGTAAAAGGAGCTGAATGTGTCCCACCGCAAGAAACCTTATATTGTTTTGGAAAGAAAAGATCATTAAATGCTTTACTTGAATGATACTCTCTTCATGGAAGAAGAGAGAGATTTCAAAATCGTTTTAACACTTTACTACCTAAATGATATCTTCTTTCAGCTGGAAGATTTTAACTTTCTGTTAAGCCATTTGTTGGTCTTGTCATTGTCTTTGAACCCGAGTCTTGTGTGTTTTCCTCTTCCCCCAAAACCATAAACCTAAAAATTAGAAGATACCAAACAAATAATCATATCTTGATGAAAAAGAGGGTGAGGCATATGGTGAGAATGAAAAGAAAAGTTAGAAACTTTGATCACGTTTGAGAGTATATGAGTTCTTTTACCTCTCTTTATGATTGTAAAAGGATGAAAAAGAATGTGAAAGAAAACAAAAGCTTCAAACTGATGATCGGTCGAGTACAAGTTCTCGAGACCATTCGCTAGCATAAAAGGAGTCATCAACTATTTTGTTTAAGGTGATCATCTATCTCTTTAACAATTTAGTACACGATCAATAACTGGTAAACATAACACAAACACACTGTCAACAACGGAAAAAGAGCACACACACACACGTCCAAACGCAAAATTCAAAAAAAAAAAAAAAAAAAAAACAACTTAAGACACGCTCAATCACATAAAAATCAAATAACAAAACGCAAACACTACAAACAAAAACTTCACGCTCCACGAACTTGAACAAAATATCAACAAAAAACAATTTAATACACGCTCAATCACAAAAAAGAAAAAAAAAAAAAAAACCAAATAGCAAAACGCAAACACTACAAGCAAAAACTTGAACATAATATCACTTACTGTTGAAGCATCTATTTCCTTATGTGAATGATCATTTATCAGCAATCATACATTTTGTTAATATTTTTGGATTTGACTTTTGTATATTGTCACCTTTCGTTTGTGCTTCATGTACTGTCAAAGCGTAAAATCTAGCAGACTACAATTGAAGATGGCTTCATGTTATACAAGGTAACTGTCTTTTCAAGAAATGTTTAATTTTTAAGTAGTTAGTTTATTTTTAACTTGCATGAGTACGTTAAGCTTGCTGATCTCTATTGCACCAGAGAAGATATAGAGATTTTCTTCATAAAGAATGTCTACATTTATCAATAACTGCTACATCTCATGTGGCTATGTCTTTTGAATACTTGTTCTCTACCGAATCGTGCTTTGACATTTTGACTTTGTTGATCTTGATCTCATTGGTGGTGGCAAATACTCAGACGATGATGCTAGAAAAGTTATGGTTCAGATTCTTAGTGTAATGTAGTTGCTTACTTTCATCTACAAGGTGTGGTTCACTGTGACCTTAAACCAAGGTACTTTATAATAATTCATGATGATGTTTAGTTTCCATATTGTTCATTTGGCAAGGTCACACTTCACTTTCTAGATCCATCACATTATCACTAGTCTTTGTACACAATCGCATGACTTCCACTAACTATGGCAGAGTGATAATGACGGTATGTTTCTTTCTATTTTTTTGTTTTTCCTTTCACATAACTTTCTGTTCGGTACTAAGGATGAGTCTTCACCTCTGAAAGCTATTGATTTTTCTCTTTCTGATTATGTCAAGCCATGTTATAGATATGTTAAATAGTGACCAGAGATCTCTCCTATCAAACCCATCTCGATGTTAGAAGGAAAATAATTGACAGTGTTTTGAAAATTCTGCAGATGAGAGGTTGAATGATATTGTAGAAAGTGCTTATTACGTGGCCCCTGAAGTCTTACATCGTTCATGCGAAACAGAAGCTGACATGTGGAGTATTGGAGTGATAGCTTACATTCTTCTCTGTGGTAGTCGTCCCTTTTGGGCTCGAACCGAATCCAGCAACTTTGGAGCTGTTCTTAAGGCACAGCCTGCTTTTAAAGAAGCTCCTTGGCCGTCCATATCACCTGAAGCTGTAGATTTTGTGAAAGGATTGCTAAAACAAACACTACCGTAAAAGACTAACCGTGGCGCAGGCTTTGTGTAAGAATAATTATCTCATCTTGATTTCTGCAACTTCTTATACTAAGAGCATGGTCTTTTTTCATGGTTGCAGACTCTTGCCAAGACATTAATTGTACTGCAATTAGCTAATATGCGGGAGAAATTTACATTGTTTGGACCAAGCCAAGAATGGATATATCTCGATGCAGAATTACAAAACAGTGAGTTCTGTTTCCATGATTCACTCTACTTGTTCCCTTTTCATTCAAGATTTTTCCGTGATTCTTTATTTTAATTTTTTTTGCTATGTGGATCTCATGCGATCCTATATAAATTGTTGATGTTGGTTTATCTTGTGTTTAGGTGTTGGTATTATCAAATTTCAGCTTCAAACTCATCTAAAGTGTGTATGCTTTCTTTTCCTCTGTAATTGGCATTGTGTGCGTCTGTGTGTGTGTGTGTATGCAAGTGTGTTTTGATCAATGATCAATATCTCAAGTTCCTTGGCTCAATTTCACCTTGCAAAGATGTTTTGATTTGATCACACGGTTACATGCAAGTTTGTCGTTATTTTCCAAGCTAGAACTGTATGTGTAATAAGTGTTTGATTTCTTTGTAACCTTCAGGAGGACATAAAGCTTGCTGATTGACCGCTCTAGAAACACAAAAATTATAAGACATCTTCAAAAGGATACACAAAATAAATGTGCACAACACAGCGCATATATTCTAGACAAAGTTTGTGAGAAAAAAAAAAGTTTTAAAAAAATTAGAAAAAGGCAAAATTATAGCAGATTAGAGAAAAGTAAATAAGACATATATTAAAAGTAAATTTAAATCTCAAAGTAAGAAAGGAAAAAATTATAGTAGTAGATTTAAAAGTAAATAAGATATACAGAAAAAAAAATCAAAATGCAAATACAACCGGCGAAAGAAAAAAAAATTGAAAAGGAAAAATTATAAAACCGACTACTAATATATACAGTATGTCTATATATATTGATTAACCCCTTAGAACTTTTCTGTAACAACATTCACATCGAAGAAAAAAAGAGCGACGCATACAATTTTTCTCGATCACAATGTTTAGGTCAAAGTCAACTACAGAAGAAGCTATGAAGAACCAAAACGACTTAGCGTTGATCCTTTCGCAGCTTCTCTTCTCTACTAAAGCCAAACACTCTAACACCGTTTTCTCGCCGGCGTCGATCAACGCCGCGCTCACTTTGGCGGCTTCTGGTCCCGACGTAGTTACTTTATTCTATCATCCATTCGATTCTTCAGCCTCTCGTCCCGGCGGTTCTTCAGCCGCCACCAAGGAGATCCTCTCCTTCCTGAGGTCTTCTTCAATCGATGAGCTCAACTCCGTCTTCAGCAAGATCGTTTCGGTCGTCTTTACGGACCATAGCGCGAACGGAGGTCCAAAGATCTCGTCGGTCAATGGCGTTTGGATCGAACAATCGTTACCGATTGATGATTCATCGTTCAAGGATATTTTCGAGAAAACATTCAAGGCTAGTTTCGATCGCGTAGACTTTCGATCAAAGGTAATCTTAAATTTTCTCACTTTACACCTTTTTATTTCTATGATGTGATCCTTGACCTAACCCTAACCCTAACCCTAGACGAAGCTATAATAATCGATATCCTAATATAGTTATTTTCTTTTGTGATATAAAAAAACAGGCTGAAGAAGTGTGTGTGGAATTGAATTCGTGGGCATCAAGTCACACGAATGGTCTCATCAAAGATCTTCTTCCTCATGGATCCGTCACAGAAGAAACCGATGTCGTTTATGGAAATGCATTGTACTTCAAAGGACAATGGGAAAAACCATTCGACAAGTCGTATACGAGAGACAAAGAGTTTCATCTTCTGGATGGAACCTCAGTGTCTGTGCCATTCATGAGCAGCTACAAGAACCAATACATAAAGGCATATGATGGTTTCAAGGTCCTCAGGATACCTTACCGACAAAGCCATGGTGATACCAATCGAATTTCCCCTTATCGACAAGGTGGTGATGATACCAATCGCGGTTTCTCAATGTACTTTTATCTCCCGGACAAGAAGGATGGATTGGACCATCTTGTGAAGACAATGGCATCTACTTATGAATTCTTGGATGGTCACGTTCCAATATATCAAGCTTATGTTAATGAATTCAGAATCCCAAAGTTTAAGATCGCTGATGGATTAAGCGGTGGAGATTTGGGATTTAGTGCAATGCCCTTGTTCCATAAAGCTTGTATCGAGATCGATGAAGAAGGCGCTGAAGCTGCTGCTGCCACTTTTTGTTCGAGCGGGGGTGGGTGTGGGTTTATGCCTCCTCCGAGGATAGATTTTGTGGCAGATCATCCCTTCTTGTTCTTGATTAGAGAAGACACAACTGGAACTGTTTTGTTCGTTGGTCAGATCTTCCATCCTTCCCAAACATCTTCTTAGGCCTTTGGCAGGGCAGGATCATCCGGAATTTCGGTTTGGTTATATGACAAAAAAAAAACTGGAATTAGGTTTGGTTATAGGATGTTTTAGAAGTTTTTTCTTTTTTTCTATTTTATATTCTTTCTTCAGTTTTTATGCATAACTAATTTAGTTAGTATGTTGTGACCAATTTTGGTATGCAGTATTTTTTTATCTAGTGGCTGGACTTTTTTTAAATATAGAACCTTTTTATAAAAGGAGCGAGAAATCTCTTCCTATTTGTTAGATACATGAAATTATGTAAAAGAGTTTTGATATACCTCTTTTCTTAACTTTCGTAACTTGCTAGAGGACTCTAGAAGTAGCACCTTATACAAAGAGGGTTGTTCTTTCTTTGAAATGTAAGCTCATAACACACTTCGCATACTTTTCCAAGTCAAAAGTTACAGTGTAAAATTTTAGTATATTAAAATCCATTATATTTACCCAAAGAATCCTAGTTGGCTTTAAAATGTTTTCCGAAGAATATTCTTAATGCGGTGTTTAACGAAAGAGAATACGCAAGCCGCAAGGAATGAAGTTTTTACTTTCAGGCCTTTAGATACTTAGAGATGATTTGTCTGTATCGCAAGGCAAAGACATGAGACTGGATTTTAGGGAACGTATGCAATAATTACAACCATCAGTATCTAAAGAAGACAATAGTAATAAAGTAGAAACTGTCCAATAAAAACGAGGAAGATTCAACATCGAATTAACTAGATAATCAAGACCAAGAGCACTAAATGTGCAGGACAAAAGGGTTGCAGCATAATGTTCTTCTTATAACTTAAGTTTTAATTCAAGAAAATCAGAGATGCAAAACAGAAGTAAAGGTTTTTGAGAGTAAGACCTCTCTCCTTGTGGAGCCAACTCTCACCTTTGCTTTCTTGTCAGGCTTCTTTCAAGGCCTGCAATTTTCTATAACCCTTGTCGGTGCCAAAGATCCTGAAGTCACACCAAGAAACAAGTAAACGTCTTCAGTTTCGGAATATGTCAGTTCAAGCAATAAAACAGAGTGCAGAGATTTACCAGTCCATGTAGACAAAAGTTGATGAGTAGTTCCCAGACTTTGTGTAGAGTAACCGATGATGGTAGTCATGGAAGTCAGCACTGTTAGGAGAATTTGGTAAATTCATGTTAATGATCTGCTAGATTTAACGTGATTGCTCCTTCAAGGAAGTGTTAGGGTTTATATGTTTAATCTTACCCGCCGTACAGAGGAAGAAAATTCGAGGGGCTCCACGGGAAATGATAACCGCAATGTGCCTCGACCGTCTCAATAACTCTAAGCATCATCCACAGCCAGAGGGTGAGTAGGTGGGGACCGGTGAGAGCCGGACCAATGAAGGTAGCGAAACCCAGGAACAGAATCTCAGCTGGGTGAGCATATTCTGATGTCAAACCAAACGGTGTGGCGTATCTGTAAGTAAGAAAAATGTCCTATTAATTGCCAAAAAGGGGACCCTACACATTACGAAAAAAGGATGGTGAATACGGAAGCTTACTCATGATGCACACTGTGCACATTCTTGTACAGCCATTTCGTGTGCAAGATCCTGTGACCCCAATAGAATACAAAATCCTCAATGATGAAGTAGAACAAGATCTGAGCAGACACCACTTTCCTGCAGGATAATTCATTCACCAAAGGTGGTCTTATTATAAACCAGATCAAACGTAGCTCAGGTTCTTATCATGCAGCTCAAACATTGACATTTTATATGTTTTTCTTTATATATTGTCAATTGGAATAGTTTAACATCAGAACCCAATGGAAAAAAAAAAGCTTCAGCACAAAAGAACCTGATAATACCAGGACGGCAGAGGAAAGCTGCTCTGCATGCCCATGAATTTGAAGACGGAGTAAGATCCCATCATGAGGGGAAAGTTTACGCAGAAATGGTAAAACAACAGCCAAGCAATGCATTTTCCTTGTGCTTCAGGAGTGTTAGTTTTCGTCTGCATAGCACCAAGCAAGAGTTTAGATATAAAGTGTCTTGGATCAATCATAAGAGCAAGAAGAGCCTTGAATCATGAGAACAAGATTAGACAAACCTGAATTTTGTAGCTGCTTAGCAAACCAGTCCTCTCTAGGAAAATGAAAGGGAGTCCGGACAAGAAAAACACACTTTCATGGATGATGAAACTCCCAATGCATGACAGTTGAAAGTCGCTGTAATGTGTTATTAGATACTGCATCAACCACACAAAGAAAAGGCTCAGTGACTAACATAACATAAGCTAAAAAGAGCTCAGAAAGAGAATAAGTGTTCAAGAATCACTCTGAATGCAATTATATAAAATTGACACCAGTCTAGTCACAGTCACTAATGGCAGAAAAAAATGTTAACAAGACATTCAAGGAAGAACAATTGCTAATAATCAGCAAAGATAGTTACAAACGTACACATAAAGAATTTTCAATCTACATGAGCACTGTTAAGCTATGCCAAACGAAGACAAAATCTTCAAAATCAAAAACAGCAAGCATCTGATTAGCGACTTGGCCTACGATTACTAAACAAGGTAATCAGTTAAATCAAACAGGGGAAGCCGGAGAGACTAGACCTATTGTGCGTTCAGGTCCAACATCAATACCTAAATCAGCTCAAGTTCGAAGAAAAAACAAGCATAAGCTAAGATCACATTCGAAATCACTATCAATGTGGAAATACCATTGCCAAATCCAGATCTGAAATCACAAAGGCAATCGACACACGAAATCCAATCAAAGACACGGGGCCACAAAAATCCAATGCGGTGGACCACAACAAACAACAATATATCAAATCGAATACGGCAGATACTTGCGTAGGCGCACTTGAATCTTAATGCGGTAAAGGTGAATTCGGCAGAAACGGAGGGAAAGCACGATGAAATCGCCGGAGATACAAAACGGTAACGAAAATCATAGGATTCGGCTCCGATTCGCAAACAAAGGAGACGATACAATGTATAAGGAGATGAAGAAGGTACCTGCCAACCGGATTCGACGAGGGAATCCATGGATAGAGAGAGAGAAAACACGATGGATGATTTATGACGGAGATGAACAAAATCTAGCGCTGAGAAGTGAGTGAGAGAGAGAGAGAGAGAGAGAGAGAGAGAGAGATGGCACAAGCACCGTGTGACAAGAGGAATCTGTAATCTGGCGGAATTTGGTTGTTTCTACTTTCTTCTCTACATCACACGTGCACGCGAATATTTCAATTTTATCCTTAAATACACTGATATTAATTTTTTATCACTCAATTACACACATATATATATATATATATTTCTTTTTGCACCATGTGATTTTTATAAGTGACAATTAGCACCCCTAGTTAATCAGAAATCACAAAGCAGGTGATTATGGATTTCATGGTTCTTTAGTGATATAAGAATCTGTGAGCTGAAGCCTGAAGAATGTATGGTAGAGATTAAAAAAACTAGGACTCTAAAAAGTTTTAAACTTTGGGTGCTCATAATAAAGAGAGAGTACACATGAGAATCTAACAGTATTCAGAAAGTAAAAATAAAAACACATTTTAGACAAATAGATGTGAGAGATGCTAAAATCACAAGCAGAGACCTGACTTTTGTTCCAGCGTTCGAAACCGTCTCTGTGCTATATATGCTAAATGCTCTATTATCAGAATCATTAAGATCACAACAATTGTGCAGCTTCCTTCTCTATAATCCTCTCGCCAGTGTACACACCTGCAGCAAAAATATATCAAAAGTAATCAAAAGCAGAGCCACAATATGACATCCAGAATAAAGTTACCAATTCTCAGTAAAATGCTTATGAGCAACACAGCAAAGATAAAAGATGGAGACAAGAAAGCTCAATTCATTTAACAGCTGGCCTTTCAGTTCTAAAACTTTTCAAATAAACTACATAGAGATTAGTCATTTTCCCATTTCACTTTCTTTAACCAAGCTAATATGAACAACAAAAACAAACCAAGAGAGAGATACAGTGAACAAGCTAAATCTGAAGTAGGAAATATAGAACCAACACACATAAAGATGTGGTGCTACCATAAGGTCCATAACATGTAAAAAGAAAAAGTTATTTACCTTTTGGAGAATTGTACATTGTGAAAACATGGATAACTCTTGTCATAGGAATGCTGATTTCTTCTCAGACGGCTTTAGAATTTGGAACGAGCACATTAAGCTCTCGTCAATGCTCATCATTGCGCCAGCGTTATCAAATTCCCCGCAATAGTTGGGAGCTGAAAAAACAGTAACAAGCTGTCTCTCTGCAAAGAACTCATACCCATCTTCAACAACCTAAGGAACAAAGAGAGAATCAAAACACTTAAAGATTCAAGCTTTCAAAGTTTTCTAATATACACTCAAGGACAGAGATAAGAACCTGGTGAGCACGACATATAAGATCCATGTCGTTTTTCTGCAAGAACTCAGCAACAATGTCAGCTCCAAAAGTGAACGAAACGCCACGATCATTCATCCCCCAGCCTTTGATGTCTCCACTAGGATCCGACCACAGCAAATCACATACCAAACCCGAGTCCGGAATATCCATTGGCCGTGGGATATTCCTGATCTGGTCCAAACTTGTCAGCTCCGGTGAGATCCCACCGTGCATACACAGTATTCTGTCATCTATTAAGGCGGCTACAGGAAGACAGTTGAAGCAATCAGTGAATATTTTCCAGAGTCTGACGTTGAACCTGCGTTTGCACTCGTCATAGAACCCGTAAATACGGTTAATGGAGGCACATTCATGGTTTCCTCTAAGCAAGAAGAAGTTCTCAGGGTACTTGATCTTGTAAGCTAGGAGAAGGCATATTGTTTCCAAGCTTTGCTTGCCACGGTCGACGTAATCACCTAAGAACAAATAGTTTGCTTCCGGAGGGAAGCCTCCGTACTCAAAGAGCCTCAGTAGATCTGAATACTGCCCATGAATATCACCTGCAAAATCAAGAAACAACAACAACAGCAAAAAACCATGAAGCTCAGAAGATTTACATGATGAAGACCAACTATGCCGGCACAAATAGATCTTAAAACTGAAAACTTTCACTAAGTCAAGATTTTGCAGGAAACATTTCATGAGAAGGAATCAAAACACACAACTTAACAAGTCAACATTATAGTAAATATCAAACCTTATAAGAACAAGTCTCTCCTAATCTGAATTAGACTAGCATGATGATAAAATTCCCAATTAAAAACCCACAATTGAGCTAGTAAACATTATTCTAAAGGAACCAAACCTCATAAGAACTTGTCCAAACTCTTTTAAAAGATAGACCTTTTACTACTCGTTTCCTTGATTCTTTCGTTTAAGACTATCAATCGACCAAAACCATATATGACAACATGCACAGTATCAAAATTTTGAGTGCTCGAATATACAACCTAAAAAGCTAAAACCCACCAAGGTCACTCAAAGATTCTCTCTTTCTATAAGAACAACTGCGAGCTTAGCTTAATCAAACCTTTTTGCAGGAAACATTTCATGAAAAGCCATCTAAAACCCACAACATTATAATAAATATCAAACCTCACAAGAACATGTCTCTTCCTAAATTGAATTAGGCTAGCATGATGATAAAATTCACAATTAAAACCTACAGTTGAGCTGGTAAACACTATTCTAAATGAACCTAACCTAATAAGAACTTGTCCAAACTTTTTTTAAAAAATCATCTTTTACTACTCATTTCATTGATCCTTGCGTTCAATACTATTAATCGACCAAAACCAAATCTAACCGCATGCAAAGTATTATATTTTGGGTGCTCGAATTTACAACCTAAGAACCCACCAAGGTCACTCAAAGATTCTCTCTTTTCGAGATGAGCATAGTACTACTTTACAAATCTAAGGAAATTGAAACAAAAAAACCCCAATTGTCACTTCATTTTAAACAGAGAGAGCAAAAATCTGACCGCAGATCTTGATGGGAGCTTCCAATTCGAGAAGATTTGGTTGTTGGAGAAAGATTTCTTTGGAGACAGCACAGAGCTGACGGATTTCACCTTCGCTAAGATGAACTTGTTTTCCCGATCCGGGCCTCGTGTTCCGAAACTCCACCAACCGGCGGATTATATCGTCCAGAACCGCCGGGTCCATCGCTCGCTTCTGCTCCTGCTCTTGCGCCGCCTTCTCCGCCATCTCCAATCAAAGGGAACGGAGATTTTCAAGCGTGAAGCTCTCTGCCTGAAGGCGTTCGAGCCGCGAGAGAGGACGAGACCGAGACGACCGGTGCTCTCTGAAATGAGTCAGATGAGATTAGTCAGTTTGATTTGATTGATTGGTCCATTTAATTTAATCTTTATTATTACAAGAATGGGTGGCTTTTTGAATCGACCTAATGGGCCTTTGCATACGTTTTATTGGGCCTAATATTTGGACTATACTCTATATGATTCAGTCAGTTAGTTATGCATGTTTCCAACAGCTCAAGTTTTCTAGGCAAAATGTTTTGGGTCATTATGCTGTATGATGATGAATGTGTGACATAAGTAAAAACTTTTGGGTCTTCGATATTTTTTTAGTTTATCGGTTTTGACTAAATCATTTTTTAACTAGGTCTTTTATCCTTGTTTAGCGGGTCTATATTAATAGTTTGATAAAATATTTTTTATTTATAATTTTTTGTTGTTAGTAGCAGCATGGTGATTGTTAAATCAATGTTACTTAATTTTGGAGATGTGTACGTGGACAAATGGACAAATAAGATCAGCTTTCATAATTCTATATGGACGTTCTTAAAGGCATGTAGCCTCAACTTTTATATAATATAGATACAGAAATAATTAAACTGTTGGAGCTGGATTTCACCCATAAAACATGGTACATAAAGTCTATCTTTTAAATCTGAGGATCAAAATAAGTCCATGGATCCAGTAAAATGATCCCAAATCTACCAAATATCCTTGTTCAAGTCCAGTAATATATTATCTGAACTACTTGTAAAGACAAGGCCGAACTCTAACTCGACGAAATCAAGTCATCAAGCTGGGCTAGATAAGTCAAAGCAAGAAACACGCATAATTAATCAGATCCACAAATAGCAAGATCCGGCAGTTACAAGTGGGCGAGATATGCGGAGATTGTTAAGACTGATTTCAATACATATAAAAAGAAGATGATTTCAGTCTTAGATATAAGATATAGATCTCACTTTCCAAAACTTCTTTCAATTTTACAAGAGGACACATTCCTTTATTTTTTACTTAGTGAAATTCATTTTTTTGTCTTCTTCATACATATTTTGTAATTATTTCATTTGATTAATACAAGTTCATTTCTTCAAATACTCGTGTATACCTTGTTCGACTTATAAGAGGATCTAATTTTTAATTCCACTATAGTTTATCCCCTATAAAATGCTTACAAATTTTGCATGTGAATTTTTGAACCCACAAATATATTCTTAAAAAGATTATAATATTTTCTAAAGTTTTATCCTAAAATTGGAGATAAGTTCTAAAAAAAATTAAATTTAAATGAAAACAAAAAATTATATACTTATATTTTAATATATTATCATATATCATATATTTGTGTAAGATTTGTTTAAGGAAATTAATAATTTATATTATTAATAGGACTATATATTTACTTAAATGATTATCTTATTCTCATATGATTTGTGCTATATTTTATGTTGATCACATTTGGAAAAAAAAATATTATAATCGAATTTATTAGTTTATAAAGTATTATAGAATTTCCAACGTATATAAGATAGTTAATAATTTCGTGCCCAAGTTGAAATTCTTCTCAAGAGTCTGTGAAGTGTCAAATATTTTCTCTTTTTTTCGGTGAAGAGGGTTTCATGTGTCAAATCTCTTCAAATTATTTAGTTATTTACAATAGTTAATCATGACTCATGATTGAAACCATAATGAAAGTTTCGTACCCTTACTATCTCTAATAAGATAATGTGGTGGCCATGATCGAAATGATGTCTTATTTAAAGGGATTTTAAACAACCATCCAACTAGTCTATTTTGGGTTATGTATTTTACTCTTAGAGATTTGTTATTGGGTTCCTTTTTTAAAAGGAATCATACTAGTTAGGTTGGACACTACTTATATATTAGACAATTTTCTGTCTAATCTTTCAATGTAGGACTTAGATTGATATCCAACATTCTCCCGTTCAAGTCAAGGACCACATACTCTCGTGGTTCCTCCACCTTCTCGTGGCCTTTTTAGCGAAATTTGGCTCCCTTCTTGTGCTGTCGCAACTACTCTAAGGAACTCGTTACAAGAATCCGGGTATCCCTAATCGCTAGGTCAACTTGAGAGCTTTCTTTCCACATCTTGTGTAATGCTAACACTCACATGTCCACGTTCTTTGGATCTAGGCTCTGATATCAATTAAACGGCTTTTAAAACCCGTGTCCAACTATCCAACTAGTATAATATTATCCGTTTGGGTTTATGTATCTTGACTCTTACAGATTTGCTATTAGATTCCTTCCCAAAAGGCATCATACTAGTTAAACTGAACATTATTTAAATATTAAACACTTCTCTATCTAATCTTACAATGTGGAATTGGATTGATATCCAAAATAATATTGAAACTAGTAGAGTACCCGCACATTTGTGCGGTGTGACGTTGTTTTTATGTAAAAATTTAAACCCTAAATCCGAACCCGACCAAAAAAACTCTAATAAAAAAACTGAAAATCCAAACTTTTTTGATATGTCTAAACCCGAAAAACCGAAATCAAAAAAATCCCGAAAACCCTGAACTGAACAAAAAAAATTTGGAAACTTTTTCACCTGGAACCCGACCCAAATACCCTAATCAAAATTTTAAAATATTCAAACTTTTTTATATATCTAAACCCGAAAACCCGAAATCCAAAAAATCCGGAAAACCCTAAACTGAAAAAAAAAACTCGAACCCAACCCGAACAGAAATTTTCAAAGAAACCGAACAATTTCTATATCTCTATATCTCTGTAAAATTAGGTCTCAGATTTTCACCCAAACCCGAACTTGTTTATAAAAACCAGAAAATCCAAAACTGGAGCGGAAGTTTTCTTTTTATTTGGTATTATCGTTAGATTATGTTAAGTTTTCTTTTTTGCAGATTTTTAAGAACTGGAAAACGGAAGTTTTCTAAACCATCGGTTTGTTTTAAGTTATTATTCTTGTATCCAAACAATTTTTTCCATTTATTCTTCTATTCAAATAGTTTTTCCTCTTATTCTTGTATCCAAACATTACAATGTACTAAATTGACCCTAATTAAATCTGTTGCCAAACATTTTCTCTTCATAATTAGATTGGTTTTTTGGTCATAAATTTTTCATGTACTTCTCAATTAATAATATAAAGATTACCAACTTTGTTGTATGCGACATCATAATATTATTTAAAAATACTATAAAATGAAATCACCATGCATCATGATGCATATATGCAATATCATTGTTTTGTTTTGTCAAAAGTCACCAAATACTTGCTAACTATGTATTTTTATATAATATTCCACATGGACAATTCCATCAGCTAACCTAATATATATATAAAGTTCATGTTCCTCCTTTTGATAGTTTCTAAATTCTCCATTTTGCCACATCAGCACTTTTTAATTTATTATATTTTTTCTTTTTAATATTTTAATTTCATAATAATTAGCATTCATTACTATAATAAGTTTAACAAGAATATGAAAAGTCACTTTAAAAAAAGGAGAAAGACTATGTATAAATCTAGAAAAACTATTATTTAGTAAATTTATTTTTGTTAGATTATATAATTTACATTGATGTCAAGATGTTATATAAAGAACATGATTTTTTTAACTATTTTGGGATGAAATGAGACGAGACCGGACAAGATGAGACGAAAAAAACATAACAAGAGAAATGGGATAAGACTGGACGAGACGAGACAGACAAATTAGACATGACGAGATGAAAAAACAGAATGAGACGGGATTGGACGGGACGGGATGAAAGGGACATAATGGGACGAGAAGGGACGGGACAGTAATTTCACCTACCCCTAATTATATTTAGGGACCGGACAGAGACAAGACAAAACGGAAAAAAAAATAACAGGATATGATGGGACTCGATAGGGCGGACATGACGGAACGGGACGGGAAAGAACGGGACAAGATGAAAAGGAATGAAATGGGACGGGATGGGACTATACGGGAATTTTGTCTATCCTTAGTTATATTTAGGGAACGGGACGAGAAGAAACGGAAGGAACATGATGGGACATAACAAAATGGAAAGGAACATAATGGGATAGGACGGGACGGGACAGACAAGATGGATGAGACGAGAAAGAACGGACATGATGAAAATGAACGAAATGGGATACAATGGGACAAGACAGTACGTTAATTTTGCCTAATCCTAATTATTTTTAATTAATATGTGTAATATTTTTGAAACAATAATAAACAATAGAAATAAACTAAATTTGCGGAAAAACAATAAAATTAACACAATAATATAAATTCCCGCGCGAAGCGGATCACCTCCTAATATATTATATATAACCAACCAAGAATCGTTAATTTTTAAAGCGGAATAGCAAGTCTACATATAGAATCAAATGTATTATATTTGCTGTGATGGCATGACGCTAAATGTGGGTACTTTTTTGCTTTGGGTATGAGCACGTACTTGTTTAAGGGGGGTGTATTGAAAAAGGAATTTTAAAGATTTTAGGTGATTTTGAATGATTTTGTATATTAGGTGGTTTTAAGAGATTTTAAGAGGTTTTAAAAATATTTTGTGAGATTTAGGGAGATTTAAGAAAATGTCTTATGAGATTTTGGGAGGATTCTCTTGGGATTAGCTAAGTTTTGAGTGATTTTTCATTAAAACTAGGGGATTACCCACGCCTAATGCGTGGGATTGAGTTAACTTAAATATTTTTCATATTTAAAATAAATTACTATTGAATGGATATGTTATTTTTTAGTATTATTTTTAGATTGATATCTATTTTGTTTCTTTATCAATTCATATAAATATTTTTAATATAATAATAAGCATATTTTTCGATTACTAATATTTTAATTTTTGTTTTGTTTTGGAATAATGGATAGATAATTGGTTATTTATTTATGTGAATTATTATATATAATTCATTTGAAGATGAGATGCAGCACGCTTTGTTAAGAATGGTTAAAGGTAACAAATTTACATTCTCCGGTGATTTATTTTGCAAATATGTATCTTTCTCAACAACAGTTAGGAGTTGCATGATGATCGAGTTAATGTAACTTGTCATCCACATTCTCTCGTTCTCTATGTGTGATCTTCTCAATTGTATTTGGTAAAAAACCTTCACGCATCATTGAATCTATTCAATTTATGAATGGCAATGGCAGACACTTATGGACTTGTCTTTCTAAGAAACTGATTTTGTTTCTTTTGTAGGTCACTGATTTCGGCACCTCGAGACTTTGGGATGTTACGTTCAGCAAAGGGCATAAAATTGAAATTGAAGATCTTAAAATATGAAGAGTATGTTGTTATTGCGTTTTTGTGTCTTTAACACATAATAAAGCCAATGACCTAGAAAAAATGTAAGGTGAATTTGTTCATTGTTTTCTCCAAAACCAAGCTTTTCAACGTTAAGAGCTTAACCCCACAAATAGAAAAATAAATTCAAAGCTCCAACAATTTTAACAGGAAGACCCATTTTGTTTCTGATGATTATAACTAAAAAAAGGAACTGGAGTAACTCTGTTGGGTTTGCATTATGACCAAGAGGTCCAAGACTCGGTAGCAGGGAGCGGCGGAAGCAACGCAGCTTTTCTTCCTGAACCGAACGGCCAACCTTGGCAATGACACAACTCTTGAATCATCGATCATTTTCTAATATCGTTCACGTAGTACATCTTCCATTGATCTTCAACTCTTCACCTTTGAAGCTTGAACACCTCGAGAACTTGGTTTTCGCAGTCATATTCTCAGATCACTTTGTTTCCAAAAAAAATGCTTCCCATTGAAGAAAATTTGATACCTCTTCCTTTCCGGTGTTGCATTCCTTTGTGGATCGGTTAGCTAGTCTCTCCTCCATGCTTCTTCTTGATAGTTTATTTTTAACACTTAATTTCATTAAATGACTACATAAATTTTGACAAAAAGACACCATTAGGCATCGAACAAATAGAAGAAGGGTAGAAAAAAACCACATATCATGTGAAAATTTATGAAACCAGAAGAACTAATTTCAGGGGAGACCAACTTCGAGATAACAAACAGTGGTCCGAAAATTCCAATATCTAACCGAGATCCAAGGAGAGAATATATTTCTAAATAGATAGAATTTCATTTTGAATGTACGACATCTCAAAACCTTTAATAAAACGAAAACTTTCATTAACGTCTAATAATTTAAAAGACGAACATGTATCATTTCATTAAAGACGACAATATATCTTTTTATTTTGAATGTACACATGTTTACATTAGGCTTAATGTGGAAAAGGTGAGCCGCCACCTAGCTCCGCCGTCGCAGGTCGCCGAAGATTAGATCATCTTCATTTTGGCTGAAAGCGGAATTCAACCCAGCTTTATCCGGATTCCACTCTCCAACTCCATTTGCAGATCCCGCCATGTATTTATGGCAGGAAATCCTCAATCCATCAGATTTATGACGTGCATAAAGACCAGATTATTTACCCAAGCACCTTCATTCGGAACTCCAGATCTGATTATCTTGTTCTACACCTACCAACGAATTCCAATCTCCACGACTTCCAACCAAAAAGACAAACTTCATCCAGTGACACACAGAAAACCGATCAGTCGCTTTAACATATTACCAAGAATGGTGAAACATTTACATTGAGAAGTCCTTTATATATAGAAGTGAGGTGTAGCTTCTCTGTTTAGGTTAAACCATTAATTCTACAAAAGCGAATTAAGGAATGCTGAGAAGCTTAGGGAAGAAGCTTTTTTATTTTTTTGGTTAATAAAATAACTTTGCACGTTTTCAATATTCGATTAGTATAACTTTGGTAATAATGTTAAATATGGATTACTAACTTTAGGAAGTTCAAGAAAACTTGATTATGCAAATAATATGTATGGAAAGCTTAAAGAACTTGAAGAAGAAGCTTTTCAGTTTATGGAAATGGAATAATTTACAATAAAAAAATAACTCGGATTGGGCAAGGCCGAAGAAAAGACTTTAAAATATCAAAGCCCAATATTGAAGCCCAACGTTTTATAAATAGAAATTGCAGAAGATCCGAGTGATCCGCGCGATATGTAAACGGGTAAAGAAGATCCGCCTGTTTTTCTGTTTTAATATATTGTAGGATTTAAATAAATAAAAAATGAGTCCAAAAAAGGAGAGCTTGCCACATCAGCAAAAATACATGGTCTTTAATATATTGTAGGATAAAAAGCCACAAACACCTTCCCAAAATTCTCGAGAAACAAAGAGCCGATCACCATAGTTCATAAACTCGACCATGAGCTTAGAAACCATGAGCCGATCACCATAGTTCATTACTCTTTTTCTAGTATAACCCTTTAACAAAAAATAGTCTTTTCTAGTAATTTGGTATAGGCTTACTCGATCGAGTCTTTTTCTAACAGTTTGGTAGTACCGCGTATGAGGGGTGGATCTAGAATTTTTTTAATAGGGGTCAAACAAATATACTAAAATATATAATTCATAAATTGCAAAATGAAAAAAATTATTGGTCTACAAAACCATTTTACTTTTATTTTAGAGGGAAATAAATTAAAAGTTACAATAAAATTTGTTATTGTGCCTTTTGTTTTACATTTTACAAGGATATAACGTAAACCCAATTAATTTTCATGATCTTTTTACTTCAAACTTTAGATAAATAATTTACAGGGTTCAATAATTACTTTTAAACAGGGTCATTAAATTTTTGACTATAAAAATAACAAGAAAAACAAAAAATTATTGGGGTCAGCTGACTCCCCTTTGCCCTTACTGTCTCCGCCCCTGCCGCGTATCGAGTCTTTTTCTAATACCGTCTCTGATTGATGTCATGCATTCCTTAATTTAATCATGCCATGACACTAATGGCATGCATGACGTTATGTTGGTAATACATCTGACGTTTAATATTTACACTACTGAATACTGATATATGTTGTACTATAAAAGTCATGCACGTGCATTGTTATGAGTGACTTTGGTTTCTATGGCAGTATATATGCAATTTATGCGTAGACATACATCAAACTAACAAGTAACAAACGTAATCTTCACATATGCACCCGAAAAAAAAAAATAAAAAAAAAATACACTAACAAACTTGAATGATATATGGTTTTATGGTTTATGTATTGAAGACATTCGTCAACAACGTGTTTGGTTCCATTTTATTTTTATTTTAACCTAAAGTTATAAGTTCTCCAGTTTTTATCTTAAAAATTGGAAGTTACTTTGAAAAACTAGTTTCCCTAAGTTTTAGGAAATCTACTTATTAAATATCTTGATTGGAGAATAAAGTGAACCAGAAACTATTTGAAACACCAAATCCAAAAGTCGAAGCCAAAATAAAAATCTTAAAACTAAACTAAAAAAAAATTAACTAAGCAAACCATTCATGGCCATAGTGAAACCTTTAACCAAAAAAAAAAAAAAAAAAAAAAAAAAAGTTGACCATAGTGAAACCAAACAATGCTACCAAAAAATATAAAAATAAACACTATATATGTACGCTTCATGTCTCTAATAATGATCAGTTTCATAATCTTCAAAGGCAAAGAGAAGAAGAGGATGGAGAAGACATCAGTCGAGATGGCCTCTCACTCTCAGGTCTCTTTTCTCTTCTTTACTGCAAATCAACGACAATCAATTACTCTCTCTCTTTCTCTGAATATATTTTTGATCACAGATTTTGGTGGAAGAGAAATCGAGTGTTAGAATCTTGACACTAAACAAGCCAAAGCAGCTGAATGCTCTAAACTTCGACATGGTATTACATATTTTCCCTTGTTGTTTCTTCCTCCCTTTCCTGCACTAGTGTTACATATAAATTAGCTTGAATCAATGTTTTCTAGATCTCTCAGTTGCTGCAACTGTTTCTTGCATACGAGGAGGACCCTAGTGTGAATCTTGTCATCCTTAAGGTAATTAAATTCATTTATATTAATCTCTTCCGTTTCCACAACAGAAAAATAACTTTGCCACAGGGCCAGGGAAGAGCCTTTTGTGCTGGTGGCGATTTTCCACCTGTTGTTCGCGACATCGTACGAGGTATATAATTATCACCTTAGCATCTTTTTTTTCTTTTTTTTTTCTAGTTTCAGCTTCTAACACACTATTTCTCTACCTTTCTTGAACTAGGAAAATGGAGACTCGGTGCCGATTTCTTTTTTGAACAATACACGCTCAACTATGTTATGGCCACGCATAGCAAACCTCAGGTCTCATCATACTGCCCTTTTACTCAAAGTAGGATATTCAGGATCCATCCGGTCCAAAATAGGATATTAGAGTTTCTTGATCCGGATATTTGATTTAAAAAGCTAAATACTTGGATACAGACCGCATCTGTTTTCGTATGTCAATATATTTTTTTTCTCTTCAAAACACATGTATAAGATTTTTATTTAGTATATAGTAGTAATAGATTAATGCTTCGAAATATCACCAAAATCAACTGTTAAAAGTTTAGAGTATTTTTTAGCATGCCTATAATAAATGTTTCAAAAACTGTACCTATAATTAAGCTCATTCATTCGTTTCCATACTGTTTTGAACATGTAGATTTCAATTCTGAATGGTATTGTTATGGGAGGCGGAGCTGGTGTCTCCGTACATGGTCGTTATCGTGTTGCTACCGAAAACACGGTATTTCATTTCTTGAATGTATCCACATGCAGTTCAGCAGTTGACAAATAGATCGCTCTGAAATATGCTCAAAGCATTTATTCTGAATTATTTTTCCAAGGTTTTTGCCATGCCTGAGACAGCTTTGGGGCTCTTTCCAGATGTAGGCGCTTCCTACTTCTTGTCAAGACTCCCTGGTTTTTTTGGTAACAGAAGTCAATCTTTCTTTCTTTTTGTTTTTCCTTCAAAAGTCAAAACCCACAAAAAGTTTGAGCCTATCAATATTTGTCCTCTCATCTTGTTCAGGAGAGTATGTTGGCCTCACCGGAGCTCGGTTAGATGGTGCCGAGATGCTTGCTTGTGGTCTTGCAACTCATTTTGTGCCTTCAACGGTATATATAAAACTTCCTTTTCATATATTTTCTATACATTTAATTAAAAATATTAGTTGGTTGATGAATTTCGTACTATATATTAAAATATAGATACTATTGTTAAGTCCCATATTTTATTGACAAGGACTTTTACTTATGGAGCTTACTCCTTGTCACAGAGGTTGGCTGCTTTAGAAGAAGATCTTTGCAGTGTTGGTTCAGCCGATCCTAAATTTGTCTCAACAATTCTCGATGCATACACTCAGAAACCGCACCTAATACAAAAGAGTGCTTACCACAGGCAAGTGGACATGTTTTACTTGTACATGTGTTTGCCGAATATCTTTTGTCATGCCAACATCGCGAGCATGCACTCTAGATAATGTGCTAAAACATCCTCTGCTATCAATCATTATTACGTTATACATGTTTTTAAATAAAAAATGAACCTTGTATTGGTGTCAGCCTTTAATCGTTCTTTACATAATCTATTTCTCAGTTGAATTTCTATGAAACTTTTGTGTCAGCTGTTTATCATTTGTTCTTTTTTTTTACGTAGGTTAGAAGTTATTGATAGGTGCTTCTCAAGGAGAACAATCGAAGATATTATATTCTCACTTGTAAGATTTTCATTAATTTTTTTTTAACTAAAAAGACGTTCATTTAATATATTAAGATATGTTGACTTGTGATCTTGAGTTGACTAAGTACACCTTTGAGAATGCACTCAACCATCATCTATATGTGTTGGTTAGGAGAGAGAAGCCACTCAACCAGATGACTGGATCTCAACTACCATTGGAGCATTGAAGAAGGCTTCACCAGCAAGCCTTAAAATCTGTCTTAGATCGGTTAGTTCTCATAATGCATCACATGCAAACGATGGGAAAAGAGCTGACTTTGTATATTACTTTCAGATACGAGAAGGACGATACCAAGGAGTGGGGCAGTGTCTTATCCGTGAGTATAGAATGGTGTGTCATGTGATGAAAGGAGACATAAGCAAAGATTTAGTAGAGGTTTTGTTGACTTTCCCACATTGTTGTATCTTCCTCTTAGAACAGTCTTTGTTGTAGACATATAATTACAAAAAAAGCTTCTCTTACTTATGTAGGGGTGCAGGGCCATAATAATAGACAAAGATAGGAACCCAAAGGTTTAACAAATCTCTTCATTTAGTGGTTTGTGGTTATGTCATACTATGTTAATTTGATGCCGTATATTGAAATTACAGTGGAAGCCATGTCGACTGGAGGAGATGAAGGATGGTATGGTAGAGAAGTACTTCAAGAAAGTGGAGGAAGAGGAGGGATGGGAAGATCTAAAGCTTCCAACAAGAAAGAATTTGCCTGCTTTTGCGATCTCAAAGCTGTGAAGTGAAGAAGGTGATGGAGCTGATGCGATCATTTATCTGTTGGTGCTTGTCTGGTTGCTAGTCATGCTTAATTGCTTATGATGCGCACATAGAGGATCTAAACTACTTATTTTTGCTTTCTACTAGTCAATCATTTCTCTACTTTTTCTCAAAAGGTATTTTAGTTATTGTTCAATAATAAGAGAAGTGGTTTTCCTTATGTTTATAGACCTATCTCTCCAGTTCCCCTTGATTGCAAGAATTACGATTCCAACTTTCTTTTCTTGCGTTGTATCATGTTTCCTCTAGAATCGTGAAAGAAAAATATAGAAAGTCTTAATTTTACCATTTTATCTTACGTTTTTATTAGGATAGTCTCGGTGGATTCAAAGCTTTCATTTCGCTTTTGATCCGTACCATTTGTGGTATCAAAAACATGTATCAAAACCATTAGAAACAATAAAAGAAATCTTATACTTATCTTCTTTCATATTTTAGTAGACTAATATCCACACATATGCACCGGTTTTTTTGTATATATATATATATATTATAAGGGCCCCAATATTATTTATATTATTTTAAATCGATTACATTGTTGTTTATACAAGACGATTTTTTGGTGTTTCTTTTATGAATTATGTTTGGTATTTTTCCTTTTTGTAATTATTAAGTTGTATCAAGATCTATACACAAGTGTAATAACACAAGTATTTCAAACTATTTTGTTGAAATCTTTCTTTCTCTTTAATTTTTTTTATGTCAAAAACTTTTGTTCCTACAACAGTTATGGAATCCAAACCGGTAAAACACATTTACATTCTTTTAAAAAAATTACTCAAGTAATAGTTAGTCACATATATTTTTCATACTTTTTTCTATTTTTTTCACTTGATTTAACATACTATCACAAATTATTATAAATGTTACAATGAAGATTCCGCAACAAACAATTCGGTCTTCTGGTGTACCTTGACCGCCAGACTGTAGCCTCCTACAAGCATATATTCAATAATCTGTATAATTGACAATAAATTGCATTCTCTGGGATTTTGAACCACATATCTCTTGGTGTATAAGCACTAATGAAAACACATTTAATGAGGATGCCCTTATTCTTCAATAAGAGATCAAAACAACAAGAATGCACTTTCGTTTTAGGAGAAAAAAACATATGCCTTTATTCATTAGTACTATATTTTTTCTGACATATATAGAACACAAACAAAAAGGAAGACTACTTGTGGAAATAGGAAATGAGATAGTGCTCTTTAAAACTAGGAGGACCACTTTCTCTTATTTGCATAAACAAGTTACTAAAATTTGGTCTTTAATTGAGAATCGTGTTTAGGAGTTCTTGTTATAAAGACGCACACACATGTCTAGGCTAAAGCATGATGCTTATAGGTGAAACCATTGACACTGAGACCTCCATCAACACAAATGGTCTGACCAGTAATATATGAAGCTGCAGGTAGGCACAAGAAGACCACTAGTGATGCAACCTCGTTTGGTTGTCCAGCACGCCCAAGTGGAGTTATACCAAACAAACTCTTCTTGTAACCGGCGTCTCCGAGAAGCTGAATATACACAAGATTTTAGAACACAAGAATGAAAAATATTGCATAATTATATTAATTCCGAAAAAAAAAAGAAGCTGGAGGTGTCATTGGTTACAGGTTCAGCCATCTCAGTTTGAACAAAACTAGGAGCAACAGAGTTAGCTCTTATGCCGTCTCTTGCCCATTCGCACGCCAAATTTTTTGCTAGATGATTCATAGCTCCTACGCATTCACACAAAGAAAAAAGAATGACTAAAAAAAGATAGACATGAATGAATGATATCAGGACAAAAGTTGATCATTGGAACTTGCTTTTGGAGAAAGATATATTATATATGATCCATCAAGATACTTGAATAGGTTTAGATTAGTCTTGTTTGTGTATCTATACAAATAAATATCTCTCTTTAATTAGTATGTTACTGAATATTTTGACACTGGGATCCTATATTTTTGAAACAACAAATTGTTTGCGCATATGAATTAAGAAGAGATGCTATGTGTCAGTCTAATAAACTTGTTAACTCAACTTAGTATTAAACATTATTTGAAAATTATACACGTAAATGCAAATTCTCCTAATCAAATATATAGTTTGTATTTACATAATGAAACATAAATGAACGGTATGAACCTTAATTCTGGTGCGCCTAGTATATGTGAAAAGCTCTCTATTGATTAGTTAGTCAATGTACCTTTAGTTAAACCATAGATGGATCCACAGTCCATTGATACAACCCCGCCAACAGAGGAAATAAAGACGATGTTTCCAAATCCAGAAGCCTTTAGGAGAGGATGTGAAAGCTGGCTAAGATGGTAAGCAGATTCAATGTTTGTTGAAATATGGAACGAGAAATCGTCTGCCCCATATTCTATTGTTGGCCTTATGCGACATCCCCCAACGTTATTCACCTATGTTCAAAAAACAAAGAAAAGATTAACAAAAATCCTACAATTATGTGTATATATATACGTTAATATTTAATTGGTGTTTAGATTAAAAATAACATACTAGAATGTTGAGCTTTCCATCGAACATTGTTGAGACGTTTTGCATAAGTGTTTCTCTCTCGGTACGAGAGGATACATCACAGATCGAACCACTCACTTGAAACCCTTTCTTTTCCCATTCGATTAGACTTTGATTGAGCAGTGTTTCAGATATGTCGCATACATGAATTCTAGCTCCAAAATTGGCTAGCTCCTCTACTATGGCATGCCTAAAACATTCCACAACGAAAAAAAAAAAAAACAATTAGCAACATCTTAGGGGGGAAAAGAAAAGCACAACAAAATTGAGTGAAAAATATGATATCGCAAGAGAATACTAGATTGGTTGTTCAAAACAAAAAAGGTTGTTGAAAAAAAACTAACCCGATTCCGCTGGCTCCACCAGTTACAAGAGCAGTCATACTTTGAAGATTCCATCTTTTATCCATGTTGTGTTTGCCTATGAGTTGCAATGTGCCACATGGATTATATAGAGGCGAACTAGAGACCAACCATACGTAGCTAATGACGTTTCAGGTAATGGAATTAGCAAATGAAAACATTTTTGGAGATAAATTAGCTTTTTTTTTTTTTTTTTTTTTTGAACATGGAGATAAATTAGCTAAATAAAACCAAGTAGTTATAGCAAAGGACCTAGACAAAGCTTGGAGGTCAGAAGATCGAGTTGTGCTTCGGATAGAACCAATATTACATGATGTTGTTCCGGGCCTATGGGGATGTACGAGCTTCTTTCCAGAATCTCTTAGTAATTCAAAAAAAAAAAAAAAGCTAAATAAATTAAGTAAGGAAAAATACAAAATAAATATTTTGATTTTTGCCATCATTCAAATACTATGAAACGAGTCAAAAAAATTCCATAATATGTTGGTTTGCATCTGAATTTTGAATTTGGAAATAAATGTTTTAATAAACCCGAAATCATGAACTCTAATTTCTATTTATTTATTTCGTGGATTAGGTCTACGTCTTCATAACAAAATAACATTATGAACAACAAAATCACATGTCATGTATCGTTTAAACAAAGAGTAATTAAGTAACTATGCCTATCCAAAAATAACCAACAAATTGCTTGCCTCCATTGAATTTTCAAAATTACTGAAATCGTCATCTAGCAAAATAAATTTTAGATTTTATAACTTGTTGTCTCACACAGCTTTCATCTTCTGTTAGTATTTATTATTATTATTATTATTTACAGGAGGTTCCAGCCAAAACATGTAATCCTCGAGGCCGGAAACCATAACATATACTGTAATATTAGTATTCTCAGTTTATTTATTAATTTTGTCATATTTTTTAAGACCGAACTAGAAAGTCTAGAATCAAATATCGTATATCTGCTGTGATGATGCTAACTGGTAACTGCTAAGTCTGGATTCTTTATTGCTTTGGGTGTGAACACGCGTTTACATTTTTTTCTATGTAGTTTGGTTGTAGATGCTAACTCGATCGAGTCTTTTTCTAATACTCTGGTTGATGTCACGCATCTGACTTTTATATTTATAGTAAGTACTGATATATCTCGTCCGAAAATAAGAAGAAAGTGTACTGATATAAATATAAATCATTCTCCGCAAATTGGTTGCCTTTGATTTTCTATTTGCCATTTATAAGTAGGCATGCATCAAATTAACAAAAGGTGAATGATTTTGATACAAGACTATGGTTAGGGTATTTAGTTAAAGAGTGTCAGGTGTTTTCTTTTATGAATTACGTTTGTAATTTTTTATTATTCAGTTGTGATTAATAAGGAACGAACTTCTAAGAATTAACCTTAATGTTCAAGAGAGCCTAAATTAAATCTTCTATCTATCTCTTATTGTGAACAAAGGTTCATATCAAATTTATGGTTTTATTTTTTTATGTATTGAAGATACAAGTTTTTTGATCGAGTCTTTTTCTAATACTGTCAACATAATTAATGGAGTCAATTAAAAATATTGTTTACTTTTTTGTTTCTTTTCTTTTCTCCATAATATTTTTTGAAGATACCATCCATGATTCATGTTAACGATTTTTCAGTCAAATTTTTTTTTGATAAAACATACATTCTCAGAAACTCTGTTTTCACAAATCATGATCGCCGCCATAAAGGAAAAACATAACGTAATCGAGATCGAATGCCACCAAAAACTTGATAATTAACAAAAACTAAAAAGATAATTTAGTATCAAGTTGATTCCATTGTTGCACCAAAAAAAAGTTGATTCCATTTTTGAGGGATCATTCAGTGAAGAGTTGATGACTCTAACCATCTTCCAATTCCCGGTTTGCATTTCGTCGACCTAATCCGAAACCCCCAATTCCAATTAGTATTGAATCACATTTCAACATCCATATATGAGTAATTGAGTATGATAATTAACATAACAAAATATCACATTTTTTGAGGGATCATTCATACTGAAATCTCCAGATTTGGTATTACTCTCCAAGCATCTCGGAACCCTAATTTAACAACCCTCTCCGTCTATATTCCTCTTTCTATCTCCTCCTCCCTAAAACCCCAAGAAAGCTCCTCTCGATTCCCAACAATGTCAATGTCCGGAATTTTAATGTCATGCACTGACTTTCTAATATTTTATATTTATGAGAAAGTTCTTCAACAATTTCTGCAAATGTACATGCATTGAGTAGACAATGATCATGTTACTGCGAATGTACATGCATTGATTAGACAATGGTCATATTATTATCACCCTAGCATCTTTTTTTTCTTTTTTTTTTCTAGTTTCAGCTTCTAACACACTATTTCTCTACCTTCTTGAACTAGGAAAATGGAGACTCGGTGCCGATTTCTTTTTTGAACAATACACTCTCAACTATGTTATGGCCACGCATAGCAAACCTCATGTCTCATCATACTGTCCTTTTACTCAAAGTAGGATATTCAGGATCCATCCGGTCCAAAATAGGATATTAGAGTTTCTTGATCCGGATATTTGATTTAAGAAGCTAAATACTTGGATACCAACCGCATCTGTTTTCGTATGTCAATTTTTTTTCTCTCTTCAAAACACATGTATAAGATTTTTATTTACTATATAGTAATAGATTAATGCTTCGAAATATCACCAAAATCAACTGTTAAAAATTTAGAGTATTTTTTAGCATGTCTATAATAAATATATTATATGTTTCAAAAAGTGTACCTATAATTAAGCTCATTCATTCGTTTCCATACTGTTTTGAACATGTAGGTTTCAATTCTGAATGGTATTGTTATGGGAGGCGGAGCTGGTGTCTCCGTACATGGTCGTTATCGTGTTGCTACCGAAAACACGGTATTTCATTTCTTGAATGTATCCACATGCAGTTCAGCAGTTGACAAATAGATCGCTCTGAAATATGCTCAAAGCATTTATTCTGAATTATTTTTCCAAGGTTTTTGTCATGCCTGAGACAGCTTTGGGGCTCTTTCCAGATGTAGGCGCTTCCTACTTCTTGTCAAGACTCCCTGGTTTTTTTGGTAACAGAAGTCAATCTTTCTTTCTTTTTGTTTTTCCTTCAAAAGTCAAAACCCACAAAAAGTTTGAGCCTATCAATATTTGTCCTCTCATCTTGGTAAGGAGAGTATGTTGGCCTCACCGGAGCTCGGTTAGATGGTGCTGAGATGATTGCTTGTGGTCTTGCCTTCAACGGTATATATAAAACCTCCTTTTCATATATCTTCTATACATTTAATTAAAAATATTAGTTGGTTGATGAATTTCGTACTATATATTAAAATATAGATACTATTGTTAAGTCCCATACTTTATTGACAAGGACTTTTACTTATGGAGCTTACTCCTTGTCACAGAGGTTGGCTGCATTAGAAGCAGATCTTTGCAGAATTGGTTCAAGCGATCCAAAATTTGTCTCAACAATTTTCGATGCATACACTCAGAAACCGCACCTAAAACAAAAGAGTGCTTACCACAGGCAAGTGGACATCTTTTTTTTTCTTTTTTTTTCTCTCTTTTACTCTTTTCTACTAGTACATGTGCATGTTTTCCGAATAGATTTTGTCATGCCAACATCGAGCATTCTAAATAATGTGCTAAAACATTCTCTTCGATCTATGGATCCTGATTACGTTATACATGTTTAAAAAAAAAAATCAACCTTGTATTGTTGGTGTCAGCCTTTAATCGGTCTTTACATAATCTATTTTTCAGTTGATTTTCTATGAAAATTTTGTGTCAGCTGTTTCTTACCATTCAGTTCTTTTTTTTTTGTTACGTAGGTTAGATGTTATTGACAGGTGTTTCTCGAGGAGAACAATCGAAGATATTATATTTTCACTTGTAAGATTTTCATTAATGTTGACTTGTGATCTTGAGTTGACTAAGTACACCTTTGAGAATGCACTCAACCATCATCTATATGTGTTGGTTAGGAGAGAGAAGCCACTCAACCAGATGATTGGATCTCAACTACCATTGGAGCATTGAAGAAGGCTTCACCAGCAAGCCTTAAAATCGGTCTTAGATCGGTTAGTTCTCATAATGCATCACATGCAAACGATGGGAAAAGAGCTGACTTTGTATATAACTTTCAGATACGAGAAGGAAGATACCAGAGAGTGGGGCAGTGTCTTATCCGTGAGTATAGAATGGTGTGTCATGTGATGAAAGGAGACATAAGCAAAGATTTAGTAGAGGTTTTGTTGACTTTCCTACATTGTTGTATCTTCCTCTTAGAACAGTCTTTGTTGTAGACATATAATTACAAAAAAAGCTTCTCTTACTTATGTAGGGGTGCAGGGCCATAATAATAGACAAAGATAGGAACCCAAAGGTTTAACAAATCTCTTCATTTAGTGGTTTGTGGTTATGTCATACTATGTTAATTTAATGCCGTATATTGAAAACAGTGGAAGCCATGTCGACTGGAGGAGATGAAGGATGATATGGTAGAAAAGTACTTCAAGAGAGTGGAGGAAGAGGAGGGATGGGAAGATCTAAAGCTTCCAACAAGAAAGAATTTGCCTGCTTTTGCGATCTCAAAGCTGTGAAGTGAAGAAAGTGATGGAGCTGATTCGATCATTTATCTGTTGGTGCTTATCTTGCATTCCGCCGCTCTAAATCCTGGATTCTTGCTTGTTGCTAGGCATGCTTAATTGGTTATGATGTGCACATACAGGATCCAAACTAGTCAATCATTTCTCAAAAAGTATTTTAGCTATTGTTCAATAATAAGAGAAGTGGTTTTCCTTATGTTTATAGACCTATATCTCCACTTCCCCTCGATTGTAAGAATTACGATTCCAACTTTCTTTTCTTGCGTTGTTTCATGTTTCCTCTAGAAATCATGAAAGCAAAATATAGAAAGTCTTAATTTAGCGTCTTATCTTACATTTCGCTTTTGATCCATACCGTTTTGTGGTATCGAAAACATGCATCAAAACGATTATAAAAAGAGAAAATTCATATGTATCTCCTTTCATATTCTACTAGGCTAATACCCAGCGCCAGTTTTTTGTATATATATATCATTTTAGATCGATTACATTGTTGTTTATACAAGACCAGTATTGAGTGTTTTCTTTTATGAATTATGCTTGGTAATTTCCCTTTTATATTAGAGTATTTTTTCTTTTAAATTAGGTTTATTATTAAGCTGTATCAAAGTAAAATCAAGGGTTAATTTGCTGAGTAGCAATATTGGAAACTAATATTAAGAATATAGCTATAGTGAATGAGAAATTAAGAGAATAGCAAAGAGAATAGTTTTTAGGACAGTTTTCTCCTTCCATTTGCAAGTTAATTTCTCTTCACCCAAATTGCTTACAACCAAATAAATAAACATTATTACTAATAATCCCAATTACTAAACCCTAAACCCAAAAAATATAAACCCTAAATCCTAATCACTAAACCCAAAACCATGAAAATATAAAACCTTTAACCTAAACATAAACCCCACATCCAAAAGTATAAAAAGATATCGTACATAAAAAAAAAAAAAAAATAGTATAGAGTTACTTTCCACAAAAATACCAAAATGAAGAAGAACTATCTCTCTTTATAGTTTTTTAGTTCTCTTTTTTTAGAATGATTTACTAGTTTGCAAGTGAATCTTCATTTTCATACTATGGATATAGAAAAGAAACTACAAAACTGTTAATGGCATATCATAGTACAAAAGCGCATAGTATAGAGAATATGAAATACAAACTACCACCAAGATTTTACAATATTCGACCCTCACAAGTATTTAATGTTTCCCGAACTTGTAATGCATAGTTGATGGCAGCGGTTCGGATGGTAATAGTTCCACAATGGTGGAGAAGTGCTGGTACCATTAACAAACACCGCAACAGCTGAGAGAGTTGGTACCAATAACCATCAGAAACCACAAATTACATCATGTTTGCTCAAATTTTGTCTCCAACATTCTCATTGATAAACCTTCTTCTTCTATGTAAGAACCTCCTGGAAAGATGAAAGAATATAGCATATACTATAAGTCTATAATACCGCAAATCAATATCCCGTACTCACAAGCTTCCCTCATTCATCAATTCCAATTTAATTCCAATTGTACTCCTCGGAGTGACTCGGCCCTATGTAAAACCGAAATTGAATTAATTTCCTTCTTCACTAGGATACCCCATCACAGAGTAGAAATCGGAGTGATTGAAATTGGATCCTCTGGGGTTGTGCTAAGACTGTAAGTCTCAGCTCCAGGGAGATTTGATGGACGAGGAGTCATATTAGGACCACATAGAGATCTCCGGGAAGCGTTTGATTTTCTCACCGTGACGTGAAGCTTACCGTTGCCCCGATCTCAGCGTTTGTCTCAAGGAAATCGTGCCGTCTAACGAAACGATGACGTCGGATTCCACTTTGAAAGAGACGATCGGAGCCATCTGTCTCCGGGAATTGCTCCATGATCAGAATCTTAGCCCTCAATAATCGAAGAGGAACAAGAGCGTATACCAGATCAGACAGCCGGAATATTCGCCATACATGGATTGAAGAACCTTTCTCCTCTAGTTTTGTGGTGCCTGCATCAGATCTCAAATCAACCTCCCACCGTTAGTGACTACTACCAACTCCGATATTTCCCTCTTCTCCTCTGAAATTCAACTCCAAAATTGAAATCCTAAATTTCGCCTTCTCTTCTATGATTTTTAGTGCTTTGCTGTTTATGAAAGTGTTCCATATCTTTTGATATCTCGAAAATTTTGACCTAATTAGATTAGAGAATAGTAATGGTTTCTCTCTCCTTCAGGGAGTATTTTGGTATTATTTCACAAAATACACAGTATATCCTAGCCATGATTTTATTATTGTTCGTTACTTAATTTCCCAACTCAATATTGTCATCTATTGCAATTCCCTAAGTGTTTCAGTTTTTTTTTGTTGAGATCTTTTTATCTCTCTTTAATTTTTTTTTGGGTTAATTTGGTAGATGACAATATTGAGTGTCAAAATTAAAAATATAGCCATTACAAACTCAAAATTAAGTAAGTAACAAAGAGAAATATTTTTGGACGATTTTGCCCTTGTCTACAGAAAATGGTATTATGTTATCTATACTATTATGCTCTTAATTTTTCTATACTGTTTATTTATGTAAAGTTGAAAATACAATGACTTTGATGAGATTATATGTCTAGAGACACGATATTTAGAAAGTCACAATCCTTGTGAAAGAGATTAATTACCATAAACAAGCTTTCCTTATATAGACCCAAACTCCTTACTCATATAACCAAAAATATAAATCCTAAAATATTCCTTACAACCAAATAAATAAAACTGAATATCCCTTACAACCAAAAATATAATCCTTAATTCTTAACTATTAAACCCTAAATCCAAAAATATAAACCCTCAACCCTTAAGCCTTAACCAGTAAACCCAAAACCTGAAAATTTAAAACCCTTAACCTAAACCTAAACCCCACACCCAAAAGTATTAAAACATATACTACATGAAAAAAAAAAAGAATAGTATAAAGAGTTACTTTCCACAAAAGAATAGTATAAAGAGAAGAAGATGGTGACCACGAAATTTGGGAAATATTTGTGAGAGTGGCACAAACAAAATAAGCTCAAATAACATAGAACATACTCTTTCAGCAATTGCATAATTTACATAAATAATTGCATCGGCGAATAAAAAATATGAAACATAAGAGATTCATCGAACTGGATCTCACTACCACCACAATCACTATCACCAACTTCACAACCATGTTTAGCAAGACTCTTCTCTTTCTGTTTCGTTTTCAGATTCTGCTTTTTCAAATATAAAACCCACTTGCCAACGTTCACCCATACCACCCCGATCTTTGCCTTTGTCGAAACTGCTTTGTTTTCCAACTGTCGATCGAATTGAAAACCCATATTCTTGATTTTTGCATTCAAATGCTCTCGTTTTTGGTGGTTTTAGGTTTGTGATACTGTTTCTCCCATGGTTCTATTTCCCATCGAAATTTTGAACCAAACGATACATGTTTCTCTCTCATATAAGAGACAGTTTTAGTATTATTTCATAAAATACAGACTATATTATAGCCATCATGTTATTATTGTTAGTTTGTTAATTTCATGGTATTTTATTGTTAGTTACTGCAATTTCCCTTTTTTTTGTCTGGTGGCAACTTTTGTTCCTACGACGGTTATGGAATCCAAATCGGTGAAACAAAGTTTGTTTCTTTTTGAAAATTTACAGTTTTTTTTTATTTATTTAATGAGATATCCTTTGAAACCCAATTGATAAGAATATTTTAATCCATTGACTATTCTTTTCCATGTCCTTAATGGGATATTCAAGTAATAGTTAGTCACTGTTATGAAAAGGCTTTATGTGGATGCCCATTATCAGGCCCATCTTCTAGAATATTCCTACTTGTCCACCAAGGGTACTTCCTATAAGGAAAACCCTAATGTTGTACACCAATATAAAGGTCCCCTTTCTATTGGAATAAGAGATCAGGAATTCCTCTACTCTCTTAATCTCTCTATTCCATAACACGTTATCAACACGAGTCTCTACTCTCTAGGTTTAAAACCCTAGCCGTCAGAGCTAAAAGGTAGTTATTTTAGATTTCAGATCTATTACTCTTCGATATGAAGAACCATGTCTAACTATCGATTCATGGTTCTTGAATATCAATCCTCAATCACATATATTGATTAACGATCCAAATTATCGAACTAGAATCTTGTTATGCCGTGTCATATATGTGATATGTCGATTATTCATACTTTGATATATGCTTTGATTTATGCTATATCTTATTGCGTTAAGCACTGTTGATTGTTATTTTCTATGGTCTATCGAAACCTGTATCATGTTATATTCAATCACACCATTGTTCAACCCAGTGAGTCACATATATGTTTAAGTGGACAACACGATTCAATAATCGATGTTTCGGTGTACAGCGCGATGAGATATCAATACCTTTGATGTACATGCGATAAAACATGAAACTGAATACTGATTTATCTTGATGATGCATAAACATGAAACTAAGCACTGATCAATACTGAGTTAGATCTGTTTTTACAGTAAATTATATATTCCGTCTGTTAGATCTGTTTATGCACTGAGTTATATATCATACTTATTTGATCTGTTTATACATTGATATGCTTTAGATCAGCCTTGTATACTTGTCCTGCAGACGTGATTGTACACTGGTATATGTCTAGAAGACATTATGGATGTTCTTTTTCTATATACATGTCCTGAAGACATGATGATATATGTCCAGAAGACATTATGATTGTTTGTTTTACACATGTCCTGAAGACATGATGATAGATGTCTAGTAGACAAGATGGTTGTTCATTCAGAAAGCCTTTGTGATTATTTGAACTTTGAGGTGTGAAATATTACCGAGGATAATTACCTCGTGTGAGCATTAGATGCTGAGATCCACCTCAGTGCGAAAGAGCTTAGTGAACAATCAAGAAAATGAATAAAGATGAAAATAAAGACAAAGTTAAGTCTATGATATATCTACGCCATCAGCTCCACAAAGATCTCAAGAATGAGTATCTGATTGTGATAGATCCACAAGTCCTTTGGATCAGTTTAAAAAGAAAGGATATGGTCACCAGAAGTGATCTTACCTAGAGCTATGATTGGACACATGAGAGTTCACAAGACTTCAAGTCTGTAAGTAATTATAATTGATTCCAAATTGGAATTATGTGGATCCAGATATGCTAGAGAAAAACATTCTCTACCTCTCATGAAATTATTGTTGTCCTGCAGATACAATATTGTGAAAGTGGATTCCAGAAGTAATCATGATTGATATATTGTATCCTTGTGTTCAACAAAATAACAAGGTACTGAGAAAATTTGGTGTACGAATCATAGCCTATGTCCGACAAGTTCGGCTCCATTTCCTGAAGTGAATGTGTGACAAGTTCCGCTCCATTCCCTGAAGTGAATGTGACATCCAATGATAGGAAAGAACAAAACCACAATGGCTTAAATTTAAGGTTGTGGTCATGGTCGTGGACGTGGTTGTGGCTATGATTATAACAGAAAGATGGTACCAAAATGAGTAACACATGAGAATACATGTTACCACTGTAGAAGAGAAGACCATTGATCACGTATGTTGCGTACACCAGTGCACTTGTTGGAAACAAACTTGGTGTACAAAGATAGTAAAGATGACTTTGGGTTTAGTAAGGCAACCCATATAGTACTTGCTGCTTTATTTATTCAGTTTAGCTTTCATTTGCATTTCATTTAACTGTTATTTTATTCACTCATTTTAGTTATTGATATATGTTTTTATACTGAAAGCTCCTGAAGAGCACATATATTGGAAACTCCTGAAGAGCATTCATATTGAAAGGCTCCAGAAGAGCATATACATTGAGAGTTCTGGAAGAGCATATATGATAAAGGCTCCAGAAGAGCATATATATTGAAAGCTCCGGAAGAGCATCCATATTGAATGTTCCAGAAGAACATATGGGAACGCAATTCAAAATTGCTTATGCGTTATAGTCTCAAAAGTTAAAAGTATTCATGATCCAAGTTGGATGTGATGTTGATTTTAGAGTGAGATTATGTTCGAGATGGTTGGATTTAGAGTATCACCATCTCGAGGGGAAGAATTAAGGAATCTCATGTATATAGCAAGTGAAACATCCAGAAGATGAAGTTCACACTATGCTTCAGAAAATCCTGAAGATTTTCAGAATCATCACATTGAGACTATGAGTGAAGAAAACGTTGAATACCTTCACATTATGCATACCCAAGGCTCTAATACATTATGGAAAGATTAAATGCATATTGTAATGTGCTTATACAATGGAGGCAAATGTTGCCGTACACCAGAAGTTTGTGGTCGTACACCAATTTAACGAAAACTTCATTGTTTGGCATGAACCTGTTAGACCAATCTGGTTCAGATGTGATGTGAAAGTTAATCATATGGACATTCATTGAAGAACCAGAAGATTCTCTCAATGATTTGTGATATGTCCCATGCTCATAAGAAATTCATAGTATGATATTCACCAGTTGACAAGATTTGGAATCTAGTCACTTATTAAAAGTATACACGGAAAAGTTTATGGTGTGGACTGATCATCCACTAAGTAAAACTTTAAGATGGTTGTATGTATACTTGATATCAATCTGTAACCTGAAGTTGCAAGATTAATTGGTAATATAGGTGAATTCAGTGAACATCCAGTATACATGTTCATACTAAGAATGCAGGAGCATTGATTCGCATCAAGCCAATGAGTTATCAAAAGTTCTCCCTTTGAATTGGTTTTGGTCAGAAACCAAATATTTTCCATCTAAAGGCATGTGGATGTACAGTATACAATCCACGACGTGAGTATGAGATATCCTCAAAGGAGGTTGTAGATGTTGGATAAAATTGAGAGCTATCCCCGAAGGATTTAAGTAAAGCCCGATTGTACACTGCCATTTTAATGAGTCAGTATTTCCAACATCAAGGGGAGAAAGTAAACAGGCTGGAGAAGATTAAAGTAGTTGGAATGAGTTATCGATGATCCTCGGACTTATAGAATGAATGTCTTAAGGATAATTCATTCAATGTATCAGTTGTGATACACTTACTGACCCATATACGTGATTGAGGTCACTTACCAGCTGTAAATGCTCTAAGAAGAATTGATGTCCCAGAAGGACAATATCAAACTGCTGTTAAGTCTATGGCACGCCTGAAGCGTGGTAGACTTGGTTCCAAATATAAGAGTTCGGAAAAGAAAAAGAGCATAAGTTGAAATTGGTCAAACCGAGAAAACACAGATTTTGAATGATCTCCAGAAGAGACATTAAACATGACAAAGAAAGAAATTCAGGTACCTGAGACTAATGAAAAGATCTCGAGAATTTGTCAAGTCATGTGTGGAATACATTGGAACCACAGAAAAGCAAATCGACGTCGTAAATATGATATTTGCATGCAATGTAGCAGTTGATGTTATGAATGAGAAAGAGGATCATTAAAAAAGTCTATTGCTAAGTGTACACAAAGTAATGATTTGGCCAAATCGTAAAGAAGCAATAGACATAGACTGTACACAGATCAGTAATTTGTAATCCCTTGGAAAAGGGGAAGTATAGGGACCAATAGTCCATGATCTCGAAGAAAGAGAAAAGTATTCGGACAAGTAGTCCGTACACCTAAAAGTATGGTAGTCTGTACACCTGAAGATGTACAACTAGTAGAACACAAATGGATTTTGTGCGAAAAGGAATGGTGATATTGTGAGATACAAGGCATGTTTAGTTGCATATGGTTTCTCACAAATACATGAAATTGATTATGAATAGATATACTCCCTTGAAGTGGATGTAACTATTTCTAGATTCCTCATCTCTCTTGTGATAAGAGAAGGACTTGATTTTCGGCTGATGGATGTAGTCATAGCCTACTTATATGGTCCATTGGATAATGAGATCTATATGAAAAGTCCTAGAAGGATTTGAACTGCCTGAAGCAGAGAATTTAAATTCTATAGAAGATTTCTCCATAAAGTTAAAACGTTCTCTTTATGGATTGAGACAATCAGGATATATGTGGTATAACCGTCTTAGTGAATACTTGCTGAAGGAAGGCTATAAGAATGATCTTATCAGCCAATGCATATTCATAAAGAAATTTGTGAAATGATTTGATATCATTGCGGTGTACGTAGATGATTTAAATAGTATTGGAACTCCTGAAGAGATTTCATATACAGTAGAATACTTGGAGAAAAAATTTGAGATGAAAGTTCTCGGAAAGACAAAATTCTGCTTGAGATTGTAGATTGAGCATCTTGTGGATAGAATTCTACTGCACCATATAGCGTACACCGAGAGAGAATTGAAGGTTCTCAATAGATTAAACTCATTATTTGAGTAGTTCAGTGATTAGAAGATCACTTGATGTATGGAAATATCTTTTCTGTCCCCTGGAAAACGATGAAGAAGTTTTGGTCCTGAAGTACCATACTTGAGTGCAATAGAGGTATTCATATACTTGGGTGTACCATCATTGGTTGGCTTATGAGAGATTAAAGATAGTCATACAAGTTTATGAGTGGAACGCATTTCCTGAAGAAAATGCTTCCAAGAGGAAGAAGTATGATGATGTGTGGTTGTACTCTTTTTCCTTATTATGGTTTTTATCTCATTGGGTTTTTCCATGAAAGGTTTTAATGAGGCAACAGAGAACACACAAATTTAATTGGTTTTGTAGATGCATGATACTTGTCTGATCCCCATACTGCTCGTTCACAAACTGGATATGTGTTCATATGTGGAGCCGCCCACGGAGCTAGTTGTGAGTGTGTTTGGTTGAGAGGTCTGTAGTTCAACACATTTCAGAAGATTATGGTGTACAGACAGGAAAAGGAGCTCCAACAGTTATGTATGAAGATAATGCTGCTTGCATCGCACAATTCAAGGATGGATACATCAAAGGAGACAAGAACGAAGCACATCCTACCGAAATTTTTCTTCACCCATGAGTTACAGAAGAATGGTGATGTAAGTGTACACCAGATTCGTTCAAGCGAGAATTTGGCGGACTTCTTTACTAAGGCGCTTCCAACATCTACTTTCAAGAAACTAACTCATATAATTGGACTGCATCGTCTCAAGGATCTCAGTGGATGTCCACATGAGAGGAAGTAATTGTGCGCTACACTCTTTTTCCCTTAACTATGGTTTTTCCCATTGGGTTTTCCTAGTAAGGTTTTTAATGAGGTAGCATCATCCGCACATTACTTATAATGGACATCCAAATGGAAGTGTTATGAAAAGGCTTTATGTGGATGTCCATTATGAGGCCCATCTTCTAGAATATTCCTATTTGTCCACCAAGGGTACTTCCTATAAGGAAAACCCTAATGTTGTACACCAATATAAAGGTCCCTTTCTATTGGAATAAGAGATCATGAATTCATCTCCTCTCTTAATCTCTCTATTCCATTACAGTATCAGTCACATATATTTTTCATTTCTTTCTCATACTTTTTATTATTTTTCTCTATTATTGGGTTAAGTTATCCTTTGAAACCACCTTTAATGAGGATGCCCTTATTCTTCCATTATTGAGATAAAAACAACAAAAACATGCACTTTCGTTTTAGGAAATTTTTTTCTATCCTTTATTCATTAGTATTATATTTTTCTGACATATATAGAACACAAACAAAAATGAGGAACCACTTGTGGAAATAGGAAATGAGATAGTGCTCATTAAAACTAGGAGGACCACTTTCTCTTATTTGCATAAACAAGTTACTAAAATTTGGTCTTTAATTAAGAATCGTGTTTTAGAGTTCTTGTTATAAAGACGCACACACGCACATGTCTAGGCTCAAGCATGATGCTTATAGGTGAAACCATTGACACTGAGACCTCCATCAACACAAATGGTCTGACCAGTAATATATGAAGCTGCAGGTAGGCACAAGAAGACCACTAGTGATGCAACCTCGTTTGGTTGTCCAGCACGCCCAAGTGGAGTTATAACAAACAAACTCTTCTTGTAACTGGCGTCTCCGAGAAGCTGAATATACACAAGATTTTAGAACACAAGAATGATAATTATTGCAAAATATTCATTACCAAAAAACAAAAAAAAAGCTGGAGGTGTCATTGGTTACAGGTTCAGCCATCTCAGTTTGAACAAAACTAGGAGCAACAGAGTTGGCTCTTATGCCGTCTCTTGCCCATTCGCACGCCAAATTTTTTGCTAGATGATTCATAGCTCCTATACATTAACACATACACACATAAAGAAACAGATTGATTAAAAAAAAGATAAGCATAAATGAGGAATCCCAAAGAAAACTGAACACACGTACAAAGCTTCTATAGAAATGAATAATATCGGGACAATCAATTAATCACTTTAAATTGGTCTTGTTTGTGTATCTATAAAAAGAATTATCTCTCTTTAAATATGTTACCGAATGTTTTGACAGTGAGATCCTATATTTTTGAAACAACAAATTGTTTGCGCATATGAATTAAGAAGAGATGATGTACGTGTCAGTCTAATTAACTTATTAACTCAACTTAGGATTAAATTGTGTTTTAACTTCTTTTTTTAAACCAAGAAGAAAAAAACTTAGTATTAAACATTATTTGAAAATTATACACGTAACTGCATATTCTCCTAATCAAAAATATAGTTTGTATTTACGTAATGAAACATATATAAATGAACCATTATTTCTAATTCGCCTAGTATAAGTGTCTCTGTTGATTAGTTAGTCAATGTACCTTTAGTTAAACCATAGATGGATCCACAGTCCATTGATACAACCCCTCCAACAGAGGAAATAAAGACGATGTTTCCAAATCCAGAAGCCTTTAGGAGAGGATGTGAAAGCTGGCTAAGATGGTAAGCAGATTCAATGTTTGTTGAAATATGGAACGAGAAATCGTCTGCCCCATATTCTATTGTTGGCTTCATGCGACATCCCCCAACGTTGTTCACCTATGTTAAAAAAAAAAACAAAGAAAAGATTAACAAAAATCCTACAATTATGTGTGTATATATATATTAATATTTAATTATATATATATATATATACGTTAATATTTAATTGGTGTGTAGCTTAAGAATAACATACTAGAATGTTGAGCTTTCCATCGAACATTGTTGAGACGTTTTGCATAAGTGTTTCTCTCTCGGGACGAGAGGATACATCACATATTGAACCACTCACTTGAAACCCTTTATTTTCCCATTCGGTTAGACTTTGATTGAGCAGTGTTTCAGATATGTCGCATACATGGATTCTAGCTCCAAAATTGGCTAGCTCCTCTACTATGGCATGCCTAAAACATTCCACAACGAAAAAACCTAAAAATTAGCAACATCTTAGGGAGAAAAAAAAGCACAAGAGTTAAGTAAAAAATATGATATAGCAAGAGAGTAGATTGGTTGTTAAAATAAATAAAAGCAAGAGAGTAGAAAAACTAACCCGATTCCGCTGGCTCCACCAGTTACAAGAGCAGTCATACTTTGAAGATTCCATCTATTATCCATGTTGTGTTTACCTGTGAGTTGCAATGTGCCACATGACTTAATTATATAGAGGCGAACTAGATACCAAACATACGTAGCTAATGACGTTTCAGATAGTGGAATTAAGCAAATGCAAACATTTTGGGAGATATATTAGCTAGATAAATTAAGTAGATGGAAAAATGCAAAATAATTATTTTAATATTCTGATTTTTTTCATCATTCAAATACTATAAGACGAGTTATTTTTTCCATAATATGTTAGTTTGTATCTGAATTTTGAATTTTGAAATAAATGTTTTAATAAACCCGAAATCATGAATATTAATTTTGTGTGATGAAAATAATTATTTATAGCTTATATTGTCTTACTTATTTCGTCGATTAGGTGTACGTCTTCATTATTAGAGCATACATAAAGCCCAAAATATTGTCATCGTAAAAGCCCATTAGCCCATGTGTTTAGGGTTTTTTAGAAGAACATTAGTATAAACATTAGTATAAATATTGTTCTTATGATCTTGATGGATGTAACTTTGGCTGCCATTGAAGCAGCCCTCCTTTCCATTTTAATGTATCAATCGAATCAATTGATCTCTTGAAGACAAACATAAAGCTTTCTCTTTTCTTTCTCTTTTACATTGAATAAAGCTCTATGAACTATTTCCATTTTATATCTTAGTTTAATCTCATTCAATAAAGCTCTTTGAGCATAATCTATGCTTGTTTTCCAAACTCTATCATTCATACCAAAATAACATGTACATAAAGAGTAAGCTCTAAAATAACCAACAAATGTTTTGCTTGCCTCCATTGAATTTTCAAAATTATTGAAATCTTTATCAACCTAAATAAATAAATCGTCATCACACAGCTTTCATCTTCTTTGTTATTAAATTGTGTGAGACAATATAAGCTATAAATAAACTGAGAATGCTAACCTATTGTTTTTTGGCTAAAATCTTCTGTAGTATTTTTTATCTATTTTATTTACAGGAGATTCTAGCCAAAAACCTGTAATCCCCTAGGCTGGAAAACATGACATATGATGTAATATTAGTATTCTCAGTGATTCAACCAAAAACAGTGATTTTCAATTCGTATACAGTTTCTATTTTGTGTATAAATAATTAAACCTTTAAATATATGTCTATATATGCTAATTCATCATCTTAAAGAGTCTTTAGTTTTTGTTGACCAAAAAAAAAAAAAAGAAAAAAAAAGAGTCTTTAGTTTTTAAGACCGAACTAGAAAGTCTAGAATCAAATGTTGTATATCTGCTAGTGCTGTCATGATGCTGACTGGTAACTGCTAAGTGTGGATTCTTTATTGCTTTGTGTGTGAACACGTGTTTACTTTTTTTCTATGTAGTTTGGTTGTAGATGCTAACTCGATCGAGTCTTTTTCTAATACTCTGATTGATGTCATGCATCTGACTTTTTATTTTTATAGTAAGTACTGATATATGTCGCCCGAAAATAAGAAGAGAGTGAGTACTGATATAAATATAAATCATTTTCCGCAAATTGGTTGCCTTTGATTTTCTGTATGCCATTTATAAGTAGACATGCATCAAATTAACAAAAGGTGAATGATTTTGATACAAGACTATAATTAGGTATTTCGTTAAAGAGTTTTGGGTGTTTTCTTTTATGAATGAGGTTTGATATTTTTTTATTATTAAGTTGTTTTATCAAGACCTATATAAGACTCTCTATTGATTAATAAGGAACAAACTTCCAAGAATTAACCTTAATCTCCAAAAGAATTTAGGGTTAACAGGAAACTTAGCCTAAATCTTCTATCTTCTATCTATCTCTTATTGTGAACAAAGGTTCATATCAAATTATGGTTTTATTGATCATGTATTGAATATACAAGTTTATGATCGAGTCTTTTCTTCTAATTAAAACTGTCTCTGATTGATGTCAATGTCCAGAATTTTAATTAATGTCATGCACTGAATTTCTTACATTTTATATTTATGAGAAACTTCTTCAACAATTTCTGCAAATGTGCGTGCATTCAATTGGTTAGACAATTAACGATCATGCTAATTGACATTGTCAATTTTTTTCATATAGCGTTTTTTACATTTTAGATTGAAAAAACAAAAACTCATTAGGGAGGTAATATGAGAAACTCATAATTATAAAATTGAAGTCGGCGTCGCTTACACTGATATGGAAAAAGATCAGATACCAAAACATATAACAAAGTCACAATACGTTGCCGATGCAAATCACTGGTCTAGGTCAATGTTCAAGGAATCTATTATTGTTATTGTGTTTTCATGTAAATAAAGGCCAAAAGCTCTATATATATTGTGATTCGGTTTAATTTTTTCTAAGGGAGAATTGGAATACAGAGGCACTATGCGTTACATCTTTGAATGCGCTCCCATGCAGTCATGGGAAGATCTGAATTTGTGTAGAAATTTCGGAATTAGATGAAAATACTATAAAATGAAATGATCATGCAATGCATGCATCATGCATATATGCAATATGATTATTTTTGTCAAAAGTCACCAAATTATTTGCTAACTATGTATTTTTATAATACTACTCCACTTGGAAAATTACATCACCTAACCCAATACGAAATTATATCAGTGTTGGAAATTTTGATCGATTTCTTTAATAAAAAGAAGAAAAAAAGGACGATAAAACAACTCGGCGTGAGCTATATATACAATAGATCCAAGAAAATTAGTTTAATCATGTTTTAAAGAAGAAGATTCGGTGGGTTCCTTTTGCTCGCCTGAAGCGCCACATTATGTAAAAATACTCAAATCTTAAATGCCATCCACAGAAACAGCAGAAGAAGCACGAAATCTATTATATTAGAGTAGAACATGCCTTTTCTATGCTACCAATTCATCATATAAAAAAAGACATGTATATAATATAACCATTATTGTAAACATAGAATCAAATAATCACCACCATTTAGCTACCATAAATCATAAAAGCATAACTATATAATATGTAAGTTAAAATCTAAAACTGATTAAATAGTTATGCTTTTATGATTCAATAGTTATTACCATGCATTGCATGGTAATTTCATATAGCTTACATTTTTTTTTTGTTAAAAGGCCTTCAAGCTTACATATTATAATATAGTCTCACATTTTCATCTTCTTTTTGAGCAAGGGTTTATTAATATTCTCAGTTCACTTACAAAATTTTTCATACTCCTATTTTTTTTTGGAAAGCAATTCGTCCCGAGTTTATATTTTTTTTATCAATAACTAAACCTTTTTAATAATATGAATCTATTTATATAAAAACAACCAAGAATCATTAAATTTTGAAAACGAAAGTAGAAAGTCTACCGAAAAATGTCACGAAAAGATATGCAATATCTCCAGCAAGTATATTTGCTGTGATGCTAATTAATAAGTGTTGCTTTGGGTATGATGCTGTAGATGCTGACTCGATCGAGTCTTTTTCTAATACTGCCTCTGACTCTGATTGATGACGTCATGCATCTGACGTTATATATGTCGACGCGCACACACACAAAAAAATAAAAAAATATAGGATTATTTTTTTTTTTTTAAAGAAGAAGAAGAAGAAAGTCAACCAATTCAATGCACATTTGTAGAAAAATATCTAGATTACTAATGAATAAACCCTTGCCAAAAAGAAGACAACAATAAGTTAATTATTCTTTAGACGAAAGAAAAACACTATATATGTCTCTAATAATAATCATTCAGTCTCATAATCTTCAAAGGCAAAGATAAGAAGAAGATGGAGACGACATCAGTCGAGATGGCCTCTCACTCTCAGGTCTTTATTCTCTTCTTTTAATGCAAATCAACAACGATCAATTCTTCTCTCTCTCTCTCTCTGAATATATTTTGGTTCACAGATTTTGGTAGAAGAGAAATCGAGTGTTAGAATCTTGACACTAAACAAGCCAAAGCAGCTGAATGCTCTAAACTTCGACATGGTATTACATAATTTCCCCTTGTTGTTTCTTCCTCCCTTTCCTGCACCAGTGTTATATATTAATTGGGTCGAATCAATCTTCTCTAGATTTCTCGGTTGCTGCAACTGTTTCTTGCATACGAGAAAAACTCTAGTGTGAAACTTGTCATCCTTAAGGTAAAATTCATTTTCCTTTCTCTTCCGTTTGCACACGTACTGAATAACTTTGCCCACAGGGTCAGGGAAGAGCCTTTTGTGCTGGTGGCGATGTTCCACCTGTTGTTCGTGACATCGTACGAGGTATATTAATGTTATTATCACCCTAGCATATTTTTCTTGCTTTCAGCTTCTAAAATGTGAAGAGCATATTTTCACTCTTTCTCTGTTTTTTCGTGGACGACTAGGCAAATGGAGACTCGGTGCCGATTTCTTCTCAGATGAATACACTCTCAACTATGTTATGGCCACGCATAGCAAACCTCAGGTCTCAGCATACTGTCTTTTTTACTCATAGTATAGTAGTACTACTTCGTAAGAAAGATAGGATATCGGAGTTTCTTGACTCGGATCTGGATATATTTTTTTATTTCAAAATCCGATTATTTGGATACGGACAGCATCTGTTCTCGTATAGGTTCTTTAAAATACATGTATAAGAGTTTTATACTTTATATAATAAATAGATTTAATAATTCAAAATATCACCAAAATCATCTTTTGAAAAAAAAAATGGAGTATGTTTAGCATGTCTTTCATAAATATGTTTCAAAAAGTGTTCTAAAATGTTTATGGAATCAACATAAATGACATTTCTTCCCATAGAATTCAAAGTGTATATATAATCTCATTCATTCGTTTTCCATACTGTTATTTTTTTATTGTTTAGGTTTCAATTCTGAATGGTATTGTCATGGGAGGCGGAGCTGGTGTCTCCATACATGGTCGATATCGTGTTGCTACCGAAAACACGGTATTTCATTTCTTGAATTTATTCACAGTTGACAAATAGATCACTCTGAAATATGCTCAAAACATTTCTTTTGAACTTCCTCCAAGGTTTTTGCTATGCCTGAGACAGCTCTGGGGCTCTTTCCAGATGTAGGCGCCTCCTACTTCTTGTCAAGACTCCCTGGATTTTTTGGTAACAGAAGTCATTTTGTTTTTGCATGTCCACAGAAGTTTGAGCCTATCTCCCTCTCTCATTTAATTTTTACCTATCTTCTTGTTCAGGAGAATATGTTGGCCTCACAGGAGCTAGGTTAGATGGCGCCGAAATGCTTGCTTGTGGTCTTGCAACTCATTTTGTGCCTTCAACGGTATAAACTTACGCCTTTAGTATTCCCCCAATTACGGGATGATAGCAACTTGACGAAAACTTTAGTGGATTTTAGATGGATTATGACAGCTAAGTAGCATTGTTCTCTTTTGGAACTAATGGAACTATATGATTAAATATTCAGATTTTCTTCATTATATTATATCGAAATGATTAGTAGCATGATTGGTCAATTATGGCCTATTGACCCCACTATATAAGTTCGATATATACTCAAATTTCACTCTACGGTTGTTTACAATAAATTGATTAGTAAAAAGTAACCGTTGGGACGTCAGCCATTATTTTCACGCATTGTGTGCTTATTTTCTCTAGATTGATGGTTTGTGTTGACTATATATTCTACTCCATTCATTTCTTAAAGATATATTTTCTAGTTTTCCACACCTATTAAGAAAAAGTTACTTTTAAATCATAAGTGTATTGATTTTTGCAATTACACTATGTTTTATAACTTTAAACCAATGAAAATCTAAGAAATATAATTATTATTTCTTGAAATCTGTAAAAATGGATCAAAAAGCTTAAAAAATTATCTTTATAAAACAACAGAAAATTGCTAGAAAATTAATCATAAAAAAAACGGAGGGAGTATGTGTATATGCCTATTATTGTTAAACGGAGTATGTGTTAGTGCCTTTATTTATACTTCACATATACTATATATATTTTATCTACTATTGTTAAAAAAAAAAAATATATTCTACAAGGATTTTTACTTACGGAGCTTACTCCTTGTCACAGAGGTTGACTGCACTAGAAGCAGATCTTTGCAGAGTTGGTTCAAGTGATCCAAACTTATTTGTCTCAACAATTCTCGATGCATACACTCAGAAACCGCACCTAAAACAAAAGAGTGCTTACAACAGGCAATAATCTTTATATCTTTTTACTCTTTTATACTTGTACATGTGTTTGCAATATTATATCTTTTGTCATGCCAACATCTAGATCATGTGTTAAATCATTTCTACGCTACATGTTTTTATAAATTTACACATTTTATTGTTGTTAGCTTTCAGTTGCTCTTTACATAGCTTTTTCTTATCTTTACGTTTGTTTCTTTACGCAGGTTAGATGTTATTGATAGGTGCTTCTCGAGGAGAACAATCGAAGACATAATTATTGCACTTGTAAGTTTGTAATAAAGATGTAAGATATGTTGATCCTTGTGACATTGACTTGACTAAATCACCTTTGACAAAGCACTCTACCATCATATGTGTTTCTCAGGAGAGAGAAGCCGCGCAAGAACCAGATGATTGGATCTCAACTACAATCAAAGCATTAAAGAAGGCTTCACCAGCAAGCCTTAAAATCGGTCTTAGATCGGTTAGTTCTCATAATGAATCAATCACATGCAACGATGGGAAAGATCTAACTTTGTGCATAAAATTTTCAGATAAGACAAGGACGATTTCAAGGAGTGGGACAGTGTCTTATTCGTGAGTATAGAATTGTGTGTCATGTGATGAAGGGAGACATAAGCAAAGATGTAGTAGAGGTTTTGTTAGCCTTTCCTCATTGTTGTATCTTCTTCTTAGAACAGTTCTTGTTGTAGACATATAACTACAAAACCGTGTGTCTTACTTATGCAGGGGTGTAGAGCCATATTGATAGACAAAGATAAGAACCCAAAGGTTTGTCAAATCTCTCCATTTAGTTCTTTCTGGTTATGTGACTTATGTCATACTATGTTTGATATAATGTCGTATACTAATACAGTGGAAGCCATCTCGACTGGAGGAGATGAAAGATGATATGGTAGAGAAGTACTTCAAAATAGTGGAAGAGGAGGGATGGGAAGATCTAAAGCTTCCAACTAGAAATAATTTGCCTGCTTTTGCGATCTCAAAGCTGTGAAATGAAGAAGGTGATGGAGCTGATGCTTATCTTGCATCGCGCCGCTCTGGATTCATGCGTTGTTGCTAGTCATGCTTAATTGTTTGCTATCTACTAGTCAATCATTTCTCTACTTTTTTCTCAAAATGTATTATAGTTATTGCTCAAAAATAAGAGAAGTTGTTTTCCTTATGTTTATAGACCTATCCCTCCACACTTCCCCTCGATTGTAAGAATTACGATTCCAACTTTCTTTTCTTGCGTTGTTTCATGTTTCCTCAATTCCTCTAGAAATCAGGAAAGCAAAATATAGAAAGTCTTAATTTGCCATTAGAACGTTTTAGCGTCCTATCTTACGTTTTAGCGTCTTAATTCCAATAAAAAGAAGCATGTGTTGAATCACATTATGCATACATAATGTGATGCATAATGCAAAAACAGGAAAACAAAGACAAATAGACACTATTGTATTGAGAGATGACACAAACGCAGTTGCTAAGATTTGTTTATGGTGTTGGAGGTACTGTCTCTTTTTCATCATTCATTTATTTGGTTTACTAATCCATTTTAGAAATAGAAAGGATTTTTATCTTGATTTTTCTTTTAATATTAAACCATTGACCATTCCTTTCCCTTTTCTAATATGAGAGATTTTTAGTAATAGTTAGTCACTTATTATTTCCATTATTGGGATCAAAGCAACAAAAACAGGGACTTTCTCTGATCGATTATTATAACTTACTCACAAGTTTAGTCATTTATTATACTTTCTGACATATATAGTTAACAAAGAAAAAGGAATCATCAATTCCTATAACTTGTGGAAATTGAAAATGAGATTGTGGTCCTATAAACTAGGACCACTTTCTCTTATTTTCATAAATTTTTTATTAAGATTTGATCTTTGTTCGAGAATCTTTAGAAGTTCTTCATATAAAGACACACACACACACACAAGTCTTTCGGCTCAAGCCTGATGCTTAGAGGTGAAACCATTGATAGTGAGACCTCCATCAACACAAATGGTCTGACCAGTAATGTATGAAGCCGCAGGTAGACACAAGAAGACAACTAGTGACGCAACTTCATTAGGCTCTCCAGCACGCCCTAGTGGAGTTATACTATACAAACTCTTCTTGTAACTGGTGTCTCCGAGAAGCTGATTATTCACAATATTTTAGAACACAAATATTAGAAGTGTCTTAATACTAAAAATTAAAACGAGACATGTATGAGGAATCCCAAAGAAAACTACGTACATATCATGTAGAAAATACAAAAGCTTTTATAGATATGAATGATATCAGGACAATATGTTGATCACTGGAACTAGCTTTTGGAGAAAGATATATGATCCATCAAGACAATTGAATAGCTTTAAAAGATACTAGGTTTGAAGCCCCGCGCAAGCGCGGGGTTGTTTACGATAGTTTTTCTGTTTAATTTTATTTATACTCGTGGATTTGAAATATGATGGTTTTGTGTTAACTTTCATGTTTTTGTTATGTTTTGAGTTAACTAAACCACTAACACTAAAAAATATGAATAATTTGTTTTTATTTTAATTTATTAGGATATTAACACTCTGCTTTATCTTGAGTTTTCTATTTCTAAAATTTTATCATGTTATAAGTATTATGTTTACTTCTATTAGACGGTAAACATGTATATGTATTTGATTGAAGGTTAAAATTTATAAATATGTATATGCATTTGACTGAAGGTTAAAATTTGTAAACATATTCTTGTTTTTCACTACAATTAAATTTACATATAAAACTCTATTTCTATTTGTTTAGAAAAACAAACTCTAACTCTAATGTTTCATTAGCTTTCTATTGTCTTAATTAATTTATATTCAACTTTTTAACTTGTAAACACATTCTAACATTTTTAAGTAGGATAAACCTTTGAATAATAAAGTAAATATATACTATTTGAAGTTGAATATTTCTTTACTCCATCTCTATTTTATATTCCAACTTTTTGATAACTTTGAACATCAAATTATCACATACTTTCTATTAATTAATCAATTTATTTGTATATTTTTATTAAATATGAATAAATGTAAAGAAATATGAATAGTCATATATTTATTAAATATTTTAAATACAATTTTTTTTTTTGTGCTGATGTGGACACTCTCAAATGGAGAGAGCAAGTCCCTAATTATATATAAGATATGATCCATCTCTCTTTATATATGTTCTGAATATTTTGACACTAGGGACCTATATTTTTGAATTTCGAAGAGATGATATGTGTAAATCAACTTATTAACCTAACTTAACATTAAATTCAGTTTTCACCAAACATCATTTAAATTTGTTACACGTGACTGAAAATTCTCCTAGCTAAATATATAGTTTGTATTAACATAATGAAATATATATGAAGTACCCTTAATACTATTGCATGCCTCTATTTTAATTGAAAATTTATCTACTTCAGTCTATGTACCTTTGGTTAAACCATAGATAGATCCACAGTCCATTGATACAACTCCTCCAACAGAGGAAATAAAAATGATGTTACCAACTCCAGAAGCCTTTAGGAGTGGATGTGAAAGCTGGCTAAGATGATAAGCAGATTCTATGTTTGTTGAAATATGGAACGAGAAATCGTCTGCTCCGTATTCTATTGTTGGCTTAGTGCGAAGTCCACCAGCGTTGTTCACCTATGTAGAACCAAAAACAGTAATAAAAACCCTCATATATACGTTACTATTTAATAGAATTTTTCATACATGAGAATCTGCTTAGTTTCATTACGATTAACTTACAAGAATGTTAAGCTTGCCATTGAACATTGTTGAGACGTTTCGCATAAGTTTTTCTCTCTCGGGACGAGAGGATACATCACAGATCGAACCACTCACTTGAAACCCTTTCTTTTCCCATTCGGTTAGACTTTGATTGAGCAGTGTTTCAGACTTGTCGCATACATGGATTATAGCTCCAAAACCGGCTAGCTCCTCTACTATGGCATGCCTAAAACATTCCACAACAAGAAACAAAACAAAATTAGCGACATTTTACTATAGGAAAGCAGAAACAACGGGTAAAAACAATATTATATAAGCATAGAGAGTAGAAAAAATAACCCGATTCCGCTGCCTCCACCAGTTACAAGAGCAGTCATACCTTGAAGACTCCATCTTTTATCCATTTTTTGTTTGATTTGTGAGTATTATATATTTTTGTAGAAAAGGTTATTGTTTGCCTGTGAGTATAAATGACCGGAGATGTCACATAACTTATATAGAGGCAATGTAGATCAAACATACGTAGCTAATGACACGCTTTGGAGGGTGGGATTAAGAAAATGATAACTTTTTGGAGAGAAATTAGATAAATGGAAACTGGGTATAAGTCAAGTAAATGGAAAAATGCACAAATAAATATTTTAATACTCAGATTTTAATAAAAAAAATACTCAGGTTTTTCTCTTGCATTTCAAATATTATCAGATGAGTGATTTTTTTTTCTGTAATATTTTTGTTTTTGAATAGACGTTTTAATAAACCAAAAATCTTCATAGAAATAAATTACATGTCATGTTTTTTTTATAAAGGACATGTCTTTTCTAAATGAAAAATAAACAATCCAAAATTAACCAACAAATGTTTTGCTTGCCTCCATCTCCATGGAAAAATTGCAAAATAAATAAATAAATTATTGAATTTTCAGAATTATTGATAGGGCCATCTATCAAATCAATTTTAGATTCTACTACTGTCTCACATTTCAGTCTTCTTTTCGCAAGGGTTTGTTAGAGTTCTCAGTTCATTTATAAATTTAGTCAAATTTTTAATTGAGAAATACCCTAAAATGGAGAAACACTTGGGTATGAATATTTTGATTATTCATACCCAAACCTTTTAATATGTGTTTTTATATAGTAATACAAAAACAACCAAAGAATCGTCGTTAACTCAAAAGACCGAACTAGAAAGTCTAGAATCAAATGTAGTATATCTCAACTGTGTTTTTTCTTGATTTGGGTGTGAACACGTGTGAAGTCTTTTTCTACTAGTTTCGTTGCAGATGATGACTCGATCAAGTATTTTTCTAATTATACTCTCTGATTGATGATGTAGTGATATAAGTCGTCCGAAAACAAGAAGAAAGTACGGATATTGATAAACTAATAGAATTATTTTTCCGCAAATTGGTTGACTTTGATTTTCTATAGCATATAAATGGCATGGAAATCGTGATCCCAATGATATATGGTTTTACTGTTTATGTATTGAAGATACAAGTTTTCGACCTATAGTCTTTTTCTAATAATGTCTGATTTATGTCATGCATCTGACATTTTATATATTATATTTAAGAGAAAGTTCTTCAACAATTTCCACAAATTGACGTGCATTGAGTTGGTTAGACAATCATCGTGTTACACTGTTACTGCGCCATTATCTAATCAAGCTTTCATCACTCCAAAATCGACCTTGTCAAGCTAAAGCACTATTCTTAGCTTTTTTTGCTTTTTATATGAAAAAACTCATTAGTGAGGTATTATGAGGAACTCATTACAGCAAAGCATATAACAAAGTCACAATAGGTTGCCGAGGCAGATCATTGGTTTTGGCCAACGCTCAAGAAATCATCTAATGTTTACATGTTTTCATGTAAATAGAGACCAAAAGCTCTATCAGAAAATAGTGGTTCAGTTTAATGTTTTCTAAGGGAGAATTGAAAAATTGAAATACAGAGTCACTATACGTTAACTCGTTAATTGCCATGCAATGATGGAAAAGATCTGAAATGTCGAAAGCGTTCACAGGCTCAATCATGGCAAGGCCCAATGCAATTAACTGAAAAAATAGAAGGAAAACAAACATAATAAACCTAGAATTCAAAATTTAATACCCTAAACTTACGTTATGAGCTATCATCTAATTTCGGGTCTAATTATCATACAGATTAATAAATTTGACCCTACAACATTTATTCAAAATTGGGCTTTAGAAAATGTTAGGCCCAGTGAAAAATGCACATAGAACAGAGTGATCCTGGATTCTTTCCTTGTTTGCTAGTCATGCATGTCATGCGCACATATATGATCCAAAATGCTTACATGGATTTTACTTATTGATTGTTACTTTATCTTTTTTTTGATAAATTTGATTGTTACTGTAACCTTCTCAACTATTAAGGTATTCTTCAAGAACGTTATGTGGGTTTCCATATGTCTTTTCTTGTTCTGTTTAATAAAAACAAAAAAATGGTAAAAAATAGGTTCTACCGAGAATTGAACTCGGGTTACTGGATTCAGAGTCCAATGTCCTAACCGCTAGACCATAGAACCATCTGTTGTTCCATATGTTTTTATGTATTTAAAACACGTTAGAAAAACGAGAAACGTGTTAATCTTAATCTGCCATTAAAAGTTCTGTTGTCTTAGCTTACGATTTTATTGTTATCGCACAAGCTTGACATTCAATATATCTTTGATTTTCTTTTGTTACGACGAAAATTGAAAGGTTGAAGTGTTGAAGTGTTGAACTGCTATAATACCAAATGCTAGTTTAGTTTTGGACCTTTTGGTCCCAAATCAAAACAAAAGAACTTTTTTGGTGATATGTAGTTTAATTAGACTATTTTCTTGGCTTTACGTTTCTTTTAATAGAAGCGATTACAAATTACAAAGAATCAACAACGATCCAGACAAGAAAATGGGAAAGTGTGAGATAAGCTCCTAAACTCAAATCGATGTTTTGGTCATTATGCTATCTAATGTCTGCTTTTAGTTTTAGAATTACCATGCATGCATACATGTGCTTATAAGATAGTTTTGTTAAAGAACTATCTCAACACGGACAATTACATTACCTAAAACCTTAATATCAGAGTTTAAAACCTTAATAGATTTATTTAAAAAAAGAAAAACAAAGAAACAAAAACACAACACGTCTCACATTTGCACCCCAAAAAAGAACACAACAACACGTCGTCTTGACTTTACAATAGATACAAGAAAATTAGTTGGGTCCATATTAAGAACAAGAAGAGTCGGTCCAATTTGTTCACCTGATCAACATGAACGCCACATTTGGTAATACAATAATACAAGAGTACAAGAACTCATACAAATACACAGACACACACCAAACGAAACAAAAAAATGACCAAAATTAAATATATCCCCTAAAGTGCACAAATACAAACATATAATGCTTTTTTCGTTATTCCCCTATTAAAGAAAAAGATTATTCTTTTTCACCTATCTCAAGCCACAGCGACTGACTTTTTTAAGATTCTTCCACTTTCGTAAAAACAAATAGAAAATCCCATATTCCATATTCTTGATTTGTTTACATCTATAAACTCTTCTTCTCCCATTTTTGCTGGATCATTGGTTTCTTTTTTATGTTTGTTCTTACGAATGATGTCTTTCTCTCTCTAACCATAATATAAAATTCAAGATTTCCGACGAAGACAGCACCCGAATTCATATTCGTTTCCCCTCTTCATCTGATTCTTCACAGGTTCGTTTTCTTGAACAAAACAAATTTGGGTTTATTCAAATCCCTAATCATAAGAAGATCCACAAGAGAGATCAAAATGCTGTTATCCCTCTCTAATACAAGCCTTTGAAATGCACAAACAGCTAATGGAATTGGAACAAATCCACATTTCGAAGCCTGACGATGACGACGACGAAGAAATCGAGCCATCATCATCATCATCATCAGAAACAGAGGAAAATGGAGGACTGATCACACCTCTGTCTTGCGCGTTCACGAGACAAGAACAATGCGTTTCCGAATCCAAAGAACGTGAAGAATCGATCAGCAGATTAAGCAGCCTCATCTTTCTTTACCTGATCGTCATGACCGTGCAGATCGTCGGAGGTTTCAAGGCCAACAGCCTCGCGGTCATGACAGACGCCGCGCATTTGCTTACAGACGTGGCGGGTCTCTGCGTCTCTCTGCTCGCGATCAAGGTCTCGATCTGGGAAGCGAGCCCGAGAAGCTCTTTCGGGTTTAAACGGCTTGAAGTTTTAGCAGCTTTCTTGTCTGTCCAGCTCATCTGGCTCGTCTCTGGAGTTATCATCTACGAAGCCATTCAAAGACTTCTCACCAGAAGCAGAGATGTTAATGGTGAAATCATGTTTGGGATCTCTGCTTTCGGATTTTTCATGAACTTGGTCATGGTCATTTGGTTAGGACATAACCATCACCACCACCCTCACCATCATCATCATCATCATCATCATCATAACCATTGTCACAAAGAGGAAGAGAAAGAGGAGGAGATGGATCCTTTAAAAGGTGGTTTCGAGGAGAAACCGTCATCGAAAGAGATGAACATTAACATACAAGGAGCTTATCTACATGCAATGGCGGATATGATTCAGTCACTTGGTGTTATGATAGGTGGAGGAATCATTTGGGCGAAACCAAACTGGGTTTTGGTTGATTTGTTATGCACTCTTGTCTTCTCTGCTTTTGCTCTTGCCGCTACTCTACCAATGCTCAAGAACATATTTGGGATACTCATGGAGCGCGCACCGCGCGATGTCGACATAGAGAAGCTCGAGAGAGGTCTCAGGCGTATCGACGGTGTTAAGGTTGTGCATGATCTTCATGTTTGGGAGATCACAGTTGGGAGGGTTGTTTTGTCTTGCCATGTCTTGTCTGAAACCGGAGCTAGCTCTAAAGAGATTATCTCTGATGTTAGAAATTTCTGTAGGAAAAGTTTTGGGATTTATCATGTAACTGTCCAGGTTGAATCAGAGTAGCTAAAACAGAGAGAACAAAGAAGAAATGTTTTTAGATTTTTTACAAATTTTAAAGAAAACTCTTATTACACCACAAGAACAGATCACGGTTTTAAATTATTTGTCGGAAATTTTGGAATTGTAAGCTTAAGACGGGACAGAATCTGTTACATAGAATCGAAGCAGGAAAGTTCCAGATTTTGAAGGCCCGCCAATTGAAAGCCCGCAGAAATGAGGATAAGGGTATATGTAATTAGAATCGAGTGGAGAAACCCAAAATCGACAAAAATAAAAGAATCTCGCAATAAGATGTCGGGTGAGAGAGAGAAGGCGCTTTTGCGGTTGATGTGGCATTTGATTCCAACAAAAGAGGGTAAGAAGGAGTTTGATCGCCGGACGCGTGAGTATGAGCAAGGAGTGGAGAAATCCGAGGTAAATTGTATTCTTTCATGATCTACCCTATTTTTTTCATGAAAAAAAAAACTTGCTAAATAATGGGTTTAAATTAGGGGTTCGATGTGAGTGGTCTTAAAGCACCACCCTTTAGTGATGAATTGTTGGAAGTCATTTGTAGTAATGGTACACTAGAGTTTGACCCGCGCCTTGCACGGGGTGATATTTTCTCAATTTGATTTTATTAAAAGATGTCTATTTACATACAATTTTAGGAACATAGAGTGTTAGACAATTAAAAAAATGTCAATTTACATTAGACGAAATTTTGAGTGATGCATATTTTTTTAGCCTGGTTTGATTTTTGTCATCGTTTACAGTGTGGTAATCTAACATTTGCTTTAACAACAGTTTCTCCCTTTCCGAACCCACATATATATTAAATTTTAATACATTTAAAATAATTTTATATTTTGATAAATATAAAATGGCATATATATTTTATGTTTTTATCAATTTTAAATAACTAAAATAATTTAACTTATATGATAAGTTATTAGAATTTATTACGTTTAAAATTTTGATCAAACCAAAATACGATTTAATTATTTAATTCAATTAAAGAATCAAATTAAATCGAATAAAAAAATTTTAAAGATTTCCAAACATGGTAAATTTTTCTTTCCTATTTGTGATTATGGTTGATCATTATTTGGATCCTATTTTATAATAGGTTTTTGAACTATTATCCCAAAATATAATCATGTGGGACATTTAACATTTTTAGAGATTTGCTTCATTTTTAAAAATTCAAACCATAGCATATGTAGAAAAAAACTAATTTTCTTTTTTTAAATATTTTGATGTGATGATATAATTTATTCTTGAAAGTAAAGCTAAACAAAAATGATAGATGAATAAATTAATTTTTAAACAATTAATATAATACAATTGAATAAAACTTTCCATATTTTACTGATTGATTGACTAATAAATAAATTTTCGTCATTACCAAATAAGGAAACTGAAAGAAAATAATTTTCATTAATAATTATTTTTCTGACTAAATTAATCATATATATTTCATTCTCTAACCAAATATGAATGGCATAACATGTAATTAGTCTAGTAATGTTTGTCTTAATTAAAACTAACCTTGAAAGTGAACCTGGTGTTGACACATCAGCATGGCATTTCTGTTAATAACACATGAGACAAAGGTTTATTTTATAGTGTTTTCTCTTTTAATATATTAGGGATGTTCTCGCTTACTCGTGCTTTATGCCAGAATAGGCCTTCATCGTTACAATATGCTCCAGGTATATAATCTAAGTATATATATATATATATGACTTTCCTTGTTATATATGTTCCATATGTACATTCAACTGAATCGATTGCTTTTCTTTCTTGATCATATTAGGGAAAAAACTTAGAGCTCATCAGCGTAAAGAAATACAACAAGTCCACATGGTGTGCTCCTTGCCTTTACTACATAACTTTGGAAGCCATGGATCCAGCTACCAATTCGCCTCTCACTTTTCAGACGAAAGTTCAGGAACTTAGGTATGGCGAAATGAATTTGAAGTGCGATATCGCTAGGCCTCTAGGTAATTACGTGAAGCATTAACTAATTGTGTGTATATATATAGTCACTTAAAAAATTTGCTCATCTTACCAACATAGGTGATATCAAGAGAAGCAGCGAAAGCGAAAACTCAAAGTCAAAGCCATGTCGCCTGGTAAGATTAAGACCAACATGCACTCACTTTGCCTTGACTTTTGCTTTCGCTCTTGTTCATGAGTCGTGATTATTATTATTTTTGCATACAAGCTGGAGAAGTCAGAGGTACAAGTGAATAACGACTGGATTCGTCTCTACTTGGAACTTGCTATTGCCACGACGAATAGGAGCCGCGTTAAGAATCATGATCTGTCCGACTTGAAGATTGTAAAAGTGGCTGTAGATACAAGTAGACAAGATGTGGAAGAGGGACTCGAGGACTCGAAGCTTTTTGCAATTGTCTACATAAGGTACAAGGACCCGTAGGAGGATGCTCGACTTGGTAAGCAGCATGCTGTTGATCGCCTAGCTACAGTCAGAAGAGCCTTTAATGAATTCTATGGATCATTCACTCTAGTCGGCCAGACCAGAGAAATTATTCCCAAAAAGAAGCTGAGGAGGACTAAGCAACTTGGTTTTACCAAAATGTGGCGGCGGTTATTTAGTCCTAGGCGGCTCAAGGCATATAAAGACGGCTTGTCTCGTCGTGTTCACAAGAAAAGATCCATGACAGGACCTAATGCCCTTTAATCGATAATTATGTAAACTTTTTTCCTTATGCTCTGACTCACTGTTGACTGTTGTTGACTTGATTTGAAGCTTTTATTTTTGAAATTAATTTTATTTCAGTTTTAAAAAATCATCTTTCTCTTTCTCTCGAGTTAATAAGCATATATCATTGAAATCCTGACCTTGTCCTTGTAAGAGGAAAAGCACATTATGTAAGGTTTCCAACTATCCTTTATACAATCATATTGAGAATCATATTATTATGTAATATCCTTGGAAGAATATGTTAATCTAGTAACTTGTATGGTGTATCATAAGCGTTACGTTACGGGACAAGAACATTCAATTCATGCTTGGAGGATCAGTTTTATGGGACTGGACTAATACGGCTAGCTAGCTTCAAGTTCCCAAAATCCAAATTATTCCTCTTCACAAGGATCTTGAGGTGCTTCTCCTGCTTTCATGAATCACAAATGCTTGCTGCATTTCAAATGATCATTTTCTGACACTAACAAGAATTTGGTAAACCAAGTGGTCGTATCCCAGTGGTACTTGAGGGAGGTAAGTCCCAATATGGATCCGGGTTCGAATCCACTTGGCCACAACGGATTTAACATCCCTTCCGTTGGGGCCCTGGACCCCTTTCGAGGGGATAGTCGGGTTTCCCGTTCGGGTTAGATCCTCGGAATAACTGGATACAGCTGGACAAAGCTCAAACCATCGGTTTGGGCCCCAGGACTGGTCGGTGACTGTTCGGTCGACTCCTCGGACCCGGATACCAGAGATACAAAAAAAAAAAAAAAAAAAAACAAGAATTTGGTAGGAAGGATTAAGGGGAACTAGTGTTAAGATTCAAGCGTATATAACTGTAACATGCTTTCTTCACCTGAACGAAGTGAGAAAGATCGTGTGGAGAATAGTGTTGTCGTTGTCGATACATCGAAGCCAATGCTTACCTTGGAGAGGGATAAGAGAATCAGAAAATCCAAATGTAAGAAACCGATGGAGCCAGAGAGTGTTCCTGAGAAAGCAACAATTGTTGGTGGATCTAATCATAGCAAGAGAAAATCATGGACAAGTGTGAAGGAGATAGCTGAGACGAACAAGAGTTTTAAGATACCCTTTCGCTTGTGATGATCTTTTGTTTGTTATATTGACCAAAAACATGAATTTTTGGGGAAAAGTAGAGTGCCCTACATATATATCTTCTTATTTAGCTCATAATCTGTTATCTATCCTTAGAGCACATGCAACGCACATACTCACACCGTTTCTTTAGCCCAAAAGAAAAAAACAAATGGATTTAATTTCTGAGGTGGCAAGCTCAACCCCGAGAGACGTCTCTCCCGGAAGCAGCCCAATATACGTTTCTTCCGGCCACGTGTCAGATGCACATCGAGCCGGTGATTTTTTTTTTTAATTTTCTCTCTTCATTTCTCCGCTTCTCCTTTGCTCTGAAAATCGGCAAATCTCCAAATCTTCTTCTTCAACCTCTGCAAATTTCTCCTCTGTTAGACGTTCTTCTTCGTTCTGTTCCTCTTCTCCTTCATCTTGTTCCTCTTTTCCTTCGTTCTGCCTCTTCCGCCAGAATTCGTCGCCGATTACTTCTCTCTGGCGCAGCTGATTTAGGTGATCGTGCTTCTCTCCACCGGCGGTAAAAAACGGGGCGGGTACGAAGGATCCGACTTTGTTGTGATTGGCATTTACAGAGGAATCCTCTTCATCCACGCACTTCTCAACAGCCTCCCGATCTCCGTCTTGTCAGCTCGCTGCTCTCTGGAATCTCCTCGGTACCACCACCACCAAATCTCTCTTCAAATTTCATCTCTCTGTTTCTAAATAAGACTCTATGATTCAGGGGTTGTGTTGCTCATGTGAATATTGTATCTCCAATTGCATATGTGAATATTCAGGGGTTGTATAGCTTTTTACCTGTAGGCTGTAGCATCTTTGGTGGATCTTTGTCAAGTGTCTAATAGAGGAGGAAGTCTAGGATCAGTGGATTTGCTTAGTAGTGTGATTCAGTTTACTGTAAAAAGTCTTCCTTTTTATTTCCGAATTCTTGTTTTCTTTGTGTACATATCTTCAGGTTGTTTCATGTGTTTTCTTGCACACTATATCATTTGGAGCAGTCATGCTAATCTCTGTTGTGGCTTTGCTTTTGCGCCACCTGCGTTCGCTAGGCTTGGTGCAGGAAAAGCCTTCTTGAGGTCTCTTTATCGACAATATGCAGAATGGGGAGTTGATTTTAGTACGAGAAGAGAGTTGATTTCATCATATAACATAACATTCTTTATCTCAGTTCAGTTTGATATCAATTGGTTAACATGTACAGAATTACAGGTGATGATTGGGACACATGGAGAGACGTTGTTTCACATTTCGATATCTCGAGGTCAAGCTTCATGTGTATTACTGTATATGGAGATGCCTGCACTTGCTCTGCCTAACCGGTGTTGCGTTTCTGTTTCATGTTCTTGGTTGGGACGGTGATTGCAATGGGAAGCTACACGGTGTTTATAGGGTCGTGTAGCAAGGCGTTGAAGGAGAAGGTTCCTAGGATCACAAAGAAACTAACGTGGGCGTCTTCTCTTGTGGCCATTGGACTTGGTTTGGCGATTATCATCAGATTTTTGCATGAACCAACCAAAAATTTGTATTTTGCATCTGAATCTCTCTTTTATTTATTTTTTTCTATCAATGTTTGAGTTTTGCATTTTATAAATATTTGAAAAAAAACAAATTTTTTTTAAAGAAACCCATATGGAGATGTGCAATGTTGTAGCATAATTATCAAGTTTCTTCCCAAATCTCTTTAACTAAAATAATATTTTTTTTAATATATTAAATGTTTAAAGAAACCTATATGGGTATATGCAATGCATATGCTCTTAGCTAATAAAAGTAGAGTTCTAGACTCCTAGTTTACTTTGGTCGTTTTCCTTATAGCACATGCAACGCATAATTCGGCTGAATTTCTTTAAAAATAATTAAAAAAAAAAATCGAATATAATTACGATTAAAAAAAAACAATTGACGAATGGGGTGGTGACATGTGGCGAGTTCGGTCTCACACACGATTCCAAAACTTCTACTCGCAGAAACGCCTCATTACTTTTTTCTTTTCTTTTTTTTTTTTTTTTTCTAAAGAAGTGTGCCCAAGCTCTCCATTGCCTTTAATTTGCTCTTAGCTTTAACCTTTCCCCTACAATGGAAGCCTAATTAAGAATGAGTTTGTAAAACGACCTTTTGAAGAATTAAGTTTGAAAATTCCCTAATGATGATTGTAGATAATTTGACTGCATACATTACTTAAGCATAGTTATCGGTTTCACATCTCTTGGTCAATTTGCCCCCTTAATAAATCATTCAATTAGTTTCTCCCCTTAATCAATCCTCACCTAGTCAGCTCTTTTTGGGAGAAATAATCCAAAGTTTAAGAAATAAACAAGGTGTCTTCCTTTGTTCTTGCACGGCTCTGGTAGAGTATATAACTGAATCAACTTTTGACTGTTTTAGTTTACTCAAAAGATTTATCATGTCAAGTATATTTAGGTTTCTACAAATGTACGTCTGTCAGCATATATATGTACTATATGTCACTAATTTGAATAGTACGTTATTTCCTTGTTAATAAATGTTGAATATATGCGGTTAATATGTAGTTTAATTCCTTTTCAACAAGCAAGTGAAATCTTATATATAAAAATAAGCACTTGTATTAATCTACAATTCTCACGAAACACTCATTTAAGCTATAGAGTTAAAAAGATTCTAAGAAAATGGTTCATTCAAGATTTGTTTTCTTTGCTTTCATTGCTCCCTCCGTTTTACTTGCAAGTTAGTCTCATTAGTTAGATCAACACCTTATTAAACACCTTTTTATTTTATTTTTAAACCAAAATCTTGAATGCATATGTTTGTGTGTGTTATTTTACAGAAATTGAAGCTATAGAAGTGGGAGACGTGAGATACGAGGATGGGATGCAAGCTTGGTTCGCAAGCCACTAAACTAATTCTGTAATATTTAGCTCTCTGTTTTTTTTGCTCATTTTCTCAAAACTCAAAAGACGATGCATTGTAACAAAGCCTTTTTTTGTTTGGATATAATTTGACATTCAATTCAAAAAAAAAAAAAAAAGCTATAGAAGTGGTGAGTGAAAGTTCGGTTTGGTCTCCCAACAAAGGAGCTTCATTGTGTTGCAGGGATCATCCTGAACTTGGAGTCTGTTCTGATACGAGTTGCAACAAGTGGTGTCTTCAAGGCTGCGGGAAAGGTGGATTTTGCAAGAACAAAATTTGTCACTGCTACTGCTAAATTTATTATTTAAAACTATAAAACTCCGTAAAGATAATACTGATTTCCCATCTTGGACAACTCAGTTTAATCGTTATCGTTAATTCGTTTATAGCCAAGAACATTATGTCCTTTCAAATTTTGTAGACTATACAAACGGTACGTGTTCAAATGTTACAAGTTTTTTGATATTTAACACAAAAAATATTAATCAAGTAAAGAAGCACAAAGAACAACAAATATTTTCAAATGGCAAGATAAAGCAAGCAAAAAGGTTATATATTTTTTTGGAATTGTAAGCTTAAGACAGAACAAAGGAAGACACCTTTTGATTATTGAAATTATTTAGTGTAATTTGTAGTCAAACATTCAAACCGGTTTGATTTTGAGGCGATCCATGCGAGCTTTGATGTAGTTGAGATGTTCATCTTCGGGAGGGATACATTTCTTAACAACATCGATTTCCAAAAGATTCTTCACCCATCTGTGAATCTCCGGGAATATCTCCACCGGAACAATCTTGACGCCGACGATCTCTTCCGTTCTCATCAGCCAAAACGCCACCAGAGTCGCCACAATGTCCACGAAGCCTAAGCTTTTCCCGCCGAGAAAATCTTTCCCGACTAGCTCTTTCTCCAATAACTTCAACAGATCTCTCGTCGCTTCCACAGCCGCGTCGTCTCTCTCTTCTCCGATCTTCCCCACCACTTTCATCGCCGTCACATAAATCTAAAAGAGTCCCGCAATAACCGGTTAAAATCCGAACCGGTTAGTGAAATTGAAACTGAAATCACATAAATCTCATACGGACCTGTTCGTCGACAAATTTGGCCCAGAAGCGAGCCGTAGCTTTCTCATACGGATCTTGAGGAAGAATCGGATTGTCTCGCCATGTATCATCGATGTATTCAAGGATCACGAGTGATTCCGAGATTGGTTTACCGTTATGAACAAGAACCGGAATCATCTTGTGAACCGGGTTCAACCAGAGTAGCAAAGAGCTCTTGTTGGTGATATCTTGCTCGGAGAACTCGTAAGGAACACCTTTGAGCGTGAGAGCTAGCTCGATCCGACGGCTGAAAGGACTCGCCCACATCCCTAACAGCTTCACTTCCTCCGATCTCTCTTCCGCCATTATCGTCTCTCTCTCTATGCTTCTTTCTTCTTCTCACTTTATGATGATAATAGTCAACAGGTCAAACATGATGTGAGAGTAAATAGAGTTGACGTCATGAGTGACGAAAATGGTTTTAAGAAGAAATGTTTTTATTTTGTCCCACATCGAAAGGAAGAGGTTTGTGTTGGGTGGTTTAAATAGATAAAGGCTTGGTGACAAATGGCAACGGGGTGGGACCCTGGAGATGAGTCTGCTTAGTACCAACTAAACCCTGAACCCTCCCGTAATGGGAATGAAACTATTGGGGGTGTTTCGCCGGCGTTTCCCCCGCGAAAAATAATGAAAAAACGTCGATGATTTGAATAAGAGGCTCGTCTCCAATTGTAGACCATTGGGTTGGGTTTGGTTCGTAGGTGGTTCTGTTGAGACTTAGTTTAGTTTCTGCGGTTAACCGTTTCCTCGCCTTTCCCTCCCACCCCCAAATTTTGTTTTAATGCCTTATTAAATCTTTTTTTCTTAACGAATTGAAAGTATATAAGCTTTTGAATTTGGAGGGTGTTGAATAACGATTTTTCTTGAGGTTCTAAAATGTAGAAATGTAAGAATTTTTATTTATTAGTATAATATTTTAGTTTATTAAATTATTTTATAACATTGTGCTCTAAGAGAAATTCTGAGATTTTGATCCACTCCTACCCGGGCTACCCAAATACTCAAATCTTTGTTTGTGCAAGTGTAGATGATAATTCTGATTAGGACCTTCGTGAGATAGCTTCAACGAGGAATTGATAAAGAAAGGTCATGATGAAGACAACTAACATACAGTGCAAACCTTAAAGTAAATTAACAAGTTGGATTAATGGAAGATGAAAAACAAGAAATAAAAAAGAGATAATTTTCTGCAAAAAATAGTTTTGTTTTTTAAGCTCTTGGTTGAGATCTACCAATAGTTTCATTTCAGAGCATGCTTTAGTTACGATCCGGTCCACAATTTGTGGTATCAAACCGCACCTTCCTCTGGACCATAAACCGTGGTATTAAATCATTTTGCCACTAAGAAAAGAATTGTTACAAAATCTGTCATATTTTGTGGTTGATTCATTTAGCTATAGCTGTAGCTTTAGAGGGGACCAAAGTCTTTCATGGGGACCAAACTAAACCTTTTTACAAAGTCTTCCATGCTTAGAGTTAGAGTTATGAATCTATGATATTATAAATTAATCTCATCCACATAAACTTCATCTAAACCACAAACCAAAAAGCTAAAAGAAAAATGTATTATTTATTAAAAAAACAGACAACAAGTTTCCAAACATTAAAGCATTACATTAAACTTTAAAACACTGGATCAAGCACTAAACATGATCTCGTCTGTCTTCACAACTTTAACCCGATCTGGCTCTCCCACCCATAAAGTTCATGTGTTCAACATGTTTCTCTCTCGGAGGAATACAATCCTTAACAAACTCAACCTTCTCAAGATTCTTCACCCATCTGCTGAATTCTGGAAACTTCTCCTCTGTAACCACTTCCACTCCCATCCCTTCCCAACCTCTCGCCACACAGAACGGAATCATGCTTCCGGCGACTATATCCAAGAATCCGACACTCTTACCTCCGAAGAAATCTTTTCCGACAAGCTCCTTCTCCAGATGCATGATCAGTTCTCTTGTCTGCTCAACCACAGCTTCTCTTCCCTTCTCGTCTGCTTTCGCCAACATTACAAAACCCGTAATTAAAACCTGCAATGTCAGAGATAATATTACAAATTGAGTTTAGTGAAAATTAATTAACTGGTTAAAGTATTATTCAAAACATGTTGGGTTAAAATCAAATCAAATCTAAACAATTTTTTAATATTTAACCAGTAATTCAATCTGAAATGTCAGAGATAAGATTACATAATGGTTTAATAAAAGTTAATTAGCTAAATATTGTTTTTCTTTTGTAACCCAACTGATTAAAGTATTGAAATCCTCGATATCTGATCAAAACATATCAGATTAAATATAAAAAAATCAAATCTAAGAGAGATTAAATACACAAATTAACTCAATCTCGAAACCTAATATCACTAAATACACAAATTAGAAGAACAAATTGGCGAATTTTGAAGCTAATTAGTTTTAAGAGAGAGATTATAAACCTGTTCATCGACGAGTTTAGCCAAGAATCGAGCCTTGGATCTCTCATAAGGATCTTGAGGGAGAATAGGATTGTGCTTCCAAACCTCGTCGATGTATTCGAGAATGATCTGAGACTCGATGATGATTTTACCGTTGTGGACGAGAACTGGAACCTTCTTGTGGATAGGGTTGAGTTCGAGAAGCAGAGGGCTCTTCTGGTCCAGAATCTCTTCGACGTAATCGTACGGTACGCCTTTGAGTTTCAGAGCCATCTCGATCCGACGGCTAAACGGACTCGCCCATATCCCCAACAGCTTCACTTCGTCTTTCTCGGCCATCAGATCTCTCTCCTCTGTTACAAATGGCTTTTCGTTGTTTTGGTGACTTCTTCGGTTTACAGCTTCACCTAACTTTGATTTTATAGTCGTAGGGTTTTGATTGCGGCCAAAACGACGTTAAACTTTACCGTTTTGTGGACGGCTATAATGTGAATCCGAAAGCGAAACATCTGGATGATGTTTAATTCCAGTGTTGAATTGTAGGGTACTTTGGGTATTTTACCTTATTTTATGGTATGCATGACTGCATGAGAGAGGAGAGGCCGGGTTCTTCACGTTTTTGGAATCTTCAATGAATCACCATCAAAATGATTTTATCCGAAATTATTTTACCATATTTTTATTAGTTTTGGTGACACTGTATCGGTGATTACGTGAGCGCAAGACTCACAAGTCACACCATCACTTTCAAATATTTAGATAAATATTGTTGGAAAAATGCGATAAATTAGACTGATAGTTGAAAAAATGCGATACATTAGATTGATAGTAGCCGACAAAAATAGACTGATAGTCGTGCCGTAACAAATTTGGGTATCAACACATACATTATTTTACTGATTTTAGTGTTGTGGAGACGGATAGTTTGACCTTTTTATGTTGTGGATACATAATACCATTTTATCTTTTATTTAATAAAATCGAAAGCTTGTTCATACTACTTTTTTAGTAACGCGGCGATAAAAAACATGTATGTCTCTTAAGCCCATTTGATTCGCTTAGCAACATTTTTCATGTGCTCAATTTGTTTCTCTCTATGAGGAATACATTCCCTCACAAACTCAATCTCTTTCAAGTTCTTGATCCATCTGTTTAGCTCTGGAAACTTTTCCTCCGGAATCAAATCAATTCCCATACCTTCCCAACCACGAGCCAGACAAAACGGTATCATACTTCCTGCGACCATGTCCAAGAATCCGATGGTTTCACCGCCGAAGAAGTTTTTTCCGGTGATTTCCTTCTCAAGAAAAGCAAACAGTTCTTGAGCCTCCTCGATTGCAACCTCTATTCCTTTCTCTGCTTTCACCACAGACTTGAATCCAACTGGTCCAGCCTACACGATAGAAACCGTTTTATAACATAATTAATTGGAGTTAATGCCGTTCTTGTGGATTCGTTGAGAAACCAAATAATAATTACGAAATTGTATGTTACAAAAGAAAAATGAAAATTAAATAATGCTATTGAAAAGTTGGGGGATGACATTTCTATTTTGTTTTTGGTTTAATAGTATTTTCTTGGAAAAATTTTAAACTAAAATGTATTGAAGAGTTGTTGTAAAGTGTTAATCATTTTCTAAAAGAATTATTTATGCAACTAGTTAATAATGGAATTTGTGTAAGAGTTACCTGTTCATCAACGAACTTGGCCCAGAAGAAAGCCATGGCTTTCTCATAAGGATCTTGAGGAAGAATTGGATGGTTCTTCCATGTTTGGTCGATGTATTCGAGGATCAGATGTGACTCGGCTAATATTTTACCATTGTGGACAAGAACCGGAACCTTCTGGTAAACCGGGTTTAGCTGGAGAAGCAAAGGGCTCTTGTTGACAATATCTTGCTCCAAGTACTCGTAAGGCACGCCTTTGAGTTTGAGAGCCATCTCGACTCTACGAGTGAAAGGGCTTGCCCAAAACCCTAGAAGCTTCACACTCTCTTCTTTCTCTGCCATTGGATCTCACTTTCTTTTTCTGATTGAGTACTATATAAAGACAAGTCGTCGTAAGAAAATTCAAGAAACGGACCCTTTAGGCTTTAAGTACAATGTATATACATCATTTCATGGGTATCATCGAAGGACATCTAGAATGTCTTTACATCACCGCTGACGTCACTTTAATATTTTATCTTCATCACCAAGCTTTACATATAGGGTCCGATTGGTAACGAATAGTAGTGTGTTACAATTTTTTTAATGGTACAAAAGATAACAGTACAAAAATAGGTGGTACAAAAGATAGTATTACAAATATCGATTTTGTAAAATGACGGTACAAACATTAGTTTTGATTGGTAACATCATAGTAGTACAATAGTACTATTGTAATAAAAATAATAATTTTATAATAAAAATATGAAAAAAGAAGGATTAAATCAGGAAAAATATTTTATAAATAATAATATTTCATTTTCTATTTTATTTTCGAAAATATAAATTAGCAATACATTTAAGTTTAATTATATTTAAAATTTCCATAAAAAGATTATAATGATAAAATTTTAAAAATATATTAAATTTTGATATATTATTATAATATATATTTGTCATTATGAACAAATCTTATTATAAAATATTTAACACTGATGTTTATTTTAAATTAATATTTACTAACAATTATTATAAAATATGGGTCCCTAAAATATTAATATATTGATATTTATATTTGAACTAAAAACCAGAAAAGAAAATTGTGATTAAAACAAATAAAAAAAATTCTGTACAATTCATTTCATATGTGTACCACTCCAAAAAGTAGCATTACATAAAATGAGACAGTACAAATTGTAATGCAGCATTTTGTAATATCCTTAGTTGTACCATCAAATTTGTAAAACTCATGTGATTGGTTACATATTTGACATTACAACTTGTAATGCTTTGTAAAACTGTTACCAATCAAAGCCATAATATAACAATAGCCTAACATTTGCTGTTCTTATCATACTTCTTGTAACCAATACCACTCATCTTAAAGTAAATTAGTTCATCGTATGGAACTTATCAATTTACAATCTTTACCAGTTTTAATGTTTAGCTATAAATAAAAATATGTTATTATTATAGTTATCTAAGATTTTAACATTTAACTTTTCACACAAAGATTTCAATATCAAAATTGTTCATGCAACCTTTTTATTGAGTAGATTGTTCATACAACTTTTTAGCAACGCGGAGATAAAAACATGTAATGTATGTCTCTTAAGACGATTTGATCCGCTCAGCAACTTTTTTCATGTGCTCAATTTGTTTCTCTCTATGAGGAATACATTCCCTCACGACCTCAATTTCTTTCAACTTCTTGATCCATCTGTTCAGCTCGGGAAACTTCTCCTCTGGAATCATGTCAATTCCCATACCTTCCCAACCACGAGCCAAGCAAAACGGGATCATACTTCCTGCGACCATGTCCAAGAATCCGATGGTTTCTCCGCCGAATAAATCTTTTCCGGTGATCTCCTTCTCAAGAAAAGTAAGCATTTCTTGAGCCTCCTTGATTGCAATCTCTATTCCCTTCTCTGCTTTCACTAGAGACGTGAACCTTAGTGTAACCTTCAACAGTTTCATCACAAAATTAATTGGAACTTAAAAAAAAAAAATTGCATTGATATGTTTGTGGAATCGTTGAAACATATATAAACGGTATGGTATGTCAAAATGAATTAAGCAAAAAGATATAAATTTATTTGGAAAATTTGAGGAGTGAAATATTTGTTTTTACTTTGGTTATGTATATTTTTCTTGGGAAATCAATGAATTAACTGGTGTTCAGTGTGTTAATCGTTTCAAGAAATCACCTATACATGCATCAATTAGTTAATTAAGGAATTGGTAGAAGACTTACCTGTTCATCGACAACCTTGGCCCAGAAGAAAGCCTTGGCTTTCTCATAAAGGATCTTGAGGAAGAATTGGATTGTTCCTCCATGTTTGGTCGATGTATTCGAGGATCAGATGTGACTCGAGTAAAATTTTACCTTTGTGGACAAGAACCGGAACCTTCTTGTAAACCGGATTTAGCTGAAGAAGCAAAGGGCTCTTGTTCATCAAATCTTCCTCCAAGTACTCATAAGGCACACCTTTGAGTTTGAGAGCCATCTCGACTCTAAGACTGAAAGGACTTGCCCAAAACCCTAGAAGCTTCACACCCTCTTCTTTCTCTGTCATCGTATCTCACTTGTTGTGTTTTCTTTTTCTTGTTTTGTTCGAGTGATTGTGTACTATTTAAGGACATGTGGCAAGAAAGGAAAAGGACCGTTTTGCTTTCTTTTTGACCCATTCATGTGTCATCAAAGGTATATGTTGAACAGTTGAAGATAAAACCAAAAAGGACTTGTTTAAGGTAATTGAGTCATTGCTGACGACACTCTGCTTATTTTATTTCTTGTTCTTTCTTGTAGTTGTACATTTGGCTTACTCATTGATTGAAAATTGGCCTTCAAGTTCCAGTTTAGCATGTACCCAAATTGATTTTATATTTCTTCAATTCATCATATTCCATAAATGTATGAATATTTTGAAAGGAGAAAATCGCAAAGAATCTAAAAACATTTCTATGCATGATGCATCTGCATTCAAACAGTAAACATGATGATGTTAACGCCTATGCTGAAGCTGGTAAATGCTACACGAAAGCTAAACACAAATGTATAGCCACTGGATTTTTTTTATTAGTATCATATTAACCAAAATCTGCTCTTCTTAGGCTGACATATAAATTTAATACATGACTGATGCAAATGGTCGACTAAATTGGGTGGCTTTATGAACAAACAAGGTTCTGAGCTTTTGCTTTTTTTTAGCAAAAGTGTACATATCATCTGATAGTGAGGCTAGCCATTCAGTGTCATGTGCCTTCTCACTCGGAGTTAAGAACCAAACATTGTAATGACTAGAGATCAACACTTCAAGCCTAGAGAAGAGCTCCTTTGTTCTCTCTGACTTCATCTTTATGTGATACTATGACCAAATCTGCTGGAAAAATGATAATAAGTAGACTCCAAGTCCGCTGCAACCATCGTACTAGGCTAGGATTAGTAACAGAAGCTGAGTATCACCCCAAAATTTCCGACCCCTCCCTCAGTTCTTCTTCGCCTTTCATTACCAAAAGTGTATGTAGATAGCGATGGTAGCCATTCGCTGTCATGGGCCTTCACCTTCCCAGTCGGACTTACTACCAAAACATTGTAACCTCTCTGCCTCAACAATCTAAGCCTACAGGAAAACTCCTCGTCCTCTCTTACTTTATCTTTATCTGATACCACGACCAAATACGCTGGAAAATGATAATAAGGACTCCAAGTCCGTTGCCCATAAAAGGATGTCATGTAACATTCTATTACGTCTTGCAGATCTTTCCCCTGCAAAACATCAATATTGGAACTGATGAGATATATAGTCTAGAGATATATAAGAAAAAAGTAAACAAATAAGTGATTTCAATTCACCTCCTCCGGGAAGAAAGTAGATACTTGATTCCCAAGTCTTGTGTTTCAGAAATCCCCACCCCAAGACCCTTCCTTGTCATCAACATAAGCCCAGACTAACATGTTACTCAGCTCATAACCATCATCACGAAACGCTGATTCGATTTTCTCGTAGATCGCATCAGGACTCCAACCATCAGGGAATGGGAAATCCTCCAGGTTCCAGAACACTCCTGCCGTTTCCCCTTTCACGAATGTGATAGGCTCTAAACAAAATAAATAGATAAAAAAAAAATAGGTTAAATGATCCATTATCCATTATCTTACTATTTTGGGAGAGAGATCATCTTACTGGAGAAATCTTGGATCACATGGGTATCTTCTTCCATCCTTGTTCTCCCTCTAATGATAGGCTTTCCTCCATACAAACCATCTGTACAACCAATTATTAACTGTGCATATTGAAGAAACAGATCATCTTGTGGGCTGTCCTCATCATCAGGCGGCGGCTTTACTGAGAGAACATCGTGATGTATCTGTTTCATCCTCGTAAGAAACCTGTGCAGATCACTATCTAGGTCTGGTCTTGGGATGACCATCAAAGGCCCTGGAAATAAAGACTCTGCGTAAAGGTCCATAGCCGCTTCACAATACTCTGAAGCAAAGCAATATATCAATCTACATATTACATTAATTACAGACATATATAATAATAAGAAGAGTGTTTGTCAAGTAACTCTATAGTAATTTACCTAGTGGTGTGCATATGATTCCGGCTTCGTACAACTTATCTTTGAGGCGGTTCTGGTTCAGTTTGTCACCACCAAACGCCAGGATTTCCACACAACCATGATGGCCGAGTCGTTGAAGAGCTGCTCTGATATCATTTCCAACGGTTTCAATATTGGCATAAGTAGTGATTGGGCATTTCACCACGTCCCAGAAGACGAATCCCTTCCTCTCAGAGCCTTGAAACAGAGAGACAAGACTGGAGAGATCTTCCATCACAGGAGTAGTATCTCCCATCCTTCTCCCTCCAATGATAGGCTTTCCTCCATCTAAACCCTGTGTACAGTCAACTACTGACTGCACAGAATCGAACAGAAACAGACCATCTTGCTCGTGTGCCTTAGGGCTTCACTAAGAGAAGATTGTGATGTCTCGTTTGCAAACACTTGAGAACCCTGTGCAGCTCACTATCTTGGCCTGGTTTTGGGATCACCATGAAATTTCTTGGAGACCGCGTGTGTGCTTTCACAATAAGGTCCACAGCCATATCACCTGAAGCAAGCAATATATCATTTTCAGAGATATAATAACAACAAGTAGAAACGAGAAGAGTGTTTGTTACTTGAGGAGTGATTAAGTAATAGTAATTCACCTTCACCTTGTGGTTTATGTAAGATTCGGGCTTTGTACAAATTATCTTTGGTGTGGTTCATTAGGCCACCATACGCATTGATGCTCACAGCATAATAAAATCCCATATGTTCAAGAGCTGATTCGATGCCACTTCTAACAGATTTAAGATTGGGTATTGCACAACGTCCCAGAAGACGTGTGTCTCCCTCTCAGCAGAATCTTGACAAGGCATCAACCAATTACAATCACATTAATTTAGATGATAGATTACTAGTTAATAGGTTCGATGATACATTGACTACTGTATTATTTTACGATGGAGATAGAGGTTCTTACTGGGGTAATCTACGAACTGGGAGAGATCTTCGACATCTTCACCATCTAAACAAACAGTTTCGTCTAAAAAGGATGGAGAGAGGTATTACTGGAGAAATCATACAACTTGGAGAGATCTTCTTCGTCCATGATTCGACGGAGAGAACTGGAGACTTCCTCGCTAAGTTAAGGGTGATCAAAAATCTACAATAGTTATAAGAAAATAGTCAGTAAATATTGAAGCATTGAATTACTGGATTGGAAATCATTACTACAAAGTTTAAAGACGTCACACAAAAAAAAAACTAAAAACAAACAAGACCAACCCTAGTTTAATCAGCTTTCAAGGCTCCATGTGTTATGTGGTTGACAAAGAACATGGACTCGCCTTTAGTTGCACCATTGATTGATCCACTACTAAGATGCACAAGTCCAGCTACAGAGGAGATGAACACAATGCTTCCCGCACCAGATGATTTTAGAAGAGGATGTCCGATTTGGAAAAAATGGAAAGCGGACTCTAAGTTGGTCGACATGATTTTTGCATAATCCTCACTTGAGGACTCCACTTTTTGGTTTCCTTATATTAGTTCCAACATTGTTTATATTTAATATATTATTTGCGAAGTGATTATTTTGTTTCCAGGTACCACGTTAATTCTCAGCTGGTTGATTACCCAGCTACCCTTAATGAAAATCCTTTTTTAAAATCTTCGTAATTTCCTTTTTCTTTAATATCACGAATTATATTTTTAATTAAAAAGAATTATGATAATAATCCTAACTACCATATTAGGCACCACAATTATGTAAGAATTACAAAAATTGGAAAGGAAAAAAAAAAGGAAAACCTAGATTTCTTAACCGTATGTCTTATATAAATAGATAGCAACAAGCAAAATCAACACAATTTACGATTCTTCTTTCTAGACATGAGATAATCTCTTCAGTCCATATTTCATCTTTTGTAATAATATATATTGAATTCCCATCATATAGGTTGTCTAGGATTGGTTTTGTTTTTGTCTTATGATTATCAAGAAAAAATAAAAAAGAAGATGATGATCGTTGTGACGAACAACATGACCGTGATTAGTTTTATCATCACATACAGGTTTGTTAAATTGTGTTTGCTTTCGAGTACTATTGTTTCGCTGATTTTTTTTGTTAATGTTGAACTGGAAGTGCATATCTTGGAATTTGGTTTCCACCAGCTCAATGCAAATTTGGCAGATTGGTTGGTGCAACAAAGGGTTAAAAAGGTATGTGAATGATTGGCCCACCGTTAATTTTGAGAACCCTGAATTATTTTTTTCCTAATATCGAATTATCTCTACGAAAAGAGGGTTATCATGAAGAGTTGTCGGTCACAGCTTATGGTGACATCTTTAAATCGATGTCATAAGACATGAAGAAACAATATTGGCGTGCATGGTTTTTAATCAATCTAGGTGAGATTTTATTATTAATATTTAAAAACTATTTTCTCCAGGAGTCTAGAGGATGTGGAAAACCATAATTATATTTAAAAACCATAATTTTCTTGATTTAGATTTCGGAGCCTAATGTCGGCTAAAAAAAAACCCTAATGACATACCTATAAATATTGTTTGTTATTGTTTCTTAACTCTTACGTTTCATCGTATCCATACCGCTCACGATTTTAATGGCTTCCGTGTTGTGTGCTCTCACCACCTCCTCCCAAGCTCTTCTTTGTTAAGAGAATTAGTTTTAGTTTTTCATGGTAGTCGATAGATGTGGACATATGATTGAAGCTGGAATATGTCAACGAAGCTTTGTTTGAATGTCTTTGGTCTGGTAGTAGAGTCTTGAGGGCTTGGGGACTCAGTTCAGAGTTGCATGAATACTTATGCTTTTTTTTAACATACAGTTTTGGGGATTGAACATGAATAATATATTAAGATGCTTGAAAGCATACCAAGATGAGAGGTTGAGTTGCCTCCATCAACGAATAGCTATGAAAGAGTTTCTTCTATAATTACTTTAGTATAGGTATTGATTATATTGGCTTCGAAGAAGAATGACGTGGAATCAATTGGTAGACATTCATCGTTGAAACAGTAGGTAGAATAAACATTGATGTCTCTTTTCTTCTTTTGAATTTTCTGTTTCTTCACATGCTTAACTAACGCCTTAGGCCCTTTTCGGAGAACAATCCCAGTGATAGCCGCTCAATTCTTCTCAAGAAATAGAGGATATGTACATCTTTTTTTTTTATTACAACTTATATACAAGCAGTAATTAATTTAGGGGAGAGAAAACCCTAAATTTGATAGATCTTTACAAATTATATATACAAAGCTGTCTTCGTGTTCTTAGTTTTGACGTTTTACATTAGACCATTTGTGTGATTTATTTATTATTATTTGAATTAGAGTGTTATATGTTCTCTCTATGTTAGCCAATACGTTGTTTAGATTCAGACGGTCAGACCTAATAATCACTTAGTGTTTTCTTATCTATATCAAACAGGTTCTAAACAAAGGGTGAGAAAACTGGGGTCTTAAAATTTCATGCCTTTGTCACCATTTGCATTCTAAAAACTCTACCATAATTCTAAAAAGTTGGAAGATTGCATCTATCTCGAGCGGAATTTCTTGATCATATTTTATAAAAGAAGCCAGATAATTGTTTTGCCTTCGTCTTAGACGCTATATATATTGTTTTACACGTTTGGATCTTAGCCCAACAAAATTTCATTCTTTGATTTTTCAGTAATAGTATATTGATAGCTTAAGTTACCTGATTTTCGGTAAGAGTATTCTAATTATTTGATGTGTGTATCGTACTTTGTTTTCCAATTTGCACATGAAACATGATTCATGTCGAGATGCGAATCATCCGATTGCGGCAGGGGCGGTGGGGTGAAGAATAAGCTGATTTCTTCGGCAAAACTCTGGATCTCTAGATCAACTTACATCACTGTTACTCCTGCTTTACGTCGGACAAAAACTATAAGCTACTGATTCCATCTGTAATGCTCCAAGTTTACCTTTATATGATTGAGGTTGTTAGTATTGTTGGTTCATGTTGCAATAAGGATTTTGATTGAATTCTCCACTCTCTTCTATAAGTTTAGTACTTAACTTTTATAGTTTCTTTTAAATATTGGCACTAATTCTTGGAAATAAATTGGTTAGGATCTGATGAAGGTATATATGCTTGGTTTGTTGCAAATCATCGTTGGTTCTCTTGAAGTTGATCCTTTGCAAACAACGGGATTGTTGAACTCGGTGGACGGTGGGGCTTCTGCGTAGGTTTTAGACTCCTCCAGTCAAAATTGATATGGAGGAGAAACTATGCATCTTAAATGATATTTATGAGACTTGAGGATATGTGAGGTAAACGGTTGACGATAGAAAGACTACTTACAAAGTTTACAGTCACATCTTCCTCACAACTATGGATACGGAAGAGCATAGTATTTTGTTTTCGTTTGTAACTTAATAGCTGTGTCCCTGATTTTGTTTTTGTTTGTAACTTGATAACTGTGCCCCTATTTGTTGTTTATTGATCTCTGAATAGTTTAGTCCTTATAAGCATCACTTGATTGGATCAACATTCAGGAGATTTTTGGCTACAGAAAACTTCTACCATACCAGAAAATGTAATGAAATCCTTTGAATTACATGTGGGTGACATCAAGATTTGTGGAGAATTTGTTCGAACATAAACTTATGTTTTTGTCTAGAATTAGATTTAATAATAATACCTTTATTAACAATTATTATTATCAATATCCAACATGATAAGAAGAAGAAGTACATAAGAGCAGAGAATAAGAAGAAAATAATGGAAGAAGAAAACCCGAGGATAAAGAAGACTAAAGTAGAAATAGGAGAAGAAAAGTCAAAGAAAAATCAGAAAATTAAGATGTTAGAGAAGACAAATAACTAAAGAAGATGGTAAAAGTACAAAATTGGAAAAAAATAACAAAAAAGTCTAGGAGATGAATGAAGAAGAATAAATATGAAGAAATGAGAAGAAAACCAAAATATAAAAGGAAAAGACGAAACTAATAAATAAGATGTTGCAAAAGTCTTGGAAAAATTAAAGTAAAGACATGAAAACCAGAATTATAAAAAAAGATTGATAATACAAAATGATGAAGAAGAACAAGATGAAATATGAAGAAACCCTCAATAAAAAGAAGGAGAAGACGAATGTGGTTAAGATGGAGGCGGGGGAGGAAGATAAACGAAAGTTGCAAGACAAAAACGAAAGAATAAAAGAAACTATATAAAAGAAGAAAAAAAAATTGGAATACAATCAAAAGATAAAGAAAATAAAGAACAAGAACACAAAACCATTGAAAAAAAAAAAGAAATCATAAATGACAGGAAGAAAACGAATGAAAACTATAACATAAAAAAATGACGATGAACAAAGAGGAAAATAAAAAGAGATTAGGAAGTTGGATAAGAATAAGGAAAAAAATGGCAGAAAATGAAGGAAAAAAATCTGGAAGAAGTAAATGACAAAGTAAAAGAAATAGATAAACTTTGAAATAATAAGAAGCCGGAGCAGATGAGTGTGATAAGAAGGTGGGAAAACAGTGAATGAAGAAGAAAAACCAACAAAGAATATAAAGAAAAACCAGAAGAATAAAGCAGATGAAGACACTAGAGGAGATAAAAAGGAAAATAAGAGAAAGAAGAGCAAAGCACAACAATGAGAAGATGATAAATCAAAAGATAAAAAAAAAACACAATGTATAAGTGTTCGATTGTGATATGGTGCTTCAGGTTATATTATTTATGATTTCGTTTTAGTGTTCTTAATATGTTGTGGTGTTTGATGAAAAAAATTGGAGGATAAATAAGATAAAAGTAAAATATGAGAAGATAAGACAAAGAAAACCAGAAATTTAACTAATTTTTTGTGCTTTCACAATTTATAAGTTCATATCAAATTAACAAAATGTTAAGCTATTACTTCCTTGGAAAATAAAATCATTACAAAAATAAGAAAAGTAATAAAAAAATGCATTAATCTAATATTAATTGAATTTGTGAATTAAAAAAATCTAGACTATCAAATGAATTGATTAGTGAAATACAAAACATAGCCAAGAACGAAAAAGCTGGAACACGAGGAAAAAAAATCAAAGAAGAAAAAATGGAATGTGAAGAAAAAAAGACAAAGAAAAGATAAATAAAAACTATAATAATATGATGTCAGAGAAGACGAAGATGATAAAGATAGAGAGAGGGGGAATGAGGAAGAAGAAAAATTGGAAATAGAATGTAAAGAAAATTAGAAAGAAAAATAAGAATAGTGAGTTAGAGGATATGGAAACACAAAAACCGATTGAAGAACAAAAATTGGAAGATGAATAGAAGCAGAAAAAAAGAAGATGATGACAACGAATAAAAAAATAGAATAAAAAGAAGAAGATGGGATCACTAGAGAAGAATAAAAGGAATAAGAAAACAACAATTACAAAAAAAAAAAAAAAAAAAAAAAAAGCAAATCAAGAACTAATTGGTAATGTGAGATTCAGGTGTCCGGTTCATGGGGGAGTTATAATGTGGATTTGGGTTGAGGGTGCATGTTCTTTATTTAGAGGGAGGGGGGTTTATAATGTAGGGTTTGGGTTTAGGGTTTAGGGTTTATATTATTGGGTGTAGGGTTTAGATTTCTATTGAGAAACAACCAACATTTTTTTTTAAATACTAAACAATTCTAGCAAAGGTCTTTAAAATAAATAAAATAAATAAATCAATCAATAAAAGTGTTCAGCGGAAGCAAATAACAAATTTAAATAAATACTTCTAACAACTTAAACAAGTTCAACAAAGAAATGCATAATAGTAAACCCTACCATCCCCCTTTTAAGCTTCGATTCCGCGATCACATAAACCTTTTACCTGCAACATATTGGAATGGAGTTGCATAAGTATTTAATAAATACTTAGTGAGACAGTCACTCTGCCTACAGCCATTTACGCAATTTACTAGATATTTAATAATATTTATAAACTAATAATTATTAAATACCATTTTCCAATTATTAAATAATTCTTAATAATTAAAACTCTATTTCTCAATTATTAAATAATTCTCATAATTAAATAACAATTTTCCATATTTAAAATAATTAAAATAATTATTTTTAATCCAAATAAATATTTAAATACCCTTTAATTAATTAAATTCGAATTAAACCATTTTAACCAGAAATCAATTAAATTAAACAAGAAATCAATTTTCAATTGAACCAGAGTAAACCGGTTGCATCGACAAAAGAAGAAAAGAATTGAAGAATATGTGAACAATAAAGAAGTTAGAAAATTCAAAAGATAAAAAAGTGAAGAATAAGAACACAAAGCCAATTGAAAAAAAAATGGTAAATAAAAGCAAGAAAATGAATACAAACTAGGAAATAAAAAAATCACGACGATGAAGATAGAGGAAAAGAAAAAGAGATTAAAAAGTTTGATAAGAATAAGAAAAAAAATATTTGCAAAGATTATCATAACTGAACCATATGGATCGTTAATATTTATTTGCAAATATTATAGTGCCTCTAATATGTTTATAAATTTTTTAACTTATATACATGAATATTACCTTATCAAATTATATTTTATATTAGGAATGCCATGACGAAACATAATGAAGAAGAAGCAAAGTATAATACCCGAAAAGATGGATTTAGATAAAAAAACATATACAATGAAGAAGAAGAAGAACATAATAGCAGAGAATAAGAAGGAAAATTTGAAAGAAGAAAATCGGAGGATAAATAAGACGAAAGTAAAGTACGAGAAGATAAAGACAAAGAAAACCAGAAAATTAAGATGTTACACAAATAAAATAAAGAAGATGAAAGAACTACAACTGAAAAAAAATAGCAAAAAGATATGAGGAGATGAAGAAAAAGAAATATGAGAAGACGAGAAAAAAATAAAAATAAAATAAAGAGGAAGACGAAACTGATAAATAAGATGTTGCAAAAAAGAAAAAGACTGATACTAGAAAATGATGAAGTACAAGTTGAAATAAGAAGGAAAACTTGAATAAAAATAAGGAAAGACAAAAGTTGGAAGACGAAGACGGAAAAAACGAACAAAAAAACAAAACAAAAGAAAAAAAGAATTGAAGAATATGTGAATAATAAAGAAGTGGAAAAATAAAAAGATAAAAATGAAGAATAAGAACACAAAAGCCAGTTGAAAAACAAACTGTAAATAAAAGGAAGAAAACGAATAAAAACCAGGAAATAAAAAGATATCGATGAAGAGAGAGGAAAAGAAAAAGAGATTATAAATTTTGATAAGAATAAGGAAAAACGGTAGAAAATGAAGAAAAAAATATGAAAGAAGTAATTAAATAGGGTTGGGGTACACGATGTACGGTTTATACTGATTGGCGTAAGGTTTAATTTTTGTTGCATTTTAAAAAATTTGAATACACTACATTACCGATTAAAAACAAAAAAATAAGAAAAAATAAAAATCAATCAAATCTAGAACCAGTTTGTAAAATGTGGGGTTCAGGTGTGCGGTTTAGGGAGAGTTATAACGTGGGGTTTCGGTCTAGGGTGTAGGGTCGTTTTGGGGGAGGGGGAGAGTTATAACGTGGGTTTGGGTTTAGGGTGTAGGGTCGTTTGGGGGGGGGAGTGGTTTGGGTTTTAGGGTGTAGGGTTTATATTGGTGGGTGTAGGGTTTAGTTTTTGTGCATTTTAAAAATTTGAATTATTATAGAAATCAGAATTATAAATCATTGATTATAACTTTATATCTACCTTTCTAAATTACATTACAAATAGAAAAGACTATACAATTAAAGCAAATCCAGAATCGAAAGATAACAAAGATTTTTAAAAGATCTCAACTATATAAAGATAAAAAAAACTATTTCATAAATCCTTGAAAATCTAAACTATCAGATGAATTGATAGGTGGAATACAAGACGTACACAAGAACTAATAAAAATACGAGTAAAAGAAAAGAAGTCAATGGAAAAGAAGATGGGAAATATGGAGAGGAAAAAGAAAAAACTCGAATATGAGGAAAAATAAATCAAAGAAGAAAAAATGGAATGTAAAGAGAAAAAAAGACAAAGAAGAGATAAATAAAAACTAGAATAATATGATGTCTCAGAAGACGAAGATGATAAAGATAGGGAGTGAGGGGAATGAGGAAGAAGAAAAAAAGTAAAAAGAATGTAAAGAAAATTAGAAAGAAAAAGAAGAATAGTAAGTTGGAGGATATGAAGACACAAGAAAGGATTGAAGAACGAAAATTCGAAAAAGAAGAAGCGGGAAGAAAAAAAATGATGACAACGAATAAATAAATGGAAGAAAAAAAAGATGGGATCAGTGAAAAAGAATAAGAGGGAGAAGAAAACAACCATTACAAAATTTAACTAATTTTTTGTACTTTCACAATTTATAAGTTCTTATCAAATTAACAAAATATTAAGCTATTACTTCCATGGAAAATAAACACATTACAAAAATATGAAAAGTAATTAAAAAGAAAATGTGTTAATCTAATATTAATTGAATTCATGAATTAACAAAATCTTAACTATCGAATGAATTGATAAGTGAATACAAAACGTAGACAAGGACGAAAAACAAGAGTAAGAGAAAAGAAGACGATGGAAAACAAGATGGGAAACTTTGAGAGGAAGAAGAAAACTTTAACACGAGGAAAAAGAAAAAATGGAATGTGAAGAAAAAAAAAAAGAAGAGATAAATAAAAACTATAATAAGATGATGTCAGAGAAGACGAAGATGATAAAGATAGAGAGAGAGAGGGAGAATGAGGGAAAAGAAAAATCGGAAATATAATGTAAAGAAAATTAGAAAGAAAAAGAAGAATAGTGAGTTGGAGGATATAAAGACACAAGAACCGATTGAAGAACAAAAATTGGAAGATGAAGAAAAAGCAGAAAAAAAAATGATGACAATGAATAAAAAATGGAAGAAAAAGAAGAAGATGGGATCACTAGAGAAGAATAAAAGGAAAGAAAACAACAATTAAAAAAAAGCTTTATAAAAAAATAAAAATAAAAGCAAATCTAAAACTAATTTATAATATGAGGTTGAGGTGTGAAGTTGAGGGGGAGTTATAATGTGGATTTGGGTTTAGGGTGTAGATTCTTTAATTAGGGAGGAGGGGTTTATAATGTGGAGTTTGGGTTTAGGGTTTATATTGATGGGTGTAGGGTTTAGTTTTTTTGGTGCATTTTTAAAAATTAATTATTATAGAAATCAGAATTATAAATCATTGATTATAACTTTATATCTACCTTTCTAAATTACATTACAAATAGAAAAAAAACTATAACAATTAAAGCAATTCCAGACCTGAAAGATAACAAAGATTTTTAAAAGATCTCAACTAATAAAGATTAAAAAAAAACTATTTCATAAATCCTTGAAAATCTAAACTATCAGATGAATTGATAGGTGGAATACAAGACGTACACAAGAACAAATAAAAATACGAGTAAAAGAAAAGATGTCAATGGAAAAGAAGATGGGAAATATGGAGAGGAAAAAGAAGAAAACTCGAATATGAGGAAAATAAATCAAAGAAGAAAAAATGGAATGTAAAGAGAAAAAAAGACAAAAAGAAATAAATAAAAACTAGAATAATATGATGTCTAGAAGACGAAATGATAAAGATAGGGAGTGAGGGGAATGAGGAAGAAGAAAAAACGTAAAAAGAATGTAAAGAAAATTAGAAAAAAAAGAAGAATAGTAAGTTGGAGGATATGAAGACACAAGAAAGGATTGAAGAACGAAAATTCGAAAAAGAAGAAGCGGAAAAAAAATACGTAAATTTAATGTAAAGAAAATTAGAAAGAAAAAAAAGAATAGTAAGTTTGAAGGATATGAAGACACAAGAAAGGATTGAAGAACGAAAATTCGAAAAAGAAGAAGCGGAAAAAAAAAAAAGATGATGACAACGAATAAATAAATGGAAAAAAAATGGGATCAGTGAAGAAGAAAAAGAGGGAGAAGAAAACAACCATTACAAAATTTAACTAATTTTTTTGTGCTTTCACAATTTATAAGTTGTTATCAAATTAACAAAATGTTAAGCTATTACTTCCATGGAAAATAAACACATTACAAAAATATGAAAAGTAATTAAAAAGAAAATGTGTTAATCTAATATTAATTGAATTCATGAACTATCAAAATCTTAACTATCGAATGAATTGATAAGTGGAATACAAAACGTAGACAAGGACGAAAAACAAGAGTAAGAGAAAAGAAGACGATGGAAAAGAAGATGGGAAACTTTGAGAGAAAGAAGAAACTTTAACACGAGGAAAAAAAAATGGAATGTGAAGAAAAAAAAACAAAGAAGAGATAAATAAAAACTATAATAAGATGATGTCAGAGAAGACGAAGATGATAAAGATAGAGGGGAGAGGGGGAATGAGGGAAAAGAAAAATCGGAAATAGAATGTAAAGAAAATTAGAAAGAAAAAGAAGAATAGTGAGTTGAAGGATATAAAGACACAAGAACCAATTGAAGAACAAAAATTGAAAGATGAAGAAGATGTAGAAAAAAAGAAGATGATGACAATGAATAAAAAATGGAAGGAAAAAGAAGAAAATGGGATCAGTAGAGAAGAATAAAAAGGAGAAGAAAACAACCATTAAAAAGAAAAGCAATGAATACAAATTGGAAGATGAAGAAGATGATGACAATGAATAAAAAAATGGAAGAAAAAAGAAGAAGATGAGATTACTTGAGAAGAATAAAAAGGAGAAGAATACAACCATTATAAAAAAGATTTATAAATAAACTAAAAATAAAAGCAAATCTAAAACTAATTTGTAATATGAGGTTGAGGTGTGAAGTTGAGGGGGAAGTTATAATGTGGATTTGATTTTAGGGTGTAGGTTCTTTAATTAGGGAGGGAGGGGTTTATAATGTGGAGTTTGGGTTTAGGGTTTATATTGATGAGTGTAGGGTTTAATTTTGGTGCATTTTAAAAGTTTTGAATTATTATAAAAGTATATCAAAACAAAAAATCACTGATTATAAATTTATATCTACCATTCTAAAATACACTCACAAATAGAAAAAACTAAAACAATGAAAGCATAACCATAATCAAAAGATAACAACACAAATTAATTAGATTTTTAAAAGATCTCGATTATATAAAGATAAAAACTATTTCACGAATCCTTGAAAATCTAAACTAAATAATGAATTGATAAGTGAAATATAAGACATAGACAAGAAGGAATAAAAACACGAGTAGAATAAAAGAAAACAGTGGAAAACAAGATGAAAAACTTCGAGAAGAAGAAGAAAACTCCGAAGAGGAAAAAGAAAATAAAGAAGAAAAAATGAAATCTAAAGAGAAAAAAAAAAGACAAATAAGAAATAAATAAAAACTAGAATAAGATGATGTCAAAAAAGACGAAGATGATAAAGATAGAGAGTGAGGGGAATGAGGAAGAAGAAAAAACGTAACAAGAATATAAAGAAAAACAAGAATAGTAGGTTGGAGGATATGAAGATACAAGAAATGACTGAAGAACGAAATTTTGAAAAAGAAAAAAAAAAAGATGATGACAACGAATAAATAAATGGAAGAAAAAAAATATGAGATCAGTGAAAAAGAATAACAGGGAGAAGAAAACAACCATTACAAAATTTAACTTTTTTTTTTCTAGATCTTTCACAATTTATAAGTTCGTATCAAATTTACAAAATGTTAAGGTATTACTTCCTTGGAAAATAAACACATTACAAAAATATGAAAAGTAATTAAAAATAAAATGTGTTCATCTAATATTGATTGAAAGAATTTGGAGTTCTAAAACATCTCTTGCCCGCGCAGGCGCGGGCCAACTACCTAGTGTATACAAAAACAAGTTGAGAAATTTTCGCAAAGGGCAAAGAAAGATTCAAACCTTTAACTTGTGCCGCTAGTGCTAACCATTGCATATAAACTATACTGCGTAATAGATGGAAACGTATATGAGATCAAACAAGCAATCAAGCATCACTACTGTGCTAATGATTCAAGGCAATACGGCTAAGACCAACCAAAAATAGATTGGTTCGAATATTATAAGGATTCTGAGGTGATGCAATAAACAATTTAAAGATCAATGAGGATTCTAACGTGTAGTCAAAAATGCAGAACAAACGAAAGTTGTAAGCTTTAACAAAGCAATTTTTCAGGAGAAGGGAACTTACAAGGATGTTGAGTTTACCGCCGAAGGCAGACGAAGCTTCCTGAATCAACTTCTCCCTCTGATACTCTAACCGAAGCACACAAACCGAACCAGATACCACTAAACCATTGGATTTCCAATCATCCAAGCATGCTTTTAGCTCAGTATGAATTTTCGCACCGAATCTTCCTAACTCCTCTACTACTGCTCGCCTGAAGAGTATACACCGGAAAAAAAATCCAGAGATTATGGGTTCCATACTTATGCAATCAAATCTATGAACTCAATTTCGGTTTAATCAAACAAACCAATTATCGCTACACAAAAGTTTCGAAACAATCACTGGATAAACCAAATCATGAGCGGAAAAAAATAGTAACAGCTTTCTATTTGTTGTCGTCATCGTCAAGTAACGAAAATCAATTCATTACTGCAAAAACTGAATACTTTAGAAGAGATATATTTTTGCTTTCGTTATCCCCAAACAAACGAAAATATGCTGCAGAACAAAGAGTTTTGTCTGCCGCAAAACAATTGGAAGCAAATTGAAAAGAGAACAGAGCCAAACCCGATTCCACGAGTCCCTCCGGTAACCAACGCTGTTTTTCCGGCGAGTGACAATCTTTTGTTTTAGTCTCTCCATTGTCACGTAGTCTTCTCCCGGAATCTCACTGCGTCTTTTGGGGTGTGTGAGTGGAGTCCAACTCACGATGGGCCATTTATCTGCCTACGGCCCATAGAGTCCATTATATTCTTTTGTGCACTAGAAAATCTCAGAATATTTAATATTTTTTTTTTGTCTTCGATTGATGGTCTTTTTCGCTTTTTTGGATAGAAATTTATACTTCCCCTGTTTAGAATATAATATGTTGTATAATTTTTCTTTGTTCCATAATGTAAGATGTTTTAGAATTTTTCAGGTACTTTTTCCTAATTAATATTAACATATTACAAACTTCAAGACATACTAACTAAAATTATTTAAATAGTTAAATTATGATTGGTTAAAAACTATTAAAAAGTGGTTAGTGTGAAAGAAAAAGTAGTACAATAAATATTTCTTAATTTGTGTGAAAAGCCTCTAACATCTTACATTGTGGAACGATTGCAAAAACATGTAGTAAATTTAAAAAGAAGCCAACCAAAACATGTCGGAGGGCGATTTTTTTGGCGAAATAGCGGTTTTATTTTTTCTATCCACGTTCCTCTTTCTGAGGACGGTTTCTCGACGTGATGTGGTTGTGGAGCAGTTCTGTAGCGGTTCCCTCACCGTCTCCTCCAAATCCGTAGTGGTGGATATACGCCTCTACGATGAATTGTGCTTTATTCATAACGGTCATCCAGATCTATATATACATCGGCTGTATATCCCCCAAATCCATCACATCTTAACCCGTTCAATCTCAATCTTTCTCTTGTGCTATTCGAAATTCAACCTCTATCCAAAGAAAATGGCGAATAATTTGCGTAATGCAATCCAAAACCTTAACCTGGGGATTAACGACGAACCTGTCGCTCTCCCCATCGATGTGTGTACTGAAGCTGTCCGAGTCAATCAGTTTTCCTTAATCGGAAGGGCTCTCATTCCTCGTCGTCAGAATCTCCGGGCGATTGTTGCAACTTTACCTCGCAATTGGGGTCTCACTGGAGTCATTTCGGGCCGAGTGATTGAACGCCGACGCTTTCAATTTGTGTTCCCCTCTGAAGACTTGATGCAATCGGTCTTGAATCGGGGACCCTGGTCGTACGGAGACAGAATGCTCGTGCTTCAACAATGGAGGCCAGAGATGGATGAGACTGATCTCAATATCATCCCCTTCTGGGTCCAAGTCAGAGGAATACCAATCCAATTCCTGACCCGCAACGTGATCTACCACATCGGCGATTCCCTTGGTCACGTCGATGTCATCGATTTCAATCCAGAAATGGCGGCGGCGGTGGAATTTGTCCGAGTGAAGATACTTTTGAAGGTGACAATCCTCTGCGCTTTCAGAAGAATTTCCAATTTACCCCAGGGGTCAACACGGTGCTTAACTTCAGATACGAACGCCTCCGAGGTTTCTGTGAGGAATGTGGGCTGATGACGCACGATACAGGGGAGTGTATCCCCAATGAGGAAGACGATGCACCGCCACCAGACAACAACGATGATGACAATGGCGATGACGACAATGTTAATCAGATGGAGGCAGAGCACGTCCATGTTCCCGATCCAATGATTCAACAACTGGAGCGGGAGGCTCTAAACCAGAGGAGATTGGAGGGTGAATGGGGGCGTGGAGGAATTCTCATCTGCAGAGGAGTACTCACCAATCCCATTTACGGAGAAGGATCTTACACCGATCCCACAGTTGATAGAAGATCAAGCGATGCGTAAGAGACGGTTTGTGGATGCACTGGTGGAGGATATCGAAAGGGAAGCACGTCTCCGCCTATCGACTACGCCACGGGATGGTAATATACTTACTGAGGATGATGATACTGAGGATGATGATGATCATATTATATTGCAATGGGAAAGTAGAATGGATAATGATGGTTCTTTTGAGCAGTATGGTAGCTTTATGGGTTATGATGTTTTGACAGAGATTCAATCAGACCAAGCGACTAAGAAAGCTCGTCTGAGTGGTGAAACAGAAGTGATGCAAGGTCCAGAGACTCATCAGACCTCGGAGGAATCGGATTCATTGAAGAAGCTTCAGACTGACTACATGGGCTCAGGTTCCCTTTCCCCAAACCTGACACCAATAGACAGAGGCACGGTGGGCCCGGTACCACCACCAGTCCCATGAGAGTCGAGGTGTGGAACTGTTGGGGTTTGGGACAGCGCCTCACAGTTCAACGTCTAAAGGAGATAGAAAGGGTGTATCTCCCGGACATGCTGTTCCTGATGGAAACCAAGCAAAGTGATGACTACGTAAGGGATGTTGGAGTTCAGTTAGGGTATGATCAGATGAAAATAGTTTCTCCGCAGGGTTTAAGTGGTGGTTTAGTTGTGTTTTGGAAGAATTTCGTTTCAGTTTCTTGTATTTCGTTTGATTCCCGTCTTATAGACATCCATGTTGAATACAAAGCTTTTCAATTCTACTTGTCGTGTGTCTATGGTCACCCAATACCGAGTCAACGAAATCATTTATGGGAGAAACTACAACGAATTGCAGTGCATAGACTTGGTCCATGGATGATGTGTGGAGATTTTAATGAGATTTTGAGTAATGCAGAGAAAAAAGGAGGACGTATTAGGTCTGAGAGTAGCTTCAGAAATTTTCGTTTGATGATGGAGACTTGTGATATGCAGGATATCAGATCCAAAGGTAATCCTTTCAATTGGGTGGGTAATACAAGAAGTGGTATTGTTGAGTGCTGTTTAGATCGTGTTCTAGCTAACTCAGAATGGAGACGACTTTATCCAGCTTCTGAAACAAAGTTTTTAGATATAGCAGAGTCTGATCATAGGCCATTGTTAGTCATCATTGAATATGAAGAGAGAATCAAAAGAGGCCAATTCCAATATGATAAAAGACTATGTCAAGAAGAAGATTTTGTTGAAACGGTAAGGCATTTTTGGAAGCATAAGAGTTCTCATATTCAGGATTTCTCAGTTAAGCTAAAAGTATGTCGTACAGAGATGGCTAAATGGAAAAGGAGGCATCGTTTTAATTCAGTTGAAGATATTCAGACTATTCGTACTCAATTAGACAGAGCTTTGAGAGATCCAACAGTAGCGGCTTGGGAGATACGAAGTTTGAGAGCTAATCTGAATAAGGCTTATCATAATGAAGAAGTGTTTTGGCATGTTAAAAGCAGAAATAAATGATTACAAGTGGGAGACAGGAACAATGCTTTTTTCCATGGAGTCACTAAAACAAGAAAACCGAGGACTTGTATTAAGAAGATAGTTGATGATCAAGGAATTGCTCACACAAATGATGAAGCAATAGCAAGGGTGGCAGAGGAGTATTTTAGCCAAATGTTTACGGCTTCAAATACAAGACCTGTGAATGATATCATACCAACTATGGATACAAGAGTGACGGCAGAGATTAAAATGTTGTTAACAAGACCAATTTCAGCATTGGAGATTCGGGATGCAGTTTTCTCTATTGGTCCAGATAAGGCACCCGGTTTTGATGGTTACACAGCCTCTTTTTATCGACAATTTTGGGAGGAAATAGGTTCTGATGTAATCCGACTAATCCAGAAATTTTTTGATACAGGTGTAATGGAGGAAGGAGTTAACCATACACAGCTTTGTTTACTACCAAAAACACATGGTGCAGACAGATTAGCGGATTTCAGACCTATCAGCTTATGTACGGTCAGCTATAAGATTATTTCAAAGATTCTAGTAATGCGTTTGAAAGGAATCTTAGGAAATATTATATCTGATTCTCAGGCAGCGTTTGTTCCAGGGAGGAACATAACTGATAATGTTTTGATAGCTCATGAACTGATGCATGCTTTAAAGTCCAAAAAAGATTGTGCTCAACAATATCTAGCCATCAAAACAGATATCAGCAAAGCTTATGATCGTGTGGAATGGGGTTTTCTTGAAGAAGTAATGAAAAAGATGGGTTTTGATAACAAATGGATAGGTTGGGTAATGAGTTGTGTCCGATCAGTTTCATTCTCCATCATTATCAATGGTTTAGATTACGGGAAAATTCAACCACAAAGGGGAATAAGACAAGGTGATCCTCTTTCTCCATATCTCTTTTTATTGTGTGCATAAACTTTATCTCAGATGATTTATCAAGCGGAAGCAAGGAAAGAGTTTCATGGAATGAGGTTAACCAAAGCATGCCCTTCCGTATCTCATCTACTGTTTGCAGATGATTCTCTTTTCTTCTGCAGATCAACTTATGAAGATTGTCAACGAATGGCGAGAATTCTACACGACTACGAAGCTATATCAGGTCAGAAGGTCAATCTTCAAAAATCGTCAATCATTTTTGGTAATCGTATTACAAGTCATCGGAAACAGATTATACAAGGCCTCCTAGGAATTTCAAGAGTGGGTGGTGGAGGAAAATATTTGGGTCTTCCGGAACAATTTGGGAGAAAGAAAACGGAGATTTTCCAGGGATTAGTAGAGAGAGTAAAGGAGAATGTAGGTTCTTGGTACAATCAGTTTTTGAGTCAAGCGGGTAAGAAAGTGCTTATCAAATCAGTTGCACAAGTTAAACCGGTGTATGCGATGAGTTGTTTTCTTATTCCGAAAAAAATTTGCCAAGAGATCAACAGCATTCTATCAGAGTTTTAGTGGGGAACGAATGACAATGGACATCGTAAGATTTCATGAATCTCTTGGGAGAGATTGTCATTACCGAAGGATGAAGGAGGAATGGGATTCAGGGATCTTCATAGATTTAATATGGCATTACTTGGGAAGCAAGCATGGAGAATACTGCAGAATCCACAATCACTATTGTCACGGATTTATAAAGGGAGATACCACAAATCATCGACGTTCTTAGAGTCGGTGTGTGGAGGTGGCCCATCTTATGGATGGAGATCAATTCAAGCAGGGAAAGACCTGCTCAAAAAGGGTTTACAAGTCAGACTAGGAGATGGTAAGGTTACTAAGGTCTGGTCAGATCATTGGCTACCTGTTGTACCTCCAAGAGTCGTTCAAGGAAATGTAGGAGTTGGAAACATTAGAGATTTGAATATGCATGTGGAGGAGCTTTGGAAGCCAGGGATTAGGGAATGGGATGAAGCTAAATTAGTGCAGCTTTTAGCTCCAGAAGATGTAGAAATAGTCAAATCGATCAGATTGTCAAGATTTGCTAATGAAGATGTGTTTGTTTGGCCATACACTACTAACACAGTGTATACAGTAAAATCAGGCTATTGGGTGGCGACTCATGTTGTGGAGGATGGAGAAAGAATAGAACCACCCCCAGGTCCAATTGAAGTGAAGAAAAAAATATGGAAACTTCAAATTCCACCAAAGATACAACATTTCTTATGGAAAACTATAGCAGGGGCAATTCCAACAGCTGAAAGGTTATGTTCCCGCATCCTGAATATAGATCCGATGTGTCAACGCTGTTGTCTCTATGAAGAAACGATTAATCATGTTTTGTTTAATTGTCAACATGCAAATTCTATTTGGAGATGTGCAGGATTCACCCAGTTTGATAGGTCAGACATATCTTTGGAAGACAACATTCGAATGTTATTTCAAATCCTGGAAATGCAATCTTTGACGGAGGAGAAAAGATTCCTTCCCATGTGGATGAGTTGGATGATCTGGAAATCGAGAAATGACTTTCTATTTGCACATAGAAATGTTCATCCTCAGAACGATGTGGAGAAAGGAGTTCAAGCTGTAGCGGAATGGTTTATTGCTAATCCGTCCACTACGATTCAAGAAAGAAGAATATGTGTGACACCAACAAGCTGTTGGGAACCACCATCATCAGGTTGGTTAAAATGTAACTTTGATAGCACATATAGATCGTCTGCGTCTTGCATGGGTGTAGGGTGGATAATAAGAGATGACAAAGGACAGTATATAGAATCAGGTTGGGCAAAATTACCTCAGGTAGACACACCACTGCAGGCTGAAGCAAATGGCTTTCTCTATGTGGTTCAACGCATATAGAGTAAAGGTATGAGGAATGTCTGGTTTGAAGGAGATAGCCTTCAGCTCACTAATGTGATCAATAAATGGGAAGAGAATACAGAGTTGGGCAATATCCTCATTGATATTCGTCATTGGATTTCACTTCTGCCATTATGTTCTTTAGCACAAGTGAACAGGGAGAAAAATCAGGCAGCAGATTTACTTTCAAAATGTATTTATGATTCTGTTGATTTCTTTATGTTGTATGCAAGCCCACCTCAATGGTTGTTTAAATATTTGTATGCTCCCTTCACTATTTAATAAAGCTTCAGATGTTACAAAAAAAAATCTTACATTGTGGAACAGAGAGAGTATTAAGTATGGACAGGTTAGGCTCATTACATGAAAAAATATGGGAATACAAATTTTAAAAAATGATAAATGATTGGAATAAGTGAGATGAAGGGCAATCTTTTGCAAAAACACAATGGCCAACATCATATTAGAAAAAACAATGAGCTTTATAAGGCTACCACAGTATAATATATGGTGTGCTCCTTCGGACTATTATAAAATGGATGTAGATTCGCGTGACAAGAACTACATAAAAAATGTTGTATTTCTAAATTGGTTTTCAACATCACATCTCCTACTTGCCTTGCTTCTTGTGGCAGTGTTTCTTCCCCTGCATGGTTTATGTCAAAATCAGGAGAATAACTTTGTTATTCTTGGGCAGAGGGTGCTTGCTAGCCCATTGAAGTAAGTCATATTTTCTCAGGTAAATCTAGTTTATTTTTAAAAAAAATTATAACTTGACATTTTGTTTCAACTCTTGGATCTAGAGTACGATTCCATTACGGTCATCCAGATGAGTTTGGTCGTGTTTCACCTCACCAAAGGGGTCTATCTAAAGTTTCTAAAACCATCAATCTAAGCGAAGACATATTCCCAGGCACTTTCTTAAATTCTTTTCCTTTCTTCGGGTGTAATGATCTAGGATTGTACATTTTATCTTTCTGTTTTTATTCTTATACATTCCTTGATGCATTCAGATACTTTACGTGAAGACAACATTACCCATCATGAATATAAATGTTTATAACACCAAAGCTCTTCAGACCACCATTGTTTCTCAATTGACAGTAGATATTGGTTTATTGATGGTATTGCCTATGATTATAGTGATTGGGCTTGAGAAGGGATTCCACCAAGCATTGTTCGACTTCGCCTTGATGCAAATTCAGCTTGCTCCCGTCTCAACTTGTCTTTTAAATTGATTTTCTAAATTGTTTTTCTAAATTATCTTTCTAAATTTATTTTCTAAATTAATTTATTGTGATTTTGTAGTAACTAGATCTTGAATCTGAATCTTACGGAAACTCATTTTGAATAACATTTTGTTACCAAGATATATGTAATATGTGTCAAACTAATATTTACCATAACAAATAAAAATACCAATACAAACAAACTCCCAGTATGGTTTTGAAAATTAACTAAAATTTTATTATAATAATTGTTTTTCATGGAAAAAAAACTTATCTAAAGTTAATAATGATC